>OW964830.1:32203281-32605781 GCA_943142095.1 Ophonus ardosiacus
AATAATACTTACGATTTTCGTTTTCAATGTATGCAGATTTACGCAAATATTTGTTTTTATTGATTATCATCTGAATATTTAAATATATTAATTTGTTTAAAAATTAATCGGTGAAATCATTATTAGCAGAAAAAATTCGATAATACGATCCTGGTGACAAATGACACATTACCCAAATCCTCAACAAAATTTACGGACGTCGCAAAATGCGACGTAGGTGTAAATAAATAATACATTCCGGAATCAGACTCGAATTTAATAACTCTTCTCACCCATTCGATATCGCAACACTTGAATATTCAAACATTTTTTTCATTCATGTATATATATGCTTACGTAAGTTTATTTTATAGTTTTTAAATTGCAATCATTTTATGCGTTTTCAGAAGATATTGAACATGGAATAAAAAAATCTGCGTCTATTGACTCAAGGTAACTTGAATCTTATATTTCCTTGACCAAGATTCAACTTCTTATGTACAAAAGTTGTAATAATTTACGGTTTGACGTGCCAACAAAAAACTGAAAAATATTCTTCATAAATTATTTATTTAAATGCATTTGGTATGCGCGTATGCTTTTCTAAACTAATGACTCTGGCTTAATGGATATATTGTATTTGATAAATAAGTTTCATTAAAGTTTTTTTTTGGTACCTACAAAGAATTTGTTAGTACCGCCTACGCTACACAATATACCGTATTGTATTTAAATATTTTGCCTGGAGACATACATATAAAGTATGAATAGAAGATTATGTTTTTTGTTGAGTTAAGAAATAATATTTTGAATATTTGTAGACAGTAATTGTTTTATTGTATTAAGAAAAATCTAACAGAGATAAAATAAGTGCTATTGACAATAGTTTTTTTTAAGTACTTATTCATACTTCATTTCCAATTAGTGTTTTTTTCTTATTAATTATATTTGTGTTAATAATTTGACAGCACATTATGAATAAAAAATATTCTATAGAATGTATAAGGTTTTGTTTTCATACCTGCATGCATCACTCTTCATTAATTACTATCAATACTATCAATTAAATTTATTTAAAGTGATTAAATGGACCCCAAGACGTACAATAGTTAATACTGCATAAGTATATTTTGTAATAATACTGATGCTGCTGTATACAGTTTAATGAAATAAAATAAATTGTAAAATAAATTTGTTACTTCTTCACTGTTATTTTTAAAGTTGCCACAAGAATTTTTCTATGAATTAAATTTTAAAAAAATGTTCTTTAAATAGTCTCAAATTTGAAAATATCAAGACACGTCCATTACATATTTATTGAAATTTGTGTAATATTTTGGAAGTCAAATGATCTGAAACAGAATGTGACGTCAAAGTTCATACAGTTAAACATGTAACAAACTATCAGCTACATTTATTTACATAAATAAGGTAGGTGATGGACAAACTGTTTTCCTATTGGCTGAATGACGTGCTGTATGTAATTTGACGTCAGAAGAGTAAGACTTGTTTTTGATGACTACTTGTGCACCAATCTTTTTATTTAATTATTTATGAACATAAAAACAAATTATATTTATTTTTATTATTATTATGAAAAAATGAACAAATTTGCATTTCATAGTATATTATTTAATGAGGGTAAAATGTAGGGTACACCCTACATTTACACGAGGATGAAGTTTAGAAAATGAGTTGTAGTAGTATTGTAATTATCCTAATGTAATATGTAGGTATACCCATTTTACGCGAGGCAAATATACTTTATCTATAACTCTCAATTACACAGATTATAAAAATATATGTTAAAAACTTTTTATCCACAATCATTATAGCAATATACCGATTCCTAATATTTTGGAGTTTGGGAAATACGTCATTCCTAACTTTAATGGCAATTTCGTGGGTTGGAAATAACAGATTTCACTTCCATCTCTTGGTTTGGAAAAGTTTATGTAGGGGTTGCCTAACAACATCCGTGTAATTGAACAGACTAAATAAATTTTAAGTGAGCTGCCAAAAATATTAATAAAATTAAGGGTTATAACTCATTTATTTATTTATTTGAAAACTAATGATTTAAAATGAGGATGATTGAGAATAAAATAGTGTACATAACCTCGGTGGGAGTTTCATCACAGCCTCGCGCTTTATCTCTCTTCAATTAACTAATATATTTTAAATTTATTAGTCAATCTTTATCTGCAGAGGATTATAACAGTATCAATAATACAATGTTGCTTACTTCTTCAAAAAAAGCTCTGCTATGGAATATTAATATTTCATATTCCATAAGTGGAATACGAGTGGTCTATTATTTCAAAATGAACGTATATTATAATAGTTGTAGATAGTAGTATATTATTTAATGAGCGTAAAATGTAGACTATATTACACGAGGATGAAATTTAGAAAACGAGCCGTAGGCGTGTACTGTAATTATCCGAGTGTTATATACATTTTACGCGAGTCAAATACTATACTTTATCCACAACTATCAATTACAGAGATTATAAAAATATATGATAAATACTTTTTGTGTGGTAACGTTACAGACATTGATGTTATAGCGGAAATTGTAATGATATGTCAGATGTCAAATGTTGATGTCATCATTGACATGAGTAAATGATTTAAGTTTAATAAACTAATATATTTTAAATTATCAGTCAATATTTCGCGGGACTAGAATGACAAGGTTCTAGTTCTAACTGCAAGAAAGTAATACGGCGGGGAAACTGATTTGAAATTTTAACTAGCTGTTATTTGGACACATTATTGTTATCGAATTAACATTTGTTAACTCTAATTTATGGATTTAAATGGTATGCTTTGTTACCAAAAAAACTATAACAAAAAATCTGTTGTGGCCAGCACAAGACCTCTCGCCATTTCCATATTAGGCTATATAAGTATTGTATTGCACTTCGCTTTCGAATCATCGTTTTATAATAAAATATTACAGAACTTACCCAAATATTGTTTTTTGTTGTATTTAACATGTCTTCTGCATACATATAATTCTAATTATATCTATTTTTCATTGTATGAGGAAGTTTCTAAATGTCAGATATTCTTCCAATTCATTAACCAAATTGGCGGTATTTCTGATGGATATATGCATTTTACCTATAATTTCAAATATTTAATTAATAAAACAATAAGAAAGATTAAATATACTTCCCTGAAAAAGCTATCAGAATGTCACTAAAACTGTTGATTTTTGACACTGACATGTGTCATTTACAACCTATGTTATAAACATTGGAATTTGTCAACTGGTTTCCTTAGTGCCTTAGCCTCTGCGATTAGAATACTCTATAAATTATAGTGTCTTTATCTCTAAATCTATACAAGATATAATTAAATTTTTAAGTGTATTAGATGGAGAATTTTATGTTCTTCAATATTTAATAAAAAAACTCCCAAAAAATTATATTTAGAAGAATTTTTCTAAGAAACTACTACTTCTGGTTGTTCAATTGTTACCAAAATCTTTTCAGCTCTTCCCAGGAATGTCAGATTGAGGAAACTGTAGTTAAATATTTTTTAAGTTTTATAGTTTTTGAGGAATTGTCCCTCCAATATCCATACACACAAACACACACACACATACACACATCTACACACACACACATCATTTTAAAAATGTTAAAATCGGATTCTAGGGACCTTAAATCGTGCTTATTCAATAAAATCTGGATATGTGAATATTACCTCTCTTAGCGAGAGGTAAAAATAGTCAGGACTATATGTATATCAAATTTTTCACATCTTTCACGGGATCAGAGATCAATCTACACATATTTTTTAAAAATATCTGATGTGGCCAGCATATTACTTCCGTCAATTCTATGTATTTTATACAAATCGCATACAAAAGTTCATTGGAAAAGATTCTATATATTCAGTAAAAATTATGACACGAACATATGCTATTTTCTTCAAATTCCTTACCAAGAGTTCATTGGAAAAGATTCTATATATCCACTAAAATTGTAACACGTACATACACTATGTAAATTGCACTTAATAGTGACATCTTTTAATTAGAA
The DNA here is from genome assembly GCA_943142095.1 of Ophonus ardosiacus. NCBI lineage: Eukaryota > Metazoa > Arthropoda > Insecta > Coleoptera > Carabidae > Ophonus > Ophonus ardosiacus. The sequence goes on from OW964830.1 coordinate 32,207,316, forward strand.
TTATTTTAATATATCAACTGTTCCCACGATTGTAGCAAAGCTGGCTGATTTATGCAACTTAATCTCTTTGTAATTCTTTTACTCTATATCTATTGAACATGTAAGAAAATGTATAATCAAACCGTATAGAGAATAAGGTAATTCTTCATATTGATACCCACATAAAATGTCAAAAAATGATATTTAAATGCGTTTTTTCAAGAATAACTGTGAAAACTTCAAATAAGAGAACTTCCGGTTGACCAATTATAACCAAAATCTAATCAGCTCTTCATATGGCTTTAAAGAAGAGGAATACAAAAGAATTATAATTTTTAGAATTGTAGTACCTATTGGAGTTATCGTCGGAGCAAAATTTATCACACACACACACACACACACACACACACACACACACACACACACACACACACACATACAGGTAGACACACACACACACACACACACACACAAACACACATACATACATCGCAAAACTAGTAAAATCGTATTCTAAGGACCCTAAAACGTGCTTAGTCATTAAAGACTCGCCACCGAATTTTTTTACCAAAGACAATACCTTTGTAAAAATAAATAAATATGAACTACAGGAGAAATTTGATTTAAAAATGAACTACAGGAGAAATTTGATTTAGATGTTTATTGAATCCGCTACACCTTCCTTCTCTAAATGTTACGGAAGGTAAAAATCAATACGACATAGAAAATTATTATTAATTTCTATTTAAAAAACATGAAAATAATAAATGTATGCTATACAAATACTAATAATAATAAGAATAATAAAAAAGAAAAACAAATTAAAAATTGTGATATAGTTTTATACTATATTGCTCAATCTTTAGAGCAATCATTGTTTTTAAACCATTCCGCTTCCCGACGCTAATTTCTAAATCTCTTTCTAGATTCTTTGGCTCAGGAAATACTTGTGTTAAAAGTATTTCTATCTGTACTATACTGCAGATAGAACTTGGTCCCTTCCCTACATGTTTGATTAAATTTTTGGCAGATGAAACTTTGTCTCTGTACTATCTCGAAGATGGACAACAATATCTCAAAACTAATATCAGAAAGGGCTGATAGAACCTACCCATACAAAAATCTCATATTACCTAAAACTTGCAGTTAGAACCTTGTCATTCTAGATCCGCGATTTATCTGCAGAGGTTCATAAAAGTATCAATAATAGCTCACTTATTCAAAAAAAAAAAAAAAAAATGGCTGTGGAATATGAATATTTTATATTTCACTATTGGAATATGAGTGTTCTAACAATGGTTATGCGTAAATGTACTTAGTATTATAACATTTGTAGATAAAATACTATTTGTTTTGTAACCAGCTCATTAATTGGCTTAGATCGAGAGGTGTTTTGCGGCAATACCTACGTTAATTCAGGAGGAAATAGAATTTTCTATTGTTTTTTATGCTTGATTATTTCAAGAATTAGACCAAAACCTTCACCATGACAATTTATTTTAGATATTTGACACCTTAATTGCGAAATAAATAAATCAGGTAATGTCACGGTTACTGTGAATATATGCGTTAATGAGTATATACAAAAATATTCGTACTTAGGTACAATTTCTACGCAAAATAAAGCATTTCGATTGGTTGAAAATATGAGGAGCAAAATAGACGTATGTTCTTGCAATACAGAATATAAATTTTTCAGTTGTGTTGTAATTAAAGTAAAATATCTGTGAAATTAAAATTTTAATTTTATTTTAGAAGAATGATGCTTTTAATTTTAAAATTACTTTTTAACTTATATGTGTTATTTTCTATTATTATGTAAATTTTTCAGCGTCATATTATTAGCGCTAAATGAAACGTTAATTCAGATTGCATCTACGTGATTTTATGCTTAGAAACATGATTCCATGTAACCTTCGAATATACTTAACTTTATTTGTCAAATGTTAATATAGTACAATTAAATTTTCAATTATAAGTGGAAAATAATGCTAGAATAAATTGAAAATGCTATAATATTAGTCATAAAGTAGAATAACATTTGCAAATAAAACTATTACAACTATTTTATTTATGTAATGTTTGTTAAACCATTTATTATCTTCGCATGCCATTTAGGCCCAAGTTACGCCCATGAGACTTTCATACTACAATTAAATAAAAACTTGCATATCATAATTTGATCTCAATGTCCTGTAACTGTATTTATATTAAAACAAACCTAAAATCTGTAGGTTATTAACTATCAAAGTTCGAAACAAGTTAGTTATATATTTTTTAAAATTTTCGAGTGTTTAATAAACTTTTTAGCCTTGCCTCAACAATTACCTCACATTATCTACTTTATTCCAAATTCTTAGTACATTTAAGCCTTTTGCTATCACGTTTTTGAAATCCAGAATCTATTTTCGCAGACCATAGCGTAATAACAAAAGTAAACTATACTTGTTCTAATTTATGATGTCACGCCAGATAGCAACCCGGTAATTATATAATAAACGTGTTTTTTTTATTATTTATTTTATTAAATTGCTTATTATCCATATATTTTACCAATTAATTATCATCACGCATATACAGGGTGTTCCATTTAAGTGTGCCACCATTGCTATCTCGAGAACTATAAGAGCTACGAGGTTGGTTAAATTAGCAAAGAACCACCATTTTACAAGACTATTACAATGAGCAAAAAAAAAATTTTTCGACCAGTGGTTCTCAAAATACGGGGCACAACTTTCTTATTTTAAAGGAAAGAAAATTACTGGATTTCAGTCAATTATTAAATATATTTTCCGCCTCTACCGGTTTCGACACCTCGTGTGTCTTCTTCAGGAGGTGAAAATTTTTAGACTGTAAAACATGGATACATATATAGACACATGAGATGTCGAAAACCGGTAGAGGCGGAAAATATATTTAATAATTGACTGAAATCCAGTAATTTTCTTTCCTTCATCACCTTTCCAGTCAAGAAGTTCTTGCAGCCATTCTTATTTTAAATTGGAACATTTTTTTTAGGTTATTCGATAGAGTATTTTTTCTGAATTCAACTATATAAATATATCATATACTAATATAACAAAATAACTGAGAAAAATGTTGACTGAAATCTAGGAATATTCTTATCTTTCATAATTAGAATTATTTGTGTGTACAAGAAATGTTATATTAGATACCTATGTAAAAAACAGAAATGGCAAGAGATATTGTGCTGGCCATAACAGATATTTTTTGTATCTCGGGTACTTTTTTTAATTAACCTCAAATTTGGGGAGGGTGTTTTGCAGCACCCTGTATTTTAAATCATGTTTATGGGAAATTTATTTAAATTGAAATAAAGTACATGCGAGTATATAGGTTATGTATTATTATTATTTCGCAAAACCAACATTCCGTAAGTGTAGGCTGAATTTATCATATAAAATAACTATACTTACAATAATTCAAAGCAAACAGAAAATACATGTCTAAATATCAGCAATTACCTTACAAAACACTATATTTTGCAAGTATAAAATTAAAGTAAATAATATCTTTCGCTAGTTTACATATTACTAAGGCATAGTTAATTTTTCACGATTCCTGGAACTGTTTAACTAAACGTGCAGCTAGTTCCAGCCAGCGATCCGCGATAATAAATTGAAAAATTCTAAATTCCCGTAACGCACCTTCCGACACATATTTTTACACATTTCTGGTCGTGTAGGATCATTACTATCATTATCATCATTATTGCATTAGACCGTGAATCTGAAAATTATATATTTCTAACATAGTGCTGATAAATTGTTTATATCTGCGTTACCTATTTAATTTATGATGAAATTTTGAATTACATTGTATGTAGCTAAGATTTTTTAATCATAATTTTTAATATATGTCAATGGTCATTGAATTATACAGTATACTACCGTATATGAACAAAAAATTTAAAAAATGATTTTTAAATGTCAAGTAGCAATATTGTGGCTGAAATATAAAAATAAATCTTATATTAAATTAAAATGGCATTGGTACAGAACAGATAATATTCAGACATTTTGTTTCTGCTTAAAAAAGTAATCTTGTCGTATACTGCTAGTTTCTTGTTAAGTAACAACTTATTTTGTTTATATATATATATATATATATATATATATATATATATATATATATATATATATATTACGAAATGTAAATATATAACAAAAAATGTACTTGTTCTTGATATAAATTAGAAATGATATAGATGTTTTGTAGAAATGAAATCTATATGACTTTTATCATAAATATTGAAATACTGGTACATATAAAATATTCAAAAATATAATGCTTTCCATTCATATTTTTTTCAAATATTTTCCTTTCCCGCTACTGTACAGGGTGTTATGTAAGTAAGTGTTCAACGCTTAACCCATGATAGAACTGACCTCATAGATAGTAAATCGGCAATAATTTTTGTTTAACATGCTTTCTACAAGAACTAGAGGCCTCTAAAACTGACCAATCACGTCATAGTTCTAAATTTTGAAATAAGTAAAAATCAATATATATTCTCTGAAAAAAAATGTCACACCTGTCACAAATGACGTATAAGATCATTGACGTCTATTTGGAAATAACTCTCTGCACGTTAGTGATTCGGTCGAGACGAGACGAGACGAGAAATTCATTGTCTCGTCTCGTCTCGTTTAATAGAGTCTCGTCTCGGCCGAGATTCTCGCCGAGATTTCTCGACGGAAATTTAATATATATATATTTTGGTCCCATAAACTAATTATACAATTTTGTATTAATAGTAATTTGAACAAAAAGATAAATATTAGTCATTTTATCTGCAAAATTTGATATAACCTAAAACTTGTGCAAATTTTATTATGTTATAATTTTATTAATTTAATATTTATCTAGAATTTTCTAATCTATTATAAAACATTAAAAAGAAAATAACGCTAAAAATCTTAGCGAAAGCCTGGATTTCACGGTGAAGTTTTTCTTATAAGGGACCTTACAAGTAGGTATATTTACACAATCAAGTTTTGCGTGAATTAAAATATCTAAGTGTCAAAATTTTTGTTATACTTACATTAAGATATCAATAACTTCTCTATCCTATTTTGCCATTTTTCAGTTTAATATTGATCGCTTATAACACTACTTGTATACATCAAAAATATAAACACAAATGACATTTGACAGTTACTTGACAGTTAAAATTTGTAGGGATTTTTAAGAAAAAGTTCCAGTTTTTCTTTAAAATTTTTTCGTAAAAGTCTATTCATTTGTCTCTCTCGCACAATGACATGAGAGAGAAAACTTTTCAAGTCACTTGAAAAGAAAAACTTCATCGTGTAATGCACGCTTAACAAATTCTGACAGGTAAAATGTAAAATACTTTATTATTATTTTGCTCAAAAATGCCATACCTAAATAGAGATAGATATCACTAAAAATATGTTAAATTTCATACGTTTGCAAATATAACTCACGAGAAAAATAACAACCGTGAAATCTCGGAACAGTTTTCGAGAATCGAGATCTCGGCAAATATATCTCGTCTCGTTAAATATTTTTTACATTTCTGTCTCGTCTCGTCGAGACGAGAAATCTCGAGTACGAGACGAGACAAGAATCGAGAAATATCTCATCTCGACAGAATCACTACCGTCTTGCAGCAGCACGACTATTCTGTAATGTCTCGCCATAAACCATATACATATATATATCTGCATACATTTGATTGGTGAAGATAAATTTTGAGAATATTAAGAACACAATATGTATTGTACGTCCATGCAAAAAAAGTTTAACTTCAGTTTTGACAATTAATAGTTTTTCCAGAGAACACACAGATCTACCATAGGTTAACCGGTGTACACTTACATAACACCCTGTATAATTTTAACAATTTTTAAATAATTAAGTGATGAAAGTATTATGTTCGAATACGAAAATCATGAAGAAATATCCTTCCACGTTTTCAGTCTCACATAAGAAGTAACTATCTTATTGGGATTGGTTTAGTTCTATTCCCTTTTCCATCGGTATAAAAACGCCATTTGCCCGACACCTGGTACCTAGTGATGCCGCGAGATCTCGCATTTTCGAGATTTCGTCTCGAATTTCTCGAATTTTCGAGACGAGATTAACCTTATTCTCGTCTCGATATTTCGAGACGAGACGAGAGTAATACCCTCAAGATTTGCTCGAGACGAGAGTAGAAATTCGAGATCTCGATTGAACTATTTTTTTTATATTACGTAAATATTTCTAATTGAAATATATAAAATAACAAAATATTTGTCGGTATAAATAAATATTTAATTACCTCTTCATTTAAATTCATATTTATTTATTAATTTTAGATTTATTGCGTTTTAGTAAACAGGAAATGCACAAAAGTGACATCTATGGTAAACTTTTCACGCTAACCTCAAGTGCCCGCGCTATACGAATACGCAATCATAATTACCAATATTCGCGTACAAAGCAGATTGCTACACCCAACATCGGGTAATATAGGTATAATATTATAGAGTAACTATTGTTTACCTACCATTCAAACACCAAACTAGTAAAATAAAGTTTTAATTAGTGGTACCCGTTTATTAAATTCACGTTCCTTGTAATGTTAATTTATTTACTATTTCTAATTATAAATTCGAGACTCTCGAGTCGAGATCGAGAGAAAGTAAGAAAAAATATGACGAGACGAGATGCAGAGAAATCTCGTTTCGAATTTTCGAGACGAGACGAGAGTGGATTGTTTCTCGCCATATCTCGTCCCGCGGCATCACTACTGGTACCCGATATCCGGTTGGAAAAATAAAAATACCGGGTATCTAGTTTTGGTAGACAAGTACAGGCAATGTGCTATAACGGTTGATAGCGGTAGAAATATAAACTCGGGCCATATTGAGGTCACCTTCATATTCCTTCCCCAAAATATTCAAAATTTTTTTCTTAATTTTATGAGCCGCAAATAATGAATTTCCATTATGGTCGCATACACTTTTTTTTCGGTTTGATTAGTACACATAAATAAATGTCAGTCATAATATAATAGATATTTCATTTACACACCAAGTGAGCTAAGGTAATGTTTATTCATGAGAAGAAAGTTTAGCTCACGAGCTTTATAATATGATTTTACTAGTTTTACGATGATGTTTGTATGTGTTTGCGTGCCTGTGTGTTTGTGTGTGTGTGTATGTGTGTGTGTGTGTGTGTGTGTGTGTGTGTGACAATTTCGTATTCCTCGTCTTCACATCTATATGTAGAGCTGATTAGATTTTGATTATAAATTGTCACCCGGAAGTTCCCTTATTTCAAGTTCTTAACAGTTCTTCTTGAAAAGACGCAGGTAAATAACATTTTTTTGACATTTTGTGATTATCAATATGAAAGAATGTCTTATTCTCTATACGGTTTGATTATACATTTTCCTTCATATTCAATAGAGTTATACAGAGATTAACTTTCATATATCAGCCAGCTTTGGTATAATCATGGAAACAGCTTATATATTCAAATAATTCTAACTGACAGATGTCATTGTCAAGTGCAATTTACTTAGTTCGTGTTATAATTTTATTGGATTTATAGAATTTTTTCTAAAGAACTTTCGGTGCGGTATTTGTACGAGTAGAAAATAGTATATGTTCGTGTTACTATTGTACTGGATATATGAAATCTTTTCCAAGGAACTTTTGTTATGGGTTTTGTACAAAATACATATAATTGATGGAATGTAATGTGACCACACCAATTTTTTTTAATGAAAACAATTTAGTAATGTTACTCGTATAACAGTAACATGAAACCTAATCAAAAAGTAGAATATTAAATTCTAACCGATAACTTAACCGCTAATTTAAATGCATCTCTCACCTTTGATAGACACGCCCAGTGCCGATCGTGTGATGAGGTATTATTAAGATACGTGCTGGCAATAATTAATAGCTATAAGATGAAACAGTTTGCTTGATACGAGAAAAATAATCTGCGAGTAGTTGGATTATTAATGTGCTTACTGATAGATTACTTTATGTAGGCTATTGGTGTTAATTGCAGATCACATGCTGATAAACTTCTTCACAATAAATATATATACAGGATGTAAATTTTAAAACGGGTCATAGGGCTATAACATAGAAAAACAGTTTTTTAGACGCCAAAAGTTTCTATATTAATTTATTGAAAAAGTAATTGGTGTCTATTATAAAGAAAAATAATACGAATTTTTTAATACCAAAGTCATTACATTTCTGTTTCATATAAAGCAAGAAAATAAATTTAAAAATTTGTACAATTGAGAAAAAATATCATTAGCCATGAAACTGACAGTAACAAAACATTGTCATTTTTTACTAACATGATAGGGAACAATTAAAGATTTAATATATTTATTTACGAACTAATACAAAATAAAAAAAAAAACAGTACGATATTTATTTAGGAAACAATTATTATTTATTGTAATAGGTAGGTATTTACAAATTAAATATGATCTACATGAATACGAATTAAGTTATAAGATACGACAAATACTGCAAACTACAAGGCAACAAATAAAACCATTTAATAATTTGTATTTTTTTTTTATTTTTAATAAAACGAAAATAATAATTTAACAAATAATGTGCAAAAAACCTTTATTAATGAGCGTCATAAGTCAACAATTGTTTTGTTTTGTTTCACGGTTAATGATATTTTATCTTAATTGTGCAAATTTTTAAATTTATTTTCTGGCTTTATATGAAACAGAAATGTAATGTGTTTGGTATTAAAAAATTAGTAATTTTTTTCTTTATAACAGGCACCAATTATTTTTATTTTTTCAATAAATTTATTTAGAAACTTTTGGCGTCTAAAAAACTGTTTTTCTATGTTATAGGCCTATGACCCGTTTTAAAATTTACACTCTGTATATATATATATATATATATATATATATATATATATATATATATATATATATATATATATATATATATATATATATATATATTACATTGCCACGTACCTTTTTTCAAAAATTATTAAAAATTTAATATTGGAGTACATCAGCTGGCAAAACGTAAATTTACACGGGCACTTACCGCAAAGGTGGCCTCCCAAATGCGACACCGGCTAGCTAGCAGAGAGAGGGGCGGGTTATAAATCAAAAATTGTATCTTACTTACTTTTATAAGGGCGCCAGGTATTTTAGCAATGAACCCCATTCACGAAAAATACCAAAATTGAGATAAAAGCTGTAAATGACAGGAGTTCAAAGGATAAAATTTAAGAAAGGGATTACATATGAAATTAGGTTCGCTCAAAACAAAATCGTAGATAAACTTTAACAAAATCGGTTTATTAAAACAAAAATAAACCGGTGCGACGATAAACAATTTGTAAATCCCGCTTATTTTCTAGTGAAAAATGAAATGATGAGAGGGGAAGGTGAGATGTGCGCATGAAATTCTTTAGACTAAACAATTTATAATCCAGTGGCGTAGGGCATGCCACACAAACGAACAAAAGATTACTGTTTTAATCAGTAGCCCTACAAAAATATTTACAAAATAAATACGGCAATAATTTTGATCAATTATTGGTATCGAGATCACACAGTGACCTTTCAATACCCCAAAACGTAGTAAAATTGTATCTGCACGGCGCACTGCAAAGGCGTCACTGACTTGAACTAAACGCGCACGCGCACAATATAAGGTGCACTCAGAAGAACAAAAATGAAAGAAATCTTTTAAAACACAAAGTATTGTACTCATCTGGAGTAGTTGTTGACCAAGAAGATGATGTCCTAGTCCAACACGGTTGGCGGCGGCAATGGAACTGGGTAGAAATGGCGGCTCAGGATTGGCTGATTTCGGCGTGGCGCGACTAGGCGCTCAGTGAAAATCACTAGGCTCACGGCACTAAAAGTCGTACTAACTCCCCAAAATTCGGGAAAAGTCCAAATGCACGATACAAAACTTGCGATAAAAATTGCGGACGGACTATACTGCCACCACGTGCGCAAAACTTAACTCCTCACTCACGGAGAATAGATATTAAGTTGAAATAAAATTTTCTGTACTCGACGTAATAGCGATAATCAACTTAATAAAATTTTAACTTGCACTATTAGTGGCACAGGACTTTAAATAGGGCACGTGAGAGTAGCCAAAAAAACTACCGTTTCGTTTCACGGCAGAAACGCAACAACCCAAAATTTTCAAAGCCATTCGGCACGCGTACGTTTAATTATTCGTCAGTGGCGTACCAAATAAATTTTAAAGCGTTCACATATACCAAAAAGAAATTAAAATATTAAACGTTACAAATCCCACTCTTACTTAAAAAAAAAAAACGAGAAAAAAATGTGCTAAACCTGTGCTAACTTTAAATCTTTAATATGCCAAACACCTTTCGATATTTTATTGTCATCTTGTAATTCGTAGGTGGTAGCCGACAGTTTCTGTTTAATTACATAAGGACCGACATACTTAGGCGCAAGTTTACTCGAGAAACCTTTCGATCCATCCGAAAGAACATAATTTTTATGCAATACCGCTTGGCCAACGTTAAATTCATCAGGACGTTTACGAAGGTCATAATAATGTTTATTCCGCTGATATGCCTTATCCAACTGTTTTCTAACTTCAGAGAATCTTTTACTCATTTGGTCATTATTAGGAACATGGGATCGATCGATGGGAGGAATAGTGTTATCTTCAACTTTACCAAAATAATGACCGGACAAAACATGCTCTCTACCAAAATTAAGATAAAATGGAGTGTACTGCGTTACCTCATGTTTTGCAGTGTTAATTGCAAGGGCAATTTCTACTAAGTGCTCGTCCCAACGTTTGTGTTCTTTAGTTAAATAAGATCGAATCATAGTTTTTATTACTCTATTGCTGCGTTCAGCTGGATTACTTTGCGCATGGTACAGTGGGTTGTAAATTATTTTAACATTATATTTCTTTGCCAGATTTCGGAATTCGGTACTAATCATCTGTCTACCATTATCGCACAATAGGTACTGACAAACACCATACACTAAGAATACTTTCTCTTCAACAATTTCGCATAACTTAGCCGCGGTAGCTGTACGAATTGGAAACAATAAAACGAATTTAGAAAAATAGTCAGCAACGACCAATAAATAATTATAACCGTGAGTCGACTTTGGAAACTCCATAAAGTCTAAACTTATCATCTGCCAAGGGCTAAATATTTTAGGGCGTTTTCCCATGACTCCGGCCGGTAGTTTCTGCATGGGTTTCTGTGCCTGACATACTATGCAACGTCTAACGTAATAGATAACATCTGCTTTCATTTTCGGCCAATAATATAAAGCACTAATCCGGTGAAACGTTTTGTAAACGCCTAAATGTCCTGCAGTGGGTCTGTCATGACATTCATTAAACACTTGGGGACGTTGTTCTTTAGGAATGACTAATTTCCACTCGAAATTTTTGTTAGCTCTAATCAGTTTATAAAGTTTATTATCAAAAATTTTCCAATTTGAAAAATTGTCAGGATTTGCCTGGACAACGTCTTTCATTTTACGGTACCAAGGGTCAATAATGTCATCCGAAATTTGTATTAAATTGACTTTAACGTCAAGCGCGCGAGACAGAAGATCGGGTAGCAAATGATCTTTTCCTTTGCGGTGAATTATGTCATAATCATATTGCTGAAGTCGTAAGGCCCAACGAGCAAGACGACCTACTGGGTCCTTTAAATTGTTTAGCCATAGCAACGAATAATGGTCGGTAACAACGGTAAATTTAGTGTTCTCTAAATATGGCCTAAACTTTTCAACAGCAAAAATAACGGCTAAACATTCCCGCTCAGTAGTCGTATAATTGCGCTCATTTTTATTTAGAGTTCTACTAGCGTAACAGATTATTCTTTCAACACCATCTACATTTTGTAACAATACCGCACCTAAACCATATCCGGATGCGTCTGTTTGAACAATAAATGGATAATTATAATCGGGACAATTCAAAATGGGGGCACAAACTAACTTTTCTTTAATCATCTTAAATGATTTCTCACATTCATCATCCCATCTAAATGAATGATTCTTACGTAATAACTTAGTAAGAGGTGCTAGAACAGTAGAATAAGAAGGGATAAAACGACGATACCACGACGCGACGCCTATGAATCTTCGAACTTCTGTCACTGATTTTGGGTTTGGGATGTCTAGAATTGCACGCACCTTGTCAGGATCTACATGCAGTCCTGTTGCGTCCACCACATAGCCTAAATATTTTAATTCGCTACGGCAAAAGTTACATTTTTCTTTATTTATCGTTAATCCGGCACTTAAAAGTTTTTCAAAAATTTTCTTTAAAATTTCTACATGTTTTTCGAAAGTGGGTGTGACTACAATAATGTCGTCTAAGTAGACGAAGACATAAGGTTCAAAAATGGCTCCAAATAAACGATCCATAAAACGTTGCCAGGTGGCGGGAGAATTATGTAGCCCAAAAGGCATTCTATTAAATTGAAAGAGACCGCGTCCAGGAACTGTAAATGCTGTAAATTCTTTACTATCCGGAGCGATCGGAATTTGCCAGTAGGCCGATTTTAAATCGATGGAAGTCAAGTAACGTGCATCTCTAAGTTTATCTAAAATCGCATTTACATAAGGTAATGGGTAAGCGTCCTTTTTTGTCACAGAATTTAATTTGCGGTAATCAATTACAAATCTATAAGTATTATCTTTTTTCTTCACGAGCAAAGCCGGGCTAGACCAAGGACTATTCGACGGTTCAACTATCCCATCTTTTAACATTTTATCTAACTCACGGTTAAAAATTTCCTGTGTTTTCGGATTCACGGGGTAGTATCTTTGCTTTATTGGTGGCGCTTCACACTTTATTTCATGTTGAACTACATTTGTGCAACCGATATTCTTTTTAGTTAAAGATGAATAATTAGCTAATAGTTCATTTAAGGTATTAATTTGCGAGCTGTTAAGGGTCTGTAGTGAAACTGTTTCTAAATTATTCGTAGATACACTAGCAGCGAATGACCACGAGCCTTCTTTTAAATTAGGTATTATGTTCATGGCTAACCAAAAATCAACGCCCAATATTATTTCATACGGAATTGACGGTACAATTAAGATTTTGAGAATACAACTTTTATTCTCTAATGATATAGGTAAGTTTAAAGATCCGATTCTTTTACATGAACTATTATTCGCCACAACACATTGTGTAATTGTGTTTTCCAGAGGAAGCCTAAGTTTCTTTAATACTTCCCACCCTTTTTGACCTAAAATGGTATGAGAAGCCCCTGAATCAAGCAATCCGTTAAAAGTTATACCGAAAATATTTATTTTTAAATACGGTCTGTTGTCTGAAGGCAATGATAATAAGAATGAATTAATTTGTGGCTTCAAAAAATGTTCTCGAATTTGAGATAACCAATTTTCCCATTCAGTAGCTTGAGCCGATTTACTAGGGCGCAAGAACTTACGGCTCAACGAAATTCTCGTCCCTAAACGTTTTTTGAATTACATTTCGGACACGATTTAGTAGTGTGATTCGGATTTCCACATTTAAAGCAAAATTTTTGTCTCTGTTCCTTGCAATTATTGAACCGATGACCGGGTTTTTTACAATTCCAACATTCTTGAGCACTACGGTTAGGTGGTGAATTAACAGTGCAAGTACGAGATTTTGAATTAGGTGCCGCAAGATCTGGTTCAATGATACTTCGTCTTTTTGATTGAGATACTGAAGTACTTTCAGCTAAAAACTTACTATTTTCCAAACGTTTACAAATCTTTAATAATTCATCCATAGTTTTTATATCACAAAGGGCTGTATGGTGTATAAAATAAGGACACATATTACGACGCAATATACTAAGTTTTTCATCCTCAGAAGGAGGTACAGGTAATCTAGAGAATAAATTTATCATACATGCAAAATATGCACCGATACGTTCAGATTCACCTTGAGTTCGCGATCTAATTTCTGCCCATAATTCGTATTCATATCCAAAAGGTTCAAATTCTTCTTTCATTAACTTAACTAGTTCATCCCAAGTTTTGACTTTTGACCTGACTGATCGATACCAAATTCTTGCTTGTCCGGTTAATAGTTCTATAGCCGAATCAAAAAGTTCAAGCTCCGATACTTTCCGCGAAATCCTATACTCGTCAACTCTTTCTAAAAATGCATTTATACTTATACCGCTTCCGTCTCCACTGAATGATAAATTCCATTTACATACCGGTACGTGATTATGGGAATACGGTAGATGTACTGATGGGGGTATATTGCCGCTAATCGTATTCGACGACAAAAGAGTGCTTGGTTCCGAACTTACTATCGCCTCTGTTTCCATAGTTTCTATAGCTTTCATTTCTAAATTATTTATTTTTTGACGTAAAATACTAACAGATTTTACAATGTCCTCATTTTCGGCAGTAATTCGCGTTAATCGACCCAAAATGTGAGATACTTTAGAGGAAAATTTCTTATATTCATTAATTTGTGAAGGGTTTTGTATCGATTCTTGCAAGGTCTCAAGTTCAACTAATTTTTGGGTGCAAATTGTTAATTCTAAATCTGAATTAATCTCGTTTTCAGTTCTAAGCGTACCAAATTTTTCCTTTTTTAGTTCAGAGGTTAAAGCTTTGCGCAAGTCAGCAACAGAAAAAGCTACTAAAGAATCATAACCGCGAACGGAAAGTTCATACTCCAGTTCATCGCGTACCAATCGGGTTGGATCCATAGTTCTATTAATTTCAATAAAATAAATATAAAGGATAAGAATGAAAATATAGCAGTGAGTACAAGTGCTAGTAACTTTATGCAAATTAAATAACTAATTAGAAAAATTACGTTCACTTGGCGAAAACGTCGAATAAAGAATATGCAGATAAAATTTAACTTTACACAAGTAAATATTATAATCAAGTAAATTGTTTTGAACCTAAATTCACACGTATTTAAATCACCCCCTCTTTGCTGATTGACAAATATCATAGAGCAAAATCTATACATAAATAAAAAGGGCCTGCACGTTGGGGCGCCAATTTTGCCACGTACCTTTTTTCAAAAATTATTAAAAATTTAATATTGGAGTACATCAGCTGGCAAAACGTAAATTTACACGGGCACTTACCGCAAAGGTGGCCTCCCAAATGCGACACCGGCTAGCTAGCAGAGAGAGGGGCGGGTTATAAATCAAAAATTGTATCTTACTTACTTTTATAAGGGCGCCAGGTATTTTAGCAATGAATCCCCATTCACGAAAAATACCAAAATTGAGATAAAAGCTGTAAATGACAGGAGTTCAAAGGATAAAATTTAAGAAAGGGATTACATATGAAATTAGGTTCGCTCAAAACAAAATCGTAGATAAACTTTAACA
Source organism: Ophonus ardosiacus (assembly GCA_943142095.1). Classification (NCBI taxonomy): domain Eukaryota; kingdom Metazoa; phylum Arthropoda; class Insecta; order Coleoptera; family Carabidae; genus Ophonus; species Ophonus ardosiacus. The sequence continues at coordinate 32,222,673 of OW964830.1, forward strand.
AAATCGGTTTATTAAAACAAAAATAAACCGGTGCGACGATAAACAATTTGTAAATCCCGCTTATTTTCTAGTGAAAAATGAAATGATGAGAGGGGAAGGTGAGATGTGCGCATGAAATTCTTTAGACTAAACAATTTATAATCCAGTGGCGTAGGGCATGCCACACAAACGAACAAAAGATTACTGTTTTAATCAGTAGCCCTACAAAAATATTTACAAAATAAATACGGCAATAATTTTGATCAATTATTGGTATCGAGATCACACAGTGACCTTTCAATACCCCAAAACGTAGTAAAATTGTATCTGCACGGCGCACTGCAAAGGCGTCACTGACTTGAACTAAACGCGCACGCGCACAATATAAGGTGCACTCAGAAGAACAAAAATGAAAGAAATCTTTTAAAACACAAAGTATTGTACTCATCTGGGGTAGTTGTTGACCAAGAAGATGATGTCCTAGTCCAACACGGTTGGCGGCGGCAATGGAACTGGGTAGAAATGGCGGCTCAGGATTGGCTGATTTCGGCGTGGCGCGACTAGGCGCTCAGTGAAAATCACTAGGCTCACGGCACTAAAAGTCGTACTAACTCCCCAAAATTCGGGAAAAGTCCAAATGCACGATACAAAACTTGCGATAAAAATTGCAGACGGACTATACTGCCACCACGTGCGCAAAACTTAACTCCTCACTCACGGAGAATAGATATTAAGTTGAAATAAAATTTTCTGTACTCGACGTAATAGCGATAATCAACTTAATAAAATTTTAACTTGCACTATTAGTGGCACAGGACTTTAAATAGGGCACGTGAGAGTAGCCAAAAAAACTACCGTTTCGTTTCACGGCAGAAACGCAACAACCCAAAATTTTCAAAGCCATTCGGCACGCGTACGTTTAATTATTCGTCAGTGGCGTACCAAATAAATTTTAAAGCGTTCACATATACCAAAAAGAAATTAAAATATTAAACGTTACAACATATTTGCATAATAGGTTTCTATGATTAACTTGTATTGGCAAAATATACATGTTTGAAATCATTTTTACTGGCTTTGAAAACAATTTTCTAATTAAAACTCGCAATAATATTTCTGATAAATTAAATTTTGTTCATAAATACTATAAGGCAAGTTAAAGAGAAGTTTAAATAAAGCAGTAGCTATTTTTATTCGTGGGCGTAGTTTTCGTCACCTTTTTTTCTTATGAGGATGCGAGGGTGGAGAAAACGCTAAAGGAGCTAATAATAAAGAAACTTGGAAAGTAATTTATTCAAGCAGAAATTTTCAGTTCAGTAATTTTTACGGATAATCTACTCTTACAAATTAGGACATTCGTCCAAGGTTAGTTAAACACCCTTATTTTTACAAAATTTCTTTAGAAAATACCTACTCGGAAAAATTAATTTCTGGCTGAGTATTATAAATAAATATACACGTACATATTTCTCTTTCCATCTAATGTCTTTTAATGTTTTTGGCAAATTTTGTAAAAAATATTAATATTTTTGAATGAGAAACGTTAACACAAGGAAAATGATTTCCTCGGAAGAGTGACTACAAACGAATTTTAAAGAAAACCTTTTCTTGTAGATTAATATTACGAACAAAACGTCTTGTATAATTTTTTAAACAATTATATTATAAAATATAACTGAATAAACTAGTTTTCATCTGTGAAGTTAAATATGTAGCCGGAAGAGATATCAACGTAACTGTTAAAAAACGCAATATCATTCTTTTGACAAGTCACTTTTTTAAAAAGTATTTTGAATGAAAGTTTATGCAATATTTTTCATGGTAATAATAAAAATAATAATAATTTATTATTATTTTCGCAAATAACTAAATAAAGAGATTGGCGTCAGGAATAATAATGAAAACCAACCCCCCGCTCCTGGGACGTAGGAGTTCATACAGCACGTCATTCCTAGCCAATAGGAAAACAGATGTTATTTATATAAATAAATGTAGGCGATAATTTGTCACATGTGAACCTGTACTCTGACGTCACATTCTGTTTCTTTTTACGTGACTTTTGCAAAATATTACATAAATTTCAATATTTAATTGTAAAATATTTAATGAATATTTCGCGATATTTTCAAATTTGAGGTTCTTTAAAGAACAATATCTTTTAAATTTTAGTACTTAGAAGTCATATAAAAATTCTTACAACAATATCTTTTAAATTTTAGTCCTTAGAAGTTATATAAAAATTCTTACAACAGCCGTATTATAAAATTACTTCAATAGAAAAAATAGTATGAAAAACAAGTTTCATAAGGCCTGCGAAACTTGTTTTTTAATATACTATTTTGAAACTTTTCATGCCTAACATTATGTTATGAGGCGGGGAAGTAATCAAATATGGCACATTTTTAATAATTAATTGCATATTTCAAGTGAAAAGGGTTCTTACCTTCATCATAACAATTAAACGAGAAAATGTCATATTTTGATTACCTACCTTTACTTTGAATTTGATTGATTCTTTGTCAGAAAAAGAGATTTTGCTTTTATATTAAAAATACATTGACCTGGAAATTTTTCATATGAAGATTTTATATTTTTACCAATAAATTCTTTAATAAAATATTTTGGCAATGACAATGTTTTTGCTGTGATTTATTTTTACAAATATAACAAATTAACTAGTGTTTAAATATTATTTGTTTAATTATAGCCCCTTTGTACCTTGTTCACGTCAACACAAAACCGTCCGCAAAACAAGCAATGGCAGAAAAATGGCCTAATCTCTAATCTATCGTTTGTGTTGACTATACTTAGAAGATTAACTTTACTCGCTATCAAAGCTGGGCAGTAACTAGTTACTTTAGTAACTTAGTTACTAACTAGTTACTTTTACGTAACTTGTAACGTAACTTAGTTACTTTTTAAAATATGGTAACTGTAACTGTAACTTAACTTGCTGCGGTAAAGTAGTTGGTAACTTTCCGGTTTTTAGTTACTAGTTACTTGAGTAACTTAAGTTACTAGAATGTAACTTAAGTTAGTCAAAGTAACTTAAAAAGTGGAATGTAACTTAGTCATAAAAAGTAACGGGGGGATTTAAATTTCTAAGAAATATTTTGTTGAGGCTGATGCCTTTTTTAGAAACACTAACTAAAACTGTTTTGTTTTAAATAAATGTATGTAATAATTAAATTCAATATTATTGTTGATTGATTTCAAGCCATAATAGATAATAAAATAATTACATTCATAAATAATAGAGTTTTTGTACGGTAAACAGAAAAACTAAAAATAACACATTATTTTAACTTTTAATTCTAGAAATAAAAAGTCACTAAATGTTAAATTTGACTTATAAAATATATTATTTTCAAATATTTTCCTCGCTTACAAATGATACGTTTTAATAAATTATAATTAAGCTGCCACTAAATCATCAAAATTATTCCAATTTTCAGGTTATACAAAATATAGTGTATTTTGTTCGTTGTTCTAAGGGTTGCAAGACTTGAATTCGTCTCATTTTTGCAAATTCCCTTCCCACAAGATAAAATGTCACTTTTAATTTTTATGTTATATTATAATGTAGATCCGCAGGGTTTTTTTATCAGATTTTTGGGCCCTAGGCCAATTTTTTTTCGGGCCCCCTCCCTCTTTATAGTAAAAAACAAGTACATACAAATATTTGTATAATTATAATGTAAGTTTATTTATTAAAGAAAAAAATAAAATTGCCTGCTGAGAGAAAAGCTGATCAATTATACAGTACCGCATGCTCGATTCTAGTTTGAGGTGAAATTTTAGCGTAATATTTTGTTACTCCTTTCTAGGGACGGTTGGCGATTTTGCCGGTTCTCGGGAATATGTTATTAGCGTAGCGGGGCCCCAAATATTTATAAAAAGATACTTTTTCATCAAAATTTCTTATATACGTGAGCGCGGGGCCTCAGATTGAAAATCGACGTCTGATCCGAGGTTTCCAATAAATTAATCATTATCCACTAATAAGTCTAGGTAGGAAATAATGTCTGCATGTTTTATACATTATAATGGTCATGTCATGTTAGAAAGAAAGTAGATTCTTTATATCTTGGTATAAGAAATCAAAATTGAAAAATAAATTAATAAATTTTAAAAAAATCACAGCAACCGGGCCCTGCGGGCCCCTTGTCAAAGCGGGCCCTAGGCCGTAGCCTCGTGGGCCTAGGCAGTAATAAGGCCCTGTATGTCCGTTGACATTAACAATAATAATCTGATTGGGTGTTGCCAAGCAATAACGTTAAAATTTAGGTTAACGTAGTTAGTGCAAAAACTCCCTGGTATGTATCCTACACAATAACTAAGTCAACAGTCTAAGTCTACACTTCACGCCATTAAAAGTAGTTAGAAAGTAACTCAAAGTAACTAAGTTACTTTTAAATAACTTAGTAAATAACTTAGTTCTTTCACCAAAGTAACTGGAACTTAAGTAACTTAGTTACTTTTTTTTGGAGGTAACTGTAACTGTAACTAGTTACATTTTAAAAGTAACTTGCCCAGCTCTGCTCGCTATAGTGTTGGCAGTTCGCGATTGTTTATCATCTCTTCGGTCGCCAACTTGGCCATCGTCCTGGAAGCTAGAAATTTATTGCTCTTTTTGACAGGGAGTCTTTATTTCTTCTCATTACGTGACTATACTATCTAGTCAGAATTATTATCAGGAGGTGGATCGTGCTTGTCCCTGTACTGCAACTTTTCTGGTCTATTGTACCCTGCGTGTTTTACTCCTGTTCTAGAAGTCCCGTACGTACTCCAGGATTTTTCTTAGACTGATGTCCTTTAGCGTCTCAGTATGCAATTTCTTTGCTCCTAAAATGTCTGCTTGCCATAAATGCATCGCAGTGACATAGTAAGTGTTGAGGAGTTTCATCCTCCTCTCCACATCCTCTATATATTGGTTCTTCTTTTCTTGAATGGCTCATTCATCTAAGTCTTTCTTCTTTAATTTTGTTTGCTATGATTGCAATACATATTTTCCGTACATTAAGCATGGCCACGCTACATAAAACCACCGAAGTATTCTCATCTCCTTCGTATGTAATATTTGTTCATGTTTTACAGTAGACTGCTAAAACTATGTATGTATAAGTAGAATAGTAGAGAACTACAGGTTTCGCTACAGACTTGTACATTTTGCCTTTTAACCGAATAAGCATTCGACAGTTATATAGTCTTCAAGTCAACAGACTCCATTTCATTCATCCAGGATTCACTCGTGCTTGTACTGCAGATGAATGATCCAAAAATTAATTAAATTTGACAACCTTGTTTATTTATTTATTTATTTATTTATTTATTTATTTATTTATTTATTTATTTATTTATTTATTTATTTATTTATTTAGCATCCAATGCCCAACAGGAATAATCCCAATAACAGGGCAGGATAAAATGTGAAAAACAATACAAAAAATCGGTACAACAGACAAAGACTATACGTTGTGGTACAAATTTCTTAACAAAACATGACGTAATTGGTTCGGGTTAAGATGAAAAACATCAACGTTTGCAAACCTTATGTTGTAAACATGACACATACGATAAATAGGCGAACTAGAAAGAACATTGGTTCTGGAGGTAGGTAAGTAGAAGGTTGTGAAGGAACGAGTAGTTTTGCAAGGAGCATGAAAATTAAGAAGGCTAAGAGAAGTAGAGTCATCAATTTCTGAGTGAATGAGTTTTGATAGGAAGATGACGGAATTTAATTCACGTCTTTCGTATAAACTGGGTATTTTAAACATGTTCAACAGGTCAAGATAAGATATTGAATTGTCTGGAAAGGACATCTTCATTAACATTTTTATAGTACCTTTTCTTTGGTTTCCATATTCTACGTATTCCGTAGTAAATTTTAATTTTTACATAAATGTTATGATACTAGACAAAAAATTAAATACCCGCATTGTTGTAAAGTGATCAATTATTTGTGATTTACAAGAATTTTTTTTTTTAATTCGGAGAAGCATATATAATGACGTCACTATGGTCCGGGAGTAATAGACAAAGCGGTTGATACATGTTGTGATACTAGACAAAAAATCAAATACCCCCATTTTTGTAAAGTGATCAATTATTTGTAATTTACAAGAATTAAAAAAAAAAAATTGGAGAAGCATATAAAATGACGTCACTATGGCCCGGGAGTAGTAGACAAAGAGGTTGATAACGATAGAAATATAAACTCAATCCATACTGACGTCACCATACCCCTTCTCCATAACATTCATTTGTAAATAACAATGGCTGTTAGCACAAGCCTTGTTTTAACTAAAACGCTGTTTTAACAAATATCAAATTTCAATATTTAATTTCATCTTTATGTTTAAAGTACGATTTTTTAAAAATATTTGTTTGAATAAAAACTACGTTCTGCTTTAAAATCATATTTTGAAAAATTTGACATTTATTAATATTATTAAATAATGATATTTGACATTTTTTAAAACAAGGTTTGTGCTACCAGCCAATATTATTACGAAATAATGTTTAAATAAGAAAATATAGAGATTAGTTTTTATAATTTATAACCCATACACAGAAAAAATTAGATATACTAACTAAACTGTAGTAAAATTAACCAAACAAATTTCTTATCTTTCAGGCTACTAATTTGATTCATTAATGAACTAACTTGATATAGCTAAAATTTTCTAAATTTATGTTAGTGGAATATAATAAAATTAAATACAAAATTAGATGAAATTACTTTCATAATAAGTATTGAACTAAAAATAAATCTTGAAATTAACTTAAAAAAATAATTAAATTTTCTATTTAATTAATCTAACTCATCTCAAAAATTGGAGATATGAATAATGAAAACAAAATATAGCAAAATTAAATAAATTAAGTACCCATTTGCATATTTAAATGAACTATTTTTTAAAGAATATTACCTATTTCAGATTATTTAAAATACTAAAGTAAGATTCGTAAATTATATCTACTTATAATTAGACAAAATTTCAATTCTTTTTTTTTCGCTGTGTATATTGAAATTTCTTATGATCACATAATACCACATTCTTCAGTTTATTTGAATTTAATTTTAAATTAATATTCACTCCAATTCTGTAACAAATTTACCAACTGCTACAAATGCCTAATAGTTGTAAACACTGATATATTATTTAAATTTCATTTTCTTACCATTTTATCAATAATTTTAATATAGTTGTAATGCAATGCAAAAGTATTTTAGTTTGCAATTTATTAACGTGAAGGCAGCATTACGCATGACATACATAATGCATTTTTCGTGTTCAGTGGTAACTTTATTTTAATTAACCTGTCATAATGATTCCAGAAATTTGCTACTGTGAAACAGTAGTAAACGACTTGTGTTAATTTTAATTAGATATATATTTTTTTACTAACAACATTGCTAAATTAAAATTCAGACCTCATAAACAAAAACTAGTCCAAATAAGTCTCCAATAAATTTACTTCGAAATCCATATCAATTATTCATTTATTGAAATATCTTTTCCTGGTACCAAATTTGTATGTGCACCAGTTTAAAATACCTGCATAAATTTCAATTGAAATTATTGAATTTTTAATTATCGTGATTACCAAATTATATAAATGTTATTGATACGAATCGATTGCGCCCATGCACTTACAAATCAGCAGTTTGCGTTGAAACGTTTTTGCAATTCTTATCATGATTGCTGTCAGATTAAGACCTTGAAATGATATCCGAATAACCAGTTTGTTTTTAGTTTCAATATAAAAAACAGAATTGCCCAATTACCTTTTTTATTTCTGGAAAAAACTGATGGGTACCTTTTAAGTACCTACTAATGTATTTCAGTAATACAAAGTTTTTGTGTGGGATTTTTGGCATATTTTATACATTATATAAAACGGTAGTTTTATTATAAAAAGTTTTATTGAGATGGATACTTAGTACTGTTGAAATTATTTGCATCATTCATATATTAATTAGCTATGTTATATTCATATTTTATATGCGATGGGATTTATTTAAATGCACTTTTTATATAATTAGCCTTTCAATTCAAACATTTTAAAATGTCCTAGAACTATCACCTGTCTGCGATGTATAAACTTTCTTTTTAATTTAATCACTTTAGTACTTAACAACTTAACTATTTTTCATTTTAAAAAATGTAACCTTTAAATACTTTGACCAAAAGCTAGTAAGATGAAACGAATTATTTATTTTTTATCATTCTTCTCACTAATTATTTGCTATTTACATATTATTATAAAGAGTGCTTTACAACATATGCACCAAATGGTAATGGGTAATATAATTTTATATACTACTGATTATATTATAAAACAATTTTTTACCTCCAGCTACCCTTAGTAAGGGAGGTATAAGGATCGTGCTAAAAATCACGAATCCAATTTTAACATTTTCAAGATGTCTGTATGTGTGTATGTGTGTGTGTTTGTGTGTGTGTGTATGTGTATGGATTTTGTCTTCGCTCTAACTCAAATACTATCATTCAGAAAATTCTGAAACCTTGTATTTATACTCTATTCTAATATGGAAAGAAACATGAAATGAATGTAACCGAAATAAGTACATTGAAGTTAACCAGTGATAGAAATCGGCAAGAGCAACAATATTCCTAAGTAGCAATTTTTCGAAATTTATTTTTTTGAAAAAAATAATTCCAATTTTGAGACTCGTGAAACAGAAAAAAGTAGGTAAGTGACATTGACAAAACTCGTTGAGGGCAACAATATTTCTTGGTAATATTTTTTTGAATTCTCAAACATGCCTTTTAAAAATACTCTTTTTACCTCTCGCTAAGAGCCGTATTGGATTCATTATTAATAGAGTATAAATGTTAAGATAATTGTACAAAATTCACAAATATACAAGTAAGTAGCACAGCAGCAATTTCATAGCAATGGTTGTGAATTAAATTGTTGATTTCCAAACCATAATTGTTTGCATATTTTTTCAGAATTAAAAGTCTAAATGTCTGATTCTGACATTTCTTGTACTAAAGAGACATGGAGGGTGGAAGTCTTTGAAGGTGGCTGAAGGCTACGGAGAGAACTCCCTTTAAAGTAAAATTAATTTGGCGGAAACATTAACACAATCACAAATGGGAATGCCCTCTGCAGCTGAAAAGCATTCAGAAACTTCAGTTATTGTCTCTGCACGGTCTTTGTCTGTTGATGTTAATCAAGTACCAGAATTTTCCATTTCAAACTGTAATAATTTTCCTATAAATACTAATTGGAAATATTCGGCTTCTGTCGGGATCGAACCCGGTTTCCCCAGGTTCGCGACCAGACAGACGCATTTAAAATGGCACGAAGTGACTCCTGTGGTGCACTTTCCACACCAGCTGTGAGTGCCCGTGAGGTGACGCCTGGTAAGCGCCTACACGGTAAAATATATCGTCATCATTACCGATGTCTACATGTGTTGTAGATACTGACACACCCAGAAATGGGTAATATGCCGTGATGATATATTTATTTATTTATTTTATTTATAAATACTAATGTCTAAGTATAATAACTGTCCCGGTCAATGTATGTCAGTACCTAAATAAAATATAAACTAAATTAAGCAGAAGTTCTCAAGCATATTGAATGTTGTATTTACCAACTTTTCAAATAATTAAATAAAGAATAATTCCCGGTACATGCATCTATTTTACTGATAGTTTAATTTTCAGTGTAATACGTGTAATATCTGATAATTTATATTTAAGGTTACGTTGACATTGGACAGATGACAGATTGTTGTTCTCCAACAGATGGCACTGATAGTAGACAAATTTATTATTTATTAATATTTTTTTATTATTATTTGTTTTGGATGCTTGAAAATCGCGGGAGTACCATTTTATAAACTATATTTTCTTATTTTAAAGATTATTTTGTTGATGAATGCCCAGAAAAGTCAGTGTTTTTTTTTTTGCTTAATTTCCTGGTGCAGTGCATCGGGAAAGTGACGTTTCCGGTTGTAGAGTGTGTCAAATGCTACTTCCGAGGTTGTGAGTACAAAAATAACTGTTACCAAACTACATATAGATGCGTTAGTATCGATAAAAAGGCTAAATGTCCACATTGAAAGTGTTATGTTGGTATTTTTTGATTAAAAAGTAAATGTTTTATTATAGTAAAAAAAATATTAAATTTTATATACTTCTCTTGACAAAATGTTGTAGGGTGAGCAGCTCAGATCTAAAAGATTGGTAACCAATATTCTAAATTCTTATTCTTTAACATCGATTTGTAAAATTTACAAAATACATGGGTGCATTCTAATATACACTAAGATGAAAGAATCAATAGACAACAACAATTAATTGAATATTCAACCAAAAAACCAAGGTCAGTGTAAGACACAAAGTCAGAGACATCAACAACAACAGTCACGTCAATAACAAATAAACACTTAAAAAATGGAGTCCAGGTTGAACTAATCTCATACACTCATCTTGAGACATTTATTACTTTCTTATAAAAATTATAGGTATTTACTAAGATACAAATATTTCTAAGAAACGCTGTCTACAAACACTAATAAGTGACTCGTAAATTATTCCGAGTAGCTAATTTTACCCGTTGCCTTATTAAAAGTTTAATAGAAAATTTCGAAGTAAAATTTAATTAAAAAAATTCAAACTGTATAATACGTACCTACCAACAAAGGATATTTCTGAAAATATTCTTTGAAATATTGCTAAGCATGATAATGATAACAGATGTCTATACTCAAGTCGGCCAAGCTGCTTAGCTGCTACAATGCACGTCATCATTTAATGTAAAAACTGTGCTCCATTAAAATCACTGAATTAATTTACATGCAGTTTTGAAAATGATTTCAGTTTCCAGTCAAAATTACGAGAAACTGTTTGCATACAATTTTCAAAACAAATCTTTAGATTAATTTGAAAACATTTTCAGCACATGCGCATTTAGCTGATGTAGGTAAGTGATATATATCCTTTTCACTCCCAATACTTCGTTTTGCCATTATTCCAACTTCCCATTACTACGGACTAAAACTACACAACTGTCAATTTATTTATTTGGTAGGTTTGGTTAGTCACACGAAGCGGCAGAAACGTTATGCTATGTACGCATGAGCAATATTGAAACTAAATTTTAATTGTTACATGAGTAGTTTTGAAACTAGTTTTCCAATTTTAGTTTTGGGTTGAGATAATTCAAAACCGTTTTGACACTGTATACATGGCGTTTTCAAAATTCAAAACGTTTCGAAACTGTTTTAAAAGCTACATGTAAACTCAGTAACTAACACTGAAAAATTAAATAAAATTTCAAACATTTTAACTATCAAAAATTGTATGGACCCTATTCTAAGTCATCCGTCAATTTTTAACAGCTGGGTAAAATACTTACAACCGAATTCACCATCCCTGAATCAAATTTGATTCTCTGATCAACAAAATTTGACACTGTTGCTTTGTTAAAACTGTTGATCTCCAAGGTAAACCAGAACTTGATTTACAGATCAGTGTTGATCAGAGAATCAAGACTTGATCAACGGTTGGTGAATTTGGTGGTTAGTGAATCAAGTAAATTGGCATAAAACAAAAACTTTTTTGTTGTCAAATCTGAATCTGTTGGATAAAAAAATTTAATCAGCCGTTAAAAATTAACGGTTGAGTTACAGAATAGGTCCGATTATTCGTTCATTTTTTACTACACTTATGGCCAGTTGCACCTACAGGGCTTAAATTTTAAGCTAGGTTCATTTAATTTCGATGCAATATTGTCAATTTAAGCGAAGTTTAATATTTAAGTTACCTTGGTGAAATCAGTCATTAGTAGCATTATTAATTTGTATGTTCACACTTTGTTGGTTATTTGACAATTTGAAAAAAACATTTGCATTGTGGTTCTTACACTTATGTAACAGTAGCAGTAGTGACGGCAGAAATCTAGTTTTTATTATGACATGCATTGACTGCTTGTCCGATTTGTGCGCATTCTGTTGTTGAAACCTTGTAATTAAAGTTTAATAATTTTTACGATCTAACGTTGCATAAGGATGAATACCTAGTAAGTAGTGTACATATGTACAAGAAGTCAGTAGCATGTTCAACATGACAGCTTCAGAACAAAATCAATGCATAATGGGCTGCATGTTTCACGAATAGTTATTTCATCATACATGTCCTCTTTAGTTTGTTAATATAACCTGTCAATCTTTCCAGTCCAGTTCAGTCATCATTCCTATTTTCCAATCTTTTGACACATCTTTTCATTGAGAACTAACAAGATACTCTATTAATTAAACACAAGACGTAAGTTTTGATATAATCTCATTCTAATATTTACATATCATTTACCTTCATCAATCTTTCACTAACTGTCTTAATTAATATCAACCCACATAGCTTGTGGCTTCACATTTAGAAACATCTTAACAAGTGAGCTATGAGCTATGTAAGAGCATCCATGGCTACCCTGATCTGCTTTCGTAATAGGCTTGTAAGGCTGGAAACAATTGCGAATGTGCAATTCCCTACCCATGTATTTAATTATTGCCGTAAAAGTGTGAGAAAGGTTAGAACCGTAATCGTTACCTACGATGTGGTTGATTTTACTAGAACATGGTTGTGTTTTGTTAGCTTTGATTGGATTGGATGTATAACCATGAAGGACATCACGAGTGTTAAACCGTTATTGATTAGGCGTTTTTGATTGATTGGTGGCGCCGTTCCGTTCACGCTCAACTATTATGTTTTTTCTTCATTTTTTGTTTCTTCTTTATAATAAATTGTAATTATGCATGGTTAACGAAATATAGGAAATATGAATTACATTTAATTGAACGTTTGCAATCACACACTTGACACTTTTAGTAATATATTTTTATTTACTTATTTGTGCAAAAGTTTTCTTAACAATTTTTTCAAATATTTTTTTTTTCTTTTTCATTACATTGGCCTTGTAAAAGAGAATTTCTACATAAGTTTTAGTACTTATGATACAGCAATGGTGGCACATTTAAAATAAACACTTCATGTATCTAATATCGTAACTGTCTTTTCGATTTAGTTTGCGCTATGATTTTGGTTTTCACGACAATCAAATTACAATGGTTTTCGCTTAATCGGGATACATCGGCACCAGACAAATGTCTCAATTAAGCGGTTGTTCCTATAAAACGAATTTTATCTCAAAATACTAAAAACTGGAAGAAACAGTTTCCGTATTGCAGCATTTGTCCAAATATACAGTGTTGTCCTAATTAAACAGAATACACTATATACTCAAATATCTGGCTTAATTGAAATAATTCAGTGTAAGATGATTTTGAGTTTTACCCTTAAAACTAAAAATATCAATAGTAATTAGTACTTACACCTACAATTATTTATTTTTTATTTAATTTAAAGATTGAGATAAGAAGTTAAGTAATTTATGTTGATGTAGTTGTAATAAATCACAAAACAAAAATATCAATATTATTAATACTAGAATAATACAGTTTATTTTGCAGGAAACATATATGACGGGCAGGATTTAATGTTAATAGCTCATAATTTGTTACATAAAAGCAACTTGCTTCAGGAAGTTGTGATAAAATTATAAATATTTATCAATGGTCGAAAGGTATTCGCCGAGAATTTTTTTTGCAATCTTAATTAAATGTACGAAGTATTTGTATTTAGCAGAATTTTTATAATTATAAAATCACCCAATAAATATCAGTAGTATATATATATATATAATTTTTAATTTATAATAGAGTATTTTATTGTGAGTGTGAGTGTGCATTTTATTAATTGAATCGTTATTTTCACTGCCATACCGTGAAAACGACATTTTTAAATTAAAACAATTAATCTTTAACTATCTGCCAAAATAGTGTTTGTTACTCTTAGCAACTTATTGACCTAAGTGGTAATTGTCTTAGTATAATTATCAGTGCGAATTTGTTTTGATTGGTTACTTTCGTACACGTGATCAGAACTACCGGGATTCAATTGGACAATTTTTTAACCAAAATTTTTTTGCTGTATGTACACAATATTTGTTTCTGACTAGGTCTAGACTAGAATAACACGCTTTTAGATAATAAAAATTGAGTTACAAAAAGATCAAGATAAGTAATTAAGATGTTTTTGAAGAGTTATGATATTGACTTTAGTGGGAGCATTGATTTAATATACCAAATGTTCTAGATTTCAATTCATTCTACATTCTGTCAGTATAGCAATTTTCTATATTTCTCTCATCTTTATATAAAATCTTTCAAATAGATAAATGAAAACTGCGTCACCATCACCATTATCTTCGAATTTCGACGTAGAGTTGAAACCGACCTCTGTATATTAGAATAGGATGTTCTGAATTTACGTAGCTAGTGTAGCAGTATTGTAACGGGCAAACCGTACAGATAGGTGTGTGTTCAATAAAATGTTGTTTTTTTGCATATTTATTTATTTATTTATAAGTTCCGTACATAAATAAGATATTTTCATTAAACAATGAAATATGGCTTGTCTCTAAAGAATGCTTTTCTTCTAATCTCTCTATAAATTTAAAATACTTGTAATATTCCTCACAGAAAATAAAAGTATTATCGGCGCAATAAATCAAGATGAAATCATTGGTAAAAGTAAAAAATCTAAACACAAATGGTCATCAGTTGGAAAAATAATGCGAATGCGTATTTCCTTATAAAAGTGCTAGGTTTTCTTAGTTGGATATGTATCTTCAACAAACGCCAGTAATAAAACAAATGAACATTTGCTTCGCCTACTGCATGCGATAAATCACAGGCGCAGGCTAAGGCTGAGCACAACAAATCAGTCGGCATCGGATGGTGCAGAAAACAAAATAGAAACATTTCCAAAGCACGCTGCGATCGACACTATCGGTCCCACGCATGCAAGTTCCCCGTTATGCCAATTACAGGTGATGTTACAGGGCCGTAATCATGAAGATTTATTACCTAAAAATTTATCATCTCCACTGAGAGATAGTTATAGTAGTTATATTTGTCATCATATGTCATATGTCACACCAGGCACTTAACCTCAGAGTTAGAGGTTTAATGATAGATGACATTTGTGCCTTAATTTGCATATATGTTTGTATGGAAGATGACAGGTGTATACAAATACAAATATATTATCGCACCTTTTTAGTAAGTTATGTTTCGGGTGTGGCGACAAAAATAATTTTCATAAAACCACTGATTACCTATACTATCGTAACCAGATGCGACACTCTCTGTCGGTACCTTTGAAGTTAGTGTCTCCAAAAAATGTTATTGGAGGCCATGTTTTTAATGAAATAATTTGCTATCTCAAAGTCCTACAAATACCTATGAGAATAGTACAGCTTGCCTTGTAGTCGAGTTGGTTAGAGCGAGGGTTAGACCAAACACCGAATCTATGTGAGGTCGCGAGTTCAAATCCGTATAAAGAAGTTTATATTTTTCAATGCTTTTTTTACCTCCCGCTACCCTTGGTAAGGGAGGTATAGGGATCGTGCTAAAAATCTCATATCGAGATTTTAGTAAATGACCACGTTTTATTTGTTATAATAATAATAATTGTTTTTTTTCCTTTTATTGTATTAAAGTTCTTGTTTATAAACTTTCCTGTCGAGGATGGGTAAATTCAATTTCTTTAATTTACTTTACAATATTTTTAATGATATTAAATTGTATGGCTACAATTTCAAAATTTTGAAAAAAGTGTTCCATTTTATTTTCACGGTACTGACTTTTATATTTCATATTTATTTTGCAAACTATAACGGCAAACTAAGAACACGCCATTTTATTAACGAAATATGACATGCGCAAACAACCTGCGAAGTTGAAAATTTGCCCCAATGAAATCGCCGAGTGTCGCATCTGTATACGGTAGTATAGATAATCTGTGATAAAACGGTATTTGTGTATCGTGAATCAAATTGATGTTTTATTTTCTGATAACAGTTGTAGGCCTTTCAATAATTTTCAATACTTTTCCTCCCATGTTTAAATTTAGCTGTTCAGTTTTTTTTTAACAATTTTGTATGAAGGACGAGCTCACTTTTATAATAAAAACGCTTTTATGGTGCGCGCTTTTACATTATATTCTTATGAAGAATGCGCTCAATTAGTGTTGCCACAAGACCAAGGCCAGTCTTGGTCTTGGTCTCGTCTCGTCTTGGTCTTGTCGAGACGAGACCATCATTTGGTCTCGACTAGAAAAGTCGAGACGAGACGAGACTAGCGTCAAGTCTTGTCGAGAAAGTCTTGAGTCTCGACAAGACTCTCGACTTCAGATCAAAGGTATTTTTTTAAACATATACCTATTCTAAAAGTGCTTCAAAAACTGAGAGTATTGCTGTAAATACTGATTGAAAATTCGAATAAATAAGAGAGATATTAATTTTTCAAATTTTGTAATTTTCATAATTGTGTCCCAGAAACATTAATTTATGTAAATATGATGTATTCCTTATTCATCTAAATCATCCAAATATAAGTTTTAAATGAATTTAAATTAGAATGTAAGTGGGATGAAATGGAAGAAGTATCAATTTAGAATTCTTATGTTATTTTAATGCACCAATATTTTTTATTAAATTAAGATCAACCTTTATTTTATACTACACATGTTGATTTTAATTTAATTTTTGTTTAATTCTCAATTAATATATTGGTACAACTGGGTATATGAAATACTGACTACATCTTCAAAATTATTTCCAATTTTCAAACAGCACACAAAAGTTACATCTGTGGTGCATTCTGTAAGTTAGCAATGTACTTCAGTTTTATTTATTAAATTAATATATTATAACAAAAGTAACGTTCCCTTCAAATATACATTATTTTTCTTTTATTTTTAAAGAATCTATTGTGATTCTTAGAATTTTACGAAAATGCACACAAAGATTTTACGATGTTAGGGAAATTCCCGTTTTAAAATAACCATATTCTACATTTTCAACGGATGTACTTCTTATTCACCTAAATAATTCTTCCATTGAAATATATGAATACATATCGCATGTAGAAATAAGAATATATTAATTGCAAATAATGTAAACTATTAATACTAACAAATCAGTTACATAATTATTTTGTAAAGAAACAGTAAAAATATAAAAAAAAACGAAGATTTAATTCTTCTCAAACTTTGTATCCATAATTTATGTAAAAATACTTTTCCGACCAATGAAAATAAAACATTTTCTAGTGTTATCATTAAAAACTAACAAAAAAAATCATAATGTATCATTTAGTAAAAAAAAATTGGAATATATGTGCTTCAAAAGATAAAAGTTTATGTATCTTTTATGTGCTGTATAATGAAAGTAAAACTTTATCTCAACAAAGGGAAATGTAAGGGACATTGTTAAAATTATGTAGTTACAGGTATAACAATTTGGGAAAATTGGTATCAGATATTCTAAGAAACTGGTATTAAGCATTTCTCGTAAGAACACATGCAAAATGCAAGTACACTCGCGTATACAGAGAAAATTAAAGTATGTTGTGTAAATTCATTCATATGAAAAAATTGAAAACAATAATCGACGTTTACTTAAAGCCTTAAAGAAAATAGAAATATAAAAGTCGTAATGTACAAGCCCTTCTTTAAGAATTTTCTTAAAACTTTGTATGCACAAATGTGTAAAACAAACTGTTTTCCAATTCCCTAATATAATATAATTTTTAAAAAATGGGTAAAAAATAGCACAACATTTCTTTTCTTGTAAAAATCCAATAATGGAACAATAAATTTTATAACGGCCTGTGCTATAAATGCTGCATATTACCAGACAATAACAACCACTATTAGACATCTGCTAGTAATAAAAGTAGGTAGGTTTGCCCAACGCAAATCCAAATATTTCCGAATACAATACTTTAGTCAATCTAACAATTTTTCATCCTAAAAATATAAAACCATGTAATAAAGAAAAGTATAAACGTATGATAAAGAATTAAATGAAACATAACATAGACAATTTTTATGAGGAATCATTATTATGATTTCATAAGTGGAAAGAGGAACCTCTTGAGAAAGAAATACCAAATGAAGAATTATTAGATATCTCCAAAAAAATTCTATCCATTTTTACTCCATGGCTTGATTTTATTTTTAACTCTACCTTCTACAACATGTAAAAGAAGTTTTAGTAGGTACATAAAATATCTGTTGTGGCTAGCACAATACCTTCCGTCAATTTGATGTATTTTGTACCAATCACACATCAAAAGTTCCCTAGAAAAGATTCTATATATTCAATAAAATTATAACACGAACAAATTCCATACCGAACGTTCTTTGGAAAAAAATCTATAAATCCAATACAATTATAACACGAACAATCATTATGTATATTGTACTTGACACTGATATCTGTCAATTACAATTTTTTGAATATAGCAGCTGTTTCTATGATTATAGTAAAGGATGGAAAGTTAATCTATTTATAATTCGTTAAACCGTACAACTGTTATTATTAAAGTTTCTTAGTTACTATTTTTTTTACTAATTTTATAAATTTAAGCACGTTTATTATAATTTATTTGTTTTTCAAATAAGTGTTTTTTTTTGTTAGAGAATTGTGTTTATGTAACTACCTACAGTTTTTATTGAATATACCATTATTATTCTAAATACATTCGTCAAAATTTTGATAGAAAGCAGAAGTTCTCAACCTATGGTACGCGTACTAGGGGATACATTTATTTAGAAAAATATAAAAAAATAGCAAAAGAAGTTACTTTTTTGGGGATTTTTGTCCAGTTACTTACTGCTTCATATTTTATGTTTATTAATAAGAAGTAGCGGTATGGATGTCTATTTTCATATTAATTATTTCAAGAGCTCAAGTATCAAGTTGATGATATTTACAGAAAAAATAATAAATATCTCAAATATTATTTGGAATTTTTGAATCGCGATTGTACTGCTGTTCTTAGAATTTTATGTACTATTAGATGGGATTATAAAAAAAATGTTAATGGAAGCAAAGTCGAGAGTCTTGTCGAGACTCGAGACGAGACGAGACTGACATCAAGTCTCGTCTCGACAAGACCAAGACGAGACCACTCTAGTCGAGACCAAGTCAAGACCAAGACAAGACCGGCCCCAAGTCTCGTCTCGTCTCGACTTCTGGCAACACTACGCTCAATGAAAACGATTTTATTATAAAAGTTTGCTCGTAATAAGAGCCAAGATGTTTCCAAAGTATTTGCTGCGTCTCTTGTCTTCATGAATTTGCTTCAATATTAAGCCCTCTTTGTGTAGATATTTGATCACTGTACGGTGTCCTTTTTTTTCATTTTTAAAGAAAATCAGTGGACATGTTAATAGGCTATTCCACAGTAATCAAAAATAGTAAAAGTTTATTGAAAATAAGAATGATAATAGTTAAAGGATAAGGAAAACCATATTTCTTTTATTATAAATTATTCCTCCTAGAAGACACGGGGAGTTTTGCTTTTGATGATGCAGGAAATGTGTATGATGAGTGTTTGAGCAAATAGGATCCAAGTATGAACTCCGATTTTGAGAAGCCCCGCCCTAACTAAGAATATACTTCTTCGGGTGTGTCGGATTTGTTCGGTTGCTGTTCGGGTGATGTTCTAATTTCTTTATTTTTATAAAATGAGAAAAAAAGTGAAATAAATTAAGTGAAATAATTTATTTTATGTCTCTAGTAATGAATTATAATATTACAATTTAAATATACATTATTTTGTAATTTGTTTAACAATTTTTCGTGGTTTGTGAACCACTGTTTGTTTACTTCTGGTATATCCACATTACCTACGTCAGAAAGCAGATTTAAAATTCGGACCTTAATATCTCGCTTATTTGGAGGAATTTTTAACTCGGACTTTCACATGTGGTCTTATATTTTTATGTATTTCAAAAAAAATAAATAAAAAAAAAATGTCGTGGAATAGCCTATTAAAAAATGTAGGGCAACAAACTTTTCAATTCATTTACGAAGTTCATTGTATGTTGTATTTGATTAACCATCATACTCATTTCATATCAATGTCACGTCAGTTTATTTTCTTCCCAGTTTTAATACAAATGAAAAGTGTCTATATAGTAGAGGCCTAAAACTATCGTTACCAGTTGCCGGTATATCGATAGTCCAAATTCAAAATCGATTGAATATTGATAGTACATATATCACGAAAATTAATAACCATGCATTTACTTACTTATACAGGGTGTATCGGGACTAGTGTAACAAAAATTAATAGCATATTTCTGAGCTAATTTTGAGCAAAAAATGTCGTACGAAGGTATGTCCGGAAACTTTTCGTTATAGAATTACAGGCCTTTAAAAGTGCACCTTATCTGACCTATTTTTATTAATAACTCTGATACTAGTTTCACTATAATTTTGAAACCTGATACGAGGATACTACTTATTGAGATGCATATTTAGACTTTCTTTTGTTTCTGTATCTCAATCAGAGGCGTCTCATATTGGAAAGTCATGAAGGTTTTTTTTATCCTTATTTTTTATCTATTAACATTTTTTCATTTTTAATTATAAAGTATCACAAACAATTTAAAAATACACAAAAATGTGCTTTTGATAAAAATTGATAAACGCAATAGTTTTTGAGATATTTTAACTTTTAGAAAATGTCACGTGTTCAAAATAGTTAACAGTTAAAAATCAATCAATTTACCATAGAAAATAGAACAAAATAGAAAAGCGACACAAAATCTGTTTATAACTATTGTTTAATTACCTTATTTTCAATATTAGTAATTTTTTTGGAAATTAAAAAAAGTGTAAAATGTTAGTGTTGGTGAATATGTAGATATGGTGTTTATTTATAGATATTGTAAAAGTAATGGTTGTCGTAGTCCAGAGAATATCGACGTGGACATCAAAGAATGAATTTGTGTGAATTTCATTGTTTCTTAATTGTTACCTAATTTTTACATAATTGATTTTTTCTAAAAATTTAAATATCTCAAAAACTACTGCGTTTATCAAATTTTATCAAGAGTACTTTTTTGTGTATTTTTGTATTGTATGTAATATTTTATAGATATAAAGTTGAAAAACGTTCATAGATCAAAAAATAAGGATAAAAAACCTTCATAACTTCCCCATATGAGACACCTCTGGTTGAGATACAGAAACAAAAGAAAGTTTAAATATGCATCTCAATAAGTACTATCCTCGTATCAAGTTTCAAAATTTTAGTGCAACTAGTATCAGATTTATTAATAAAAATGTGCTTGATGAGGTGCACTTTTAAAGGCTTGTAACTCTGTAACGAGAAGTTGCCGGACATACCTTCATAAGACATTTTTTACTCAAAATGATGTCAGGAATATGCTATCAATTTTTTTTACACTAGTCTCGATACAGCCTGCATATTAAGAAAAACAATTATAGAAAATAAAAATGCATTGTGCAATCTAAATTGCACATATACATACCCAAGGAACACAGAGTTTTTATTAAGACATTACAACTAATAATGTTGTTACTGCAACTTACATTTAGCGGAATTATAACACTTTTAAGTTATTTTGCTTTGTACAACTTTTTTCTAGTCTTTTAAACTACAATGCGAAGTTATGATGTGTGGTACTTATTATTTGGTTCCATAATAGTTATTAAAACGTTTTATATTTAAGTTTCATTGGCGTCAATTCTTTTAGTTTTATTAACGTCTTTCGCACTAAATTAAAGGAAGTGTTAGAAACGTAATTGACAGTTATTTATAAATACATTTTTTAAAGTTTTATAATACAGTTTAAAAATAATTGTTTAGTATAGATGCATTAAAGTTTACATATATTACATATATTAGTTAGTTTACAGTTTTCTAAAAGTTTTATAAATTTATTTAAAACTTTTAAATAACTGCAAAAATAACAGTTTTATTTTAAACAGAAGAAAGTGGAAGTATAGTTTCTCAGTAACTTAATGCATCATCTAAAAAACTGATGTAAAGTAGTTCTTAGGAAGTTATTATAACTGTAATATCGAATTATAATATGTACGGCCATATTTATGCATTTAAACTGAAACTTGTTTAGAAGCCATTTTGTAAAATTTAGTATAAATTAATTTTATTGTGTTTTTAATTTAATATTCTGAAAGTAATCATTGTTCTATATGGTTTATTATAATATACTTTATTCATTATAATATCGAATGATTTAAAAAAAATACAAAAATCTATTTTTCATAAAAATTTAATAAATTTTCTTTTATTTATTTTAGGATATTATAATGTCCCTCGATTTTTTTTCCAAGTATAATATAATATTTCACAGTAAAATTAAATTTGTTTATAAAATGAGTTCAACAGATATGTAAAAAATATGATCTTTATAAAGATGATCTTAGATATAAATAGTTGCAGAAGACATTACAAGTCTCGGTACATATAATTATACAACATAGTCATGCTTAGACTACTTATATGACTCGTGATATGATAAAATATGAATTTACGGTAGAAAATAGTTTGCTGAGAAATCTGTATTGTAGTTTGAATAGTAACCCATATTATAGTTTTATTAGTGAATATATCTCTTATCAATTAGCTTTAATAAAACCAACATATTATAGTCCATGCAAAATACGTATGCAACTATTGCATGTAAGTGATAATAGAAAGTTATATAGTAGTTAAAAAAACGTTGTAAATTAGTTGAATAGATTCCCCACCCGCCTGACATTAACGTCGTATAAACGTTGGAATCAGTAAATTATCGTTGCATAAAAGGTATAATACAAGTTAAAAAGTTTTAAGAAAAGTTTTTTTAAAGTTAATAGAACTAATAACAAACTAATTTGTGCTCCTTGGGTATGAATATACATACGTACCTCCTAGTATAAATGAATATTGCTTATAACTAAATCACAAAAAAAAAATCTCTTGGGGCCAGCACATGACCTCTCGTCATTTCCATATTAGGCTATATAAGTATTGTATTGTACTTCGATATCGAACCGTCGTTTTATAACAAAAAATTACAGAATTTTACCCAAATATTGTTTTTTTATTGTATTTAACATGTCTTCTGCATACATATAATTCTAATTACATCTATTTTTCATTGTATGAGGAAGTTCCTGAATGTCAGAGATTTTTCCAATTTTCCAACCAGATTGGCAGTATTTCTGATGGATTTATGCATTTTACCTATAATTTCAAATATTTAATTAATAAAGTGGTTTCTTTAGTGCCTTAGCCTCTGCGATTAGGTTATTCTATATATTATAGTATCTTTATCTCTAAATCTATACAAAATATAACAAAAAATTTAAGTGTATTAGATGGAGAATTTTATGTTCTTCAATATTTGTGATAACAAAAATTTCCAAAAAATTATATTTAGAAGAAATTTGCTAAGAAACTACTACTTCCGGTTGTCCAATTGTTACCAAAACCTTTTCAGCTCTACCCAGGAATGTCAGATTGAGAAATTCATAGTTAAACAGGTCTTATAGTATTTGAGGAATCGTCCCTCCAACATCCAGACATACACATACACACACATGCATCATTTAAAAAATGTTATAATCGGATTCTAGGGACCTTAAATCGTGCTTATTCACTGAAATCTAGATATACGAATTTTAGCATGAATCCAATACCTCTCTTAGAGAAAGGTAAAAATATTTCCATAACCCAATAATTTTTGTTAATAAATATTAACTATATTTGGTTTTAAATACACACTTTGATTGTTTTTGATTTGATAATTGTTTTGGCAATTGGGTTTTATTAATCTAGTTAAAGTAAGGGGCCCGTAAATGTCACTATTAAATAGTGCTAAATTTTGAAATTTTAAATAAATTATATTATTATTGCATAAATATTATTAAAAGTTAAATAAAATTATAGATTTTTTGACAGTATGCTGTATCTATCGATAGTACTATCGGTAGTTTTAGATCTCTTCTATATATATACATAGATTCTCTTGTATATTTATTTATACATATATATTTTCACACTATGAAACCTGTAATTATCTGTTTTATTTATGTATGCAGATTATTTTATAAATCTTGTAAATTATACAGTAATTGTAGTATCTATAACTTTAATTAAAACTAATTATTTTATTTTGTTATGAAAAATGCTGCACTTAATTACCACGCAGTTTTATCCCACATTCAAATAAATTTATTTCGCATCAGTTTTTGTAATTTTATTATAAAATGTCAAAGGTGGAGTTATACATATTTTGTAAAATATGTATGATTCCTATAATAATATTTCCCACGTAATAAAATTACAAACATTGCTATATGAAATTAATTATATTCGATTTAACTAAAGCAAAGTGCTCCAAAATTAAATGTTATTTATTTACCCAAGTACTGGACCACATACGACACTTTTATTGTTTATGGATCTAAGCTTGTTTCAAAAACCACTAGTCGTATGATTTCAGTTTTATAGGTATAGGAAATAGTTAGTATAATTTGAATTTGATTTTAAAACTTTTAAGGATCGTAACAGCAATCATTATAATACATGCCATGTTATCATTTACGATCGTGCTACACTCAAAATTTTATTTGTTGGCGTAAATAAATGTAAAAAATAAAATTTACATTACTCGGTGTTACACCAAGAAATTTAAATCTAAAATATAATGTATACCGAGTTTCACCAAAAAGGCTTAAATTTTAAGTTACGTTTAAACAGAAAAATTCAAGTTTCCTAGAGTCTCACATAAAAGATTATCCACGATTCCTTCGTGGATTTACTATAAAACAGCAGCAGTGTAGAGTACAGGTTACTTCACATGCGAGTATAACCGTATATTTATATAACGATCTTGGATTTATAATACCCGCCTTATAAGGATCGTGGTGGCATTGGCTCGGTACGGTTATTGCACGGTTACCTACCTACCCACTACCGTATTCGTGGAACGTGCAGACTGGGAGCTTGTACTTCACTCGTAAAACTATCTGAACCTAAACATAAAAATAGATGATGAAGAATAGCTATTTTTGAATTTATGCAAATGTTAAGTTAGTATAGGTCACAATAAAAATGAAACACGTACTTTTAAATACAAATTTATTTCACACTTAAAATAAATCGATTTTAAAAGAGAATTACTTAGATTTTATTAAGCTCACATAAATCTAGTTGGAAAGTAAATTTTCATTTAAATTAAGTAAAGAATTTCGTAGCATTAAATTTTAACAGATATTATTTTAAGAAACCATTTAATGTAATATTCACTTAACATTACATTTATAGTGGTTGTTGTGGCAGTTAAATTATTCAATAACAATCTAGCCGCCTCGGTGGTCGAGCGCGTTAAGGCAGCACTCAAGCGACCTTCACCGCTCTGCTCTGGGGTCGTGGGTTCGATTTCCACCAGGGGCTTGGATGTTGTGTTTGTCCCAAAATACTTTCCTTACAAATAGCTCCGGGCCAATGTACGAAAGTACGAGGCCGAACCCAATTAAAAAAAAAAAATCTAATGTGAACACCACTTGACTCCCTTGTACGCTAATTAAACTATACATATTTTTTTAATAACTATAATATAAATTTTAATTTCAAAACGGGAGAATATATAGTGATCATAAAGAGAGTTGACGTAATTTGACATTGACATTAATTTCTTTCTATTTTTTTGTACTAATCCATAGCAAACTTAATTACCACTTAAAACCAAAAAGTATATAATTTTTAAATTTGTATATCTCGCTTATACAAAGACCTAATTTAATAATACTTGATGTGCTAGACGCACATTTGAAATGTTTTGGATTAAATTTCAATGTATACACCGATTTTTCATACTTGACCGTTGCGTCATTAACTGCTGAACAGCAAAATAACAAGTAATTGTATGTTTATCTCTGTCTTACTTATGGTTTCCTACATTCTGTCTTCGATACGTATATCTAATATAAGAACATCAAACTATGTCGTAACGTCAAGTGTGATAAATCGGTGTTTAGTTTTTTATTAAAATCTATATTAGGCTTCAAGTAAAGTACCACTTCCGGAAGATATGTAATTACTAAAAAGAGAGGTGTTCAACTAGATATATTGTCCTAAATACAAGATATTAACTTTCTATGGCTTACCGTTTTTGAATTATGCGAGATACGTACGTACATCACGACGAAATTAGTCAAAATGGATTTAGGGATGGTCAAAATGTATTTTTCCGCTGAAATCTGAAAACCGAAATTTTCCACTATTACAATACCTACTTTCTTTACTACGTACAAGAAATAAAAAACAGATATGCGTTATTTGTAAAATCAATTAAAATTACAATTTACTATAAATTGGAAAAATTCTGTTCATATATCAATCAATAGCATCTTTCACTTTAAATTTTTACAATTTCGGTTATATGTATTAATTGAGACCTAGATGTAATAGTAACAAAATAATGGATTCTAGGTTATTTTTGTGGTAAATTTTAAATTACAATTAAAGCTTCAATTGTTTTAATTTTAACGATTTATGGCGCCACAGTATGACAACATTATTTAACATTGCTATAATAAAATGCCGCTAGATGGCGAAGAAGTAATATAAAATAATATTTACACGGAAAATTTTTTGGTTAAAAAATTATCCAATTGAATGCCTTTATTCCTGACCACGTGTGCGAACGTAACCAATCAAAACAAACTTACACTGAAAATTTTTTGGTTAAAAAATTATCCAATTGAATCCCTTTATTGCTGACCACGTGTGCGAAAGTAACCAATCAAAACAAACTTACACTGATAATTATCCTAAGACAATTATCACTTATGTCACTAAGTTGCTAAGTAACAAACAGTTTTTGACATATAATTAAAGATTAATTGTTTTAATTTAAAAATGTCATTTTTACGCTGTCAATGAAAATGATGATTTAATCAACAAAATTATAGAAGAA
This sequence comes from Ophonus ardosiacus, assembly GCA_943142095.1. Taxonomy (NCBI): domain Eukaryota; kingdom Metazoa; phylum Arthropoda; class Insecta; order Coleoptera; family Carabidae; genus Ophonus; species Ophonus ardosiacus. The sequence continues at coordinate 32,249,573 of OW964830.1, forward strand.
AGCCCATAAAAAATACTGTATTAAATAAAAAACTAAACGTGGAGAATATTTATGGACTTTAATATGTTTTATCTTGTTCTCTTTGTTCACTTAAAGAGGTCTCATTCTTATTGCACACTTCACACTGAACATATTTATAGCCACATTCACGTTCATAGCTACTAGTGACATCTACTGGGCTATGTTAGACACAAAAATTCTGCCAAATACAAATTTTAGGTAAAATTTATTGTTAAAACTGCAAAAAAATTTCTCACCGAATACCCCTCGATCATTGATAAATACTTATAATTTTATCACACTTCCTCAAGCACGTTGCTTTTAGGTAACACCACCTCCGCCTTCGACGTCGGGCTGTTACCAAGCAACGCGCTTTCGGTAACTGTCATAAAATTATTTCGTAATTATCAATGTCCCCGTGATATTATAGCTGATAATTATCCTAAGACAATTATCACTTATGTCACTAAGTTGCTAAATAACAAACACTTTTTGACATATAATTAAAGATTAATTGTTTTAATTTGAAAATGTCATTTTCATGCTGTCAATGAAAATAACAATTTAATCAACAAAATTATGGAATAAAACACATAAAAAAATACTGTATTAAATAAAAAACTAAATGTAGAGAATATTTATGGACTTTTCTATATCTAATCTTCTTCTCTTTGATCTCACTTAAACAGGTCTCATTCTCATTGCACACTTCACACTGAACATATTCATAGCCACATTCACGTTCATAGCTACTAGTGACATCTATTGTTGTTTGTTAGACACAAAAATTCTGTTAAATACAAATTTTAGACAAATTTAATGTCAAAACTGCAAAAAAATTTCTCACCGAATACCCCTCGATCATTGATAAATACTTATAATTTTATGACACACCTCAAGCACGTTGCTTTTAGGTAACACCACCTCCGCCTTCGGCGTCGGGCTGTTACCAAGCAACGCGCTTTCGGTAACTGTCATAAAATTATTTCGTAATTATCAATGTCCTCGGGATATTATAGCTGATAATTGCTCTATATACAAACAGCTAGAAATGCTTATAAATAACGATTTTTTTACTGTTAGGTTGCCATCTAGTGGTGTTACCAATAATGTTGCATACTCCTACGTTATTATAACGCGCAAGGTCATGAGTACTTCTTTTTAATATTCAACTAAATGGGTAATTACATATATAAACGTAGAAAAATGCTTTCTAAAGAATAACCTGATTGCTCTTTGGGTTTTGTTTGTAATATACGTCATGTCCGAAAAATATAATTTTGCCATAAATCTCATAGGTATACATATATGATACAGTAAAAGAGCATAGTAGGATGATGTGCACTTTGTTCGACAAATGTACAGATTTGCCTAAAGCTAAAGTATAAGTCAAGAAATTTAAACCGTATCCACATTATCCGGAAAATGTACACCGATATTTCACTGCTTTAGATAATGTGAAAAGAGTGGGAAAAATTAATAATAATAATAATAATAATAATAATATTGTTATAATTAGATAAATTGCAACTCGTCTCGAGTTATTTTATACATACACTCATTTATAGCTGCGTTCATAATTCACACATTCGCCAACCATCTAGGTTCAAAGTAAATATAATGTACTTTTATCTAATTCCATTTAAAAAGTCTGTTGTGTCCAGCACAAGACCTCTCGCCATTTCCATATAAGACTATATAAGTATTGTATTGTACGTCTCTATCGAACCATCGATTTATAACAAAAAATTACAGAACTTTACCCAAATATTGTTTTTTATTATATTTAACGTCTTCTGCACACATATAATTTTAATTATATCTATTTTTCATTGTATGAGGAAGTTCCTATTTGTCAGAGATTCTTTCAATTCATTAACCAGATTGGCGGTATTTCTGATATATATATATATATATATATATATATATATATATATATATATATATATATGCATTTTACCTATAATTTCAAATATTTCATTGATAAATCTATACAAGATATAATAAAAATTTTAAGTGTATTAGATGGAGAATTTTGTTCTTCGATATTTGTAATAACAAAAATTTCCAAAAAATTATATTTAGAAAAATTTTTCTAAGAAACTACTACTTCCAGTTGTCCAATTTTCAGCTTTTCCCAGGAATATCAGATTGAGGAAACTGCAGTTAAATATTTTTTAAGTCTTACAGTTTTTCCAACATCCAGACACATACACACATCCACACACACACACACACACACACACACACACACACATCATTTTAAAAATGTTATAATCGGATTCTAGGAACCTTAAATCTTGCTTATTCAATAAAATCTGGATATGCGAATTTTAGCATGAATCCAATACCTCTCTTAGCGAGAGGTAAAAAGTTGAATTTTATTTAATTTTATGACGTTTTGAAATTGATTTTTTTTTTAATGAGATAGGTTGTACTTCTGAAAAGGGATAGTTTAAAATACCTACTGGGGTTAAGTCAATTTCCAAATTTGATTTTACTTACATTCATTAGAGTTCTTCTCCTAGCGAAAGTTTTTTTTGTAATAATAGACGTTGTTTATGATTGATAATATATTTATGTGCTCATGTTTTCTTCGTAATAAATAATAGGTAGGTGTCGATATTTGACATTTGAGCAGTGTTCGCCTCGCGTATTTGACAGGTATATCGATCGGATTTTTATAATAATGACAGATGTCGCTGCCGTGATTTTGGTTTATAGAAATTAATTTTAAATATAGAAAATGTTAAAATAAAAAAATAACTTATGTAGATAGTACTTTTTTACATGATCTTTATCATAGTAAAGATTTTTTTTCTAAATGCCCATAAATGTCCAGTGTTTTGATTATTTTACCGCATAGTTAGACAAGTTACAACACAGTAATCGTAAAAAGTAGGTTACCTACACTTGCTGAGTATACAATTGTAAAGTTCGCATTACACTTCAGAAGGACAAAAAAATCTTTTTAGACGACCATTGTGATAAGTATGACATATCAACGTAGTATCCTAACACTGAAAGTTGAACATATGACATTAGTGTTACGATATATTTCATATCGTAATAGTTGACACGGTTGCTAGGTTACTATGTCATTATTTTCTGGCTATATGTATACATTATTCATTTGTCAGCTGTCCGTACGTTTGAACCTAAATTTCAGTTTTGAAAAAAAAGTAAAATTTATTTAAGCTCGTCTAAAAAATAATGTTCATAACTTGTATGAAATACAAATATCTTAGCTCATGTGTATTGACTTGCACTCCGCTACGCGTCGTGCGTCAATTTACACTCGCATGATATTTGGTATTTTTCATAATTTGTTATGAAAATAACTATTACGTAACAGAGTTACGTAAAAGTAAAAAGTATTACATAACTGACAATTGATACAAAAAGAAACAAGAATATATCAATAATGATTTCTGTAATATCAATTTATGAATTATTGACTCACATCCAATTCCTTTATATCAGAAGGAAGATCTACATCAGTTTTAGAACATATTCAGAACGCAATGATGATACGCATGCACTGACATAAGCATTAAATTAAAAAAATAAATTTAGATATTTTCACGGCAACGTTTTGGTAAATTGATTTTGAAATATGTATATTGAGCTGTCATAGAAAAACCTAGAATTTGTGTATTTTTAAAATATTTTAGCGGAATTAGATAAAATTTTGTATATAATACGTTAAAGTGATATTGTTTGATTCACATAATTTGCAAAACTCGCTTCCTCGTTTTGGCAAATATTATGTTCATCAAACAATATCACTCTTTTTATAACTGTTTATGTAAATAACTATTTCCTAATTTCCAGAGACTAATGTGTATTGAATGTTCACATAAATGGGGCGATAACAGTCTACAACGATTTAATATTGTTTAACAAATAATCTTATTGTAGAACAATGTGTCAACCTCGGTTTTAATCTGCGACTGACATGTTAACGTTAATCTTTTATTTATTAGTTCCGCTCGCCATTTTCGGCATTCGTACTATCCATATGATTAGTAACCTACCTCAATATTTCATCAGCTGTCACCAGGAAATTATTCTATTCAAAGAATCCCACTCTGTATTTTTTCTAACATTTTTCATTCGTAATCCATACACATGTTCTTCAGACACAAAATATTAATTTCCCTCCAAACGACTCGTAGCGAAATATATCATCTTCTAACAGCTTCATTAATGCAGTATATTTTTAAATAAATGACGGCTATACGTATTTACACAATTTAAAATTAATTTTTTGTAATGGATATTTTCTCTATTTTGAGAGTCATTTATATCTCTCAATAATCAGAAATATCACGATTAATAATCTGGTAAACAAGCTTTAATTTCCATAAAATTTTAATAATCGATGATAACAGTCATTAATAATAGCAATATTATCTCTTTGCCAGCAGTATGTTGTTGACAACAAAAATATGGAGCAATGCATCTTACAAGGAGATAAATAATGGCATACAATTTAGGTTAATATGAAATTTTACAAATGAATCGTATTAATTTTAGATAAATTGTACATAATTATATGAATATAAGTTTCAAAAATAATACTATTGAAACTTATACTTTGCTTCAAGTTTTCATCTTTTAATACGTCATCACGTATTTTCAGGAATAAATATTTTTTCGACGTATGTGAGTTTATATTTCATTTATTTTTATAATTACGGGTATATAGGAGATTTATTACGATTAAATAAGTAAATAAGTGTACGAAAATAACTTTAGTGAAACGAGTAAGGAAGAGCAATATTTCCGTATTAAGTGCGAAATTTTTAGTCAAGGCGCAGGCCCGGCAGCCAAGAAGAAAAGCAGGCCATGTACGGAATAAGTGTAAAAATGTTTCCGTTAATATTTACAATAAATAAAGCTTTCTTCACAAGAAAATAATAATAGTCAATTTTTCCGTACGATGAAATAATACTTTTCCTAATAAATATTGTTTCATAATGTCAACTTTTCGTTTGTCATTTGGAATGTTGAAATGGTATTTTTGTGACAGTGCGGTTAATGCGAAAATGTGACAATGTGACAGATCAATCAATCAGCGTTAATCTCTAAGATAATAATAATAATAATACATTTATTGGTTTAAAGTAGAAATACACTTTTACCAAGGGTTGGCATTATAAATACTATAGTATATATACATAACAATCATATAATAATTATTTATTCTACAATTGGAAATACCAAGTAAACTCTTATAATTTTAATTTAGTTGATTTAAGAAAAAATGTACTTGATATGCCATTTTGAAAATAATTATTTTATATTGGTTTAATAATTAGTGGCTTTGTGAGAAATATATGTCAGCATGCCATTTTGCAAAACATTATTTTCAGGTAATTTTTTTTTTTTTTTTTTTTTTTTTTTTTTAATTATAATATCTATAAAACCAAATAATTATATAAATGAGTAGATAGTCTTAGATAGGTAATGCTAATATTTTAATATAAAAGAAAAGTAATACATAAATATAGGTTTGTTCATGTACTTCTATACGACTCCTAAATGTAAATTTTAAACATAATCACACATATAATCATATAAGGAAAAGAAAAATGAATAACAGTAGATTATATATGTATGGCGTAAGAACACGGAGCTTTTGTAAATTTATTTTAGTCGTTTAGGAAAAAGCTACGCAATTTTTGTGCTGCTAGGGTATAAAAAAATATGTCATTTACTTTTTCTTTTGATAGGTTGGTGAAGAGTGAAAATAAGGTGTGACTATTTATATTTGAGATATCATATTTAGTAAGATACTGGACACGCAGGTGTTTGAATATTGGGCACTCTGCAAAGAAGTGCAGTAAATTATCGGGTTTGAGGAGATTACATATAGAACAAAGATTTTCGGACTCTAGTTGGTATTTAATTCCTTTGTATATGATTCTAGGATACTTCCCTGATGCCAAACGTAGCTGGCTTATAAGTTGTTGTTTCCAGAAACTGATACCTATATTTAAGTACTGTTCAAGTCCCCAAGAATGCTTTATATATTTATAATGATCATTATATTTGGATACAGCATTTTTTTCTAAGTCTTTTTGACGCATTACCTCCGAGAATTTTGTTGTTATTTCCAGAATTTCATTTTTACTAATAATTTGTTTATCCCATATATATTTACTGCCCATATCTATCAAAAAAAATTTTATTTGTGTGGCCCAGTTAAATTCTATTTTATTAATTGGAGAGTTATCTAGTTCCAGAAGTCGATTATATATTAGTTTTGTGTAACGAGAGTCGTCTTGTTGAAGAAGTTTATACCACAAGTTTAATGTTAATTTCCAAATTTTTACACTTACATGGTCAATTCCACATTCCAAACGAAGCATGTAATTAGGTGTATTTGTGGGTAAGCATAAGATTGATTTTATATATTTGGTTTGGCATTTTTCGGCAATTTCTGTGTATCTTGGACCCCAAATTTCGGCTGAATAAAGTAAAGTGGCATTTACAATGGAGTCTAATAATTTTAATTTTTCATTGAAAAAAACTGATTTCGCCTTAGACAAAATTAATTTCACTTTTTGCGTAGCTATCAAGGATTTTTTAATATTATCCTTAGCTGCTTCGAGGAAGACACCAGAGGAAGAAAAAGTTAGTCCCAAATAATTAAATTTTGACTCTACTTCCACCGTTTCTAACCCGTACTTAAATTCCGGTAAATTACTCTTTCTTCCTTTATGGAATAGTACTACTTTTGTTTTTTCAACGTTGACTGTTAGAAAGTTTTCTCTGCTGTATTTTTCTAGAACATTTAATTTACGCTGGACATCAATGGGAGAATTAGCTAGAATAATTAGATCGTCAGCGTATGCCAAAGTTAATATGTCATCATAGCCATTAATGTTTAATCCTGAGCAATTATTTTCTCTAAAATAGTTATCAATGTCGTTTATAAAAACCGAGAATAGTAACGGGCTCAAAATTTCCCTTTGAAGTACCCCTTCACTAATGTTTATTGAGGAAGATATCCCTTCCTCAGTCTTTACTTGCAGGAAAGCATTATTGTACAAATTTTGTAGAATACGAATTAATTTGGTGCTAAAACCCGATACATATAATTTATGCCATAATAGACAATGATTAACTGAGTCAAATGCTCTCTTATAATCTATAAATATAGCATAAACTTTATTGCGCGATAACCTAATATGCAGATGAATTACCCCCATGAGTGTAAATATATTATCTGATGTTCCCCTGCCCTTACGAAATCCCGATTGAAATTCATTTATTATTGAATAGTTTTCGGCCCATGTTTGTAGCCGCATGTATAATATTTGAGTAAATATTTTACATAGTGTAACTACAAGAGCAATTCCCCTGTAGTTGGAAGGATCATTTTTATCTCCTTTTTTATGAAACATTTTCATGTTAATGGATAACCAACTTTTAGGTATTTGCTCAGATTTCAAAATTTCATTAAATAAATTCAATATATAATATTCCCAAGAAGGGGTTAAGTTTTTATAGAAATCATTGGGTAACCCATCACTACCAGGGGCTTTATTTGATTTGCAATTGTGCAGGCTAGATTGTAGTTCTTCGAATGTGATTGGTGTGTCTAACCAAGGATGTAAACAGTCTAGGTAATTAATTTCAGGGTTTGGTATTGCTTGAAATTGGTTAGAATAGAAAGATTCCCAGACTGATAGACTTACTGGGTTATTTAAAAATGGTTTCGTACTTAGTTTTCGTATGGTAGACCAAAAATTGCGAGAATCGTGTATATTAGCTATATTATTTTTAATTACAGAGAAATAATCGGCTTTAGAGTTGTTTAATATGGTTCTGTACTGTTTTTTTGAGTTTAAATATATAGTTAAATCCGAATGATTATTGGATTTTTGAAACTGTCTTAAATACTTTTTAGTTTCCTTTTTGGCTTTTCTGCAGGATGCATTGAACCATGGTCTAAATTCTCTTGTTGAATTATAATTAATTTTTTTATGTATTTTAAGCATGCCTGCATGACTGGCTGCTTCTTTTATTGTGGAGGTTAGATTTTCAGCTAAACTATCAACATTTTTGCTATTAAAATAAAGGTTATTTGTTTGTGCCAAAAACGATATATATTTACAAGCGTTATTAGCCTCATATTTGAAGGTGCAAGAGTAATGGTTGTTATATGTGTTACTACATAAAATATTTTCTTTGCGATTGTAAAATGTATCTCTAATTTTAATAGAACAAATTCTATGATCTGAACCTGAAATTGAGTCTAAAATTTCAAATTTACTAATATCTTTAAGAGCTTGTAAATTGGTCCATGCAAAATCTACAGTACTTCTACCATTTTTATTAAAAAAAGTAAAATTACCAAGATAGTCCCCCGCGGTGCGGCCATTTAGAACAAATAGGCCTAAACTTTCTAGGTTCTCCACTAGTTTTCTTCCTCTGCTGTCTATTTCCTCTAATAGTGACGCTCTAGTTTCCCGCACGCTATCAAACATGAATGTGTATTCCGGGGCTTGATTTTAATTTACCAATTTTGGCGTTGAAGTCGCCAGTCAGTATGAATTTACTGTTTGTGTATGAACCTAAAATTGAGAAAATAGAGTCATGTAGCATATTTATACATATTTCATTATTTAAATTGGGTCTGAGATATAGGGAGCCAATAATATAAGTACTAGAGCCTGTTTTGGCAGCAAGGAAAATCCAAAAATCATACTGTTCGATAATTTGAAATTCAAATGAACTATTATTTTTTGCAAGAATAAGGAGGCCACCGCTTGCCCTGCCCTTATCTTTTTCTTTTATAGCAGCAACATGACATATTAGTTTAAAATTATTTAGAAAATTAGGTAAGGTAACTGTTTGTGTATAGCTCCACGTTTCGGAAAAACATAAAATATCAGCATTACCCAGCCGAATACTCGTTTCTAGTTCTAAATTAAATAGAGTATTAATTCCATGAACATTCCAAAAAATAATGTTAAGGCAATGACTATCATTGTTAGTAGTTAAGGGATTAGTATTAGAAAAAGGTACTATTTGACGCTCCGCACTGGATGTTGCTTGAAGAAAAAATTATCTGCTGTTGGTTGTTCTTGCGAGTTGAGCGGGTAGTGGTTATCTGGGCTGGCAGTTTTCTGGGTTTTCGGTGTTTGCTGGATTTGTGTAGGGCTGTTGTCCGACGGCGGCCGGTTTCGTTTGGACCCGGTGTTTTTATTTACATCTTCACTGATCAGGATTTTACCTTTGACGATTTTGGAGAGGATGCCTTTCTCTCTATTCGCTTTTACTATTGATAATAATTCTTTCTGCTTGGCTAGTTGTTCTTTACTTAATTCTATATTAATAAAGATTTTCGAGCCTTTCAATTTTGAGCGTTTAGAGAGAATTAGCTTTTTCATTTTAATATTACATAAGGAGATTATAACGGGTCGTTCTTTATTTGACTTTTGCCCGAGTCTACGAACTTCTTCAACCTGTGAGCTGTCAATATTAATGTCAAGTAGTTTATTGAGTGTAGAAATTACATAGTTTTCTAAATCTGTTTCCTCCTCTTTCAATCCGAAGATTATCAGATTTCTTTTCTTTTCGATTTGACGCAAATTATTGTTTTCAGTGTTTAACCTTTTAACTTCTGCTTCGAGCTGACTTATTCTTTTATTACTCTCATCTATATTTGCAGCATATATATTTAATGCTTTTTTTGTTTGTTCAACGTCGTTTTTTATTTGATCCAAGACTGATAGTTTGGCGAGTGTATTCAAAATTGAATCAACTTTTTTGTTTAATTCTTGAATCTCCTCGTTTGACATTGTGCGGTTAAGTTTGGTTTTATATATTTAATTGCTGTTTTGCTAAAAATTTTAGCTAAAATATAAATTCACTGTGGCTTTACGAAATTGTTTAAAGCACAAATTTATATTATTTTAAAATAATTTTCTTCGTATAACTATTTAAATTTTTTATTGACAAAAAGTAATTTTGTTCTTTTCTAGCAATGTTGCCAACGCCAATCAGCGTTAATCTCTAAGAATACATTTCATTATTTTTTTTCTTGTAAATTTTGAATTTGATTCGATGGAAAATCGTTATTTCCATACCAAATTAATACAATTACTTACATGTTTTTCTTTATATTCTTTTTGTTAAAGTACTTTAGCTTGGCTGGTTTCAATCAACTTATTATTTGCAATTTTAGTTAAAAGTCGCGACGTGTCACTTTTTTATTTTATAGTAAATAAATAACTATTTTTGCCGTATTACCTATTGTGCCTAATAATTACCTTGTTTTTATACTTCAACTAAATTTATGTATTTCAACAGTCATCAAAAGTATTTATTTGAAATCGTCACTAAAGAGCACAAAAATCGTCATTAAAAGTTCAGAAATCGGCATCAAAATAATCCATTATACAACGATTTCATGCAAATGCAGTGTTGCCAACCTTATAGTAATATTGTGCATATAAGATAATATAAGTAGGTGTACGAGGTATAATAAAAAAAAATTGGATGTAAAATGACAAAAAATATGTGCAAGAAGAACGAAGTAAACAATTCTGATAAAGAAGATTGAAATAAAACATAATTTTGAGTGTACTTTACGATAACCTCAATGTACGGAAGTTAGACTGACAGTTATAAAATCATAACCTATATAAATAATATATTTCTTTCATATTCACAAATTTTCGATTTCAATTAAAATTTAATATGCAACTCGGCATTAAAGTTCCATTTTATCACTCAATATGATCTATTTTCCTCGGCTTTACGGCCTCGGCAACTAAATTCTATATTCGTGATAAAAAGCAGTACTTCAGTACCTTGATACATAAATAACTATTGAACGAACATGTAATAGGAATACTTATTTATGCATCAAGATACTGAAGTTCTGCTTTTTATCACGAATGTGGAATTCAGTTGCCGAGGCCGTAAAGCCGAGGAAAATAAACCATATGAGTGATAAAAAGGGACTTCAGGGCCAAGGTATATATTTTATCGGAATTATTTAATTCATTCTTTTTTCACATATTTTTTGTCATTTTACTTACAAATTTAGTATTGTACATCGTACACTTACCCAAATTTTCAACACTGCTTTAGCATGAAATCGTCGTATAATGGATTACTTTAGTGTCGATTTCTAAACTTTTAATGACGATTTTTGTGCACTTTCAAATAAAATAATTTTTATACCGTATATTAGATTTTTTTAAATTTTCATAAATCACTTTTAATTTGTTTCTGATGAGTGTTTTCTTAATTCAAACATCATGTTATTTGGTAATAATTCTTTACATACGTGCGTGTTAGAATTTATTGTTATGGTTGTTTATAGACAACGAGCACATCTTTTAATAATTCACGCATCTTTAAATCATGTATCTGAAAACAATAAATTAAATTTTCCATTTGATCCGGTATCTCTACACCATCTTTTGCCATAAATAACCACTGAACATCTCGAATGAATTCTTAACCATCTTAGATCGCAGTTCGCAGTCGCACATAAATTCCATTCCAATCTACTGGCAACAGGAATCATACTCTAGCTCATATTAAAACACTGCCTTACAGAATCAATTAGAAATGTATATGTATGTAAATATATGCACCCGATCCGTAATGTATGTGCAGCTACAGCTACCAAGTACACGCCGTGATCTTATTCAATAAACAATAACGGATGCTGTTCACTGACTTACGATCATAGCAGCCTGGCGAAGCGACAGGATGTTGTTTCAAACAAATGTACATCGTTTACTAAACGACAGCGATTTATTTTACAAGGAGGTCACGTCTTAATAACTGTGCTTGTATCGAATAAATAGATTTACGGGGTGTTCCTTGATTATAGTTTTGCCATTTCGACCTCTGCCATCACATCCCGACATACATTCCAAATTAATCAAAAAAGATATAGTATTTTTCAAAATTGCAATTCAAAAGTTTATGATATTATAGTGCTGAATGAATGAAGTAACTTATGGCATTGTTCTGAACAAACCTCTAAGCCTCTTTCTTATTTTCCAGTCTACTAATATGTTTCATTAAATTATCTAAGTTGATTTAGTTAATTTTTCTAAATTTGTAATAATAAAGTTAAATACAAAATTAGATGAAATGACTACATTTACATCGTAATAAATATTGAACTAAATATAAATAAAGAAATTAACAAAATACTCGCATGTATTTAAATATTCTATTTAATTTACCTAATTCATTAGACAAATTAGGTACCGAAAATTGTAGGATAAAAGTAATGAATCCAAAATATAGTAAAATTAATTAAAATAAATAATTAAAGTAACCATTTACATATTTGAATTAACGATTTTTTACAAATTTTTTATTATCTATTTTGAATTAGTTAAAATGCTAAAGTATGATATGCAAATATCTAGGTAATTATAATTAGACAATATTTCAATTATATTTTTTTTTTCTGTGCACAGACCAGTAAATCTGTAAATAATGAACAAAATTGAAAGGAAAGCTGTCGCTCTTATATACAATTTAATATTAATTAAAAATAGATGCGGTTTTGTCAGTTTTTTTTTACAGATTTACAAATCTGTGAGGCTTACAGATTTGTTCAGATTTGAAAAAAAGGAATTAATCTAAAAGCATTTTCCAATCATAAAAATTTGTACAATTAAGAAAAAATATCATTAGCCATGAAACTGACAGTAACAAAACATTGTCATTTTTCACAAACATGATAGGAGACAATTAAAGATTAAAGTTATTAATATATGAACTAATACAAAATAAAGAAAGCAGTACGATATTTATTTAAGAAACAATTATTATTTATTGTAATAGGTATTTAAAAATTAAAGATGATCTACTTGTGCAAATGTTAATTTTATTTTCTGGCTTTATATGAAACAGAAATGTCATGTATTTGGTATCAAAAAATTTATAACATGCATGAATTCTTTTTTCAATAAATTAATGTAGAAACTTTTGACGTCTAAAAAACTATTTTTCTATGTTATAGCCCTATGACCAGTTATAAAATTTACACCCTATATATATATATATATATATATATATAAAAAATATCATCACGGCATTTTACCCATTACTGTGCTATCTACAACACATGTAGACTTCGGCAATGATGATATATTTTATCGTGTGGGCGCTTACCAGAAGTGTGGAGAGTGCACCACAAGGATCACTTTTGTGCGATTAAAAGTCTGCCCTGGGGTGGGATCCCAAAACTACGCTATAATAGCGTAGCGTAAAATACTCCTTACGTTTCACCTTCCTTTTGCTATCAACTTCCACGGTTGTTAGGGAAACGAAGTGTTATTTGTCTCTATGCTATCATAGCGTAGTCTTTTAGGATCCCACCCTTGGCCGGGATCGAACCCGGGTCACCAGATTGGCAACCGGACACTATACGCACACGGCTACGCGACCCCATATACATACAGTGTGTGACTTAGGCATTAGGTGTATAATGTCGTAGCTCGTAGGTTGAAATATTCCGAAGTGAATTATCTCTAGTTTATAATAGCCCACAGACGTTTATAATTTACACATCGTTGTTTTTCGATTATAAATTATTTGTTTAATTAAACTTGGCGATAATTTAAATTTGGCGAATTATTTAGAGAGTTGAGGAGTAAATGAAGCGGAATATACATACGTACTCGTAATGGGAATATGAGGTTTAATTAGTTTGAGGGATTTATTGAGTTGTGCAGTTGTAGAGCAAATACTGAACGCTGACCACCCAAGGATGCAGAAAATAGTTTCCCTACTCTGATTTATACACACGCGTATACCATAAATTACGTTGTTTCGTTGCCAGAAAAACTTAATTACATGGGCTGTATGAATATTTACTGTAACCAGTATCATTGGAACTTTATAATGAACTCATTAAAGTGTACCAGTTTATTGCCTACTGATTTATGTGATGGTATTAAATTGGGAGACAAATAGCATCCTTTCTAATCAACTCATTTGGAATTTTTGATATGTATTTGATTATTTTTACCTCTCGCTAAAATATTGGAATCATGCTAAAAATCGCATTATCCAATTTTAGTGGATAAACACGTTTTAAATTCCCTCGAATCCGATTATAACATTTTTACGATGTCCGTGTCCGTGTGTGTGTGTGTGTGTGTGTGTGTGTGTGTGTGTGTGTGTGTGTGTGTGTGTGTGTGTGTGTGTGTGTGTGTGTGTGTGTGTGTGTGTGTATGTGTATGTATGTTGGAACCACGGTTTCTCAAATACCATAAGACTTAAGACATTTTTAACTGCAGTTTCCTCAATCTGACATTACTGGGAAGAGCTGATTAGATTTTGGTAACAAGTGGGCAACAGGAAGTATTAGTTAGTTAACAAAAAATTCTAAATAATATCTTTTTGAAAATTTAGGTATGCTATTACAAATATTAAAGAATATAAATATCTCTATCCGATACATTCAATTTTTTTATTATATCTTCTATAGACTATAGAGAAACATAAATATATAAAATAATATGCTCTGTAAATAATCTCGTACCCCATGGGAAACAAGTGGAAAAATTAAAATGTTTGTATATAATTGACAAATAAATGTCTGTGTCAAAACACCAGAGGCATTACTGAAGACCTTTTCTGGGAAGTCCATGCAATATTTCTTATTTTATTAATATTATTAATATTAATTAAATATTTATAATTATAGATACATAATATTAAACATACACCCTTTAGAAATACCGCCAATTTCATCCGTGAATTGAAAGAATCTCGAACATTAGAAAAATAAGAGGAAACTTGTTCATAGAATGAATTAAAAAATATAAAAACTTGTAAAAAATATATGTGTTTTTGTGTGTACCACAAATATTAAATATGTACAATGCTTATAATGCCTAATATGGAAATGGCGAGTGGTCTTGTGCTGGCCACAACAGATTATTTTTTCTACAATTTTTTAAAAGAAATAATAAATGTGCTCCAATATCAATGAACATAATCTATTTTAGATTATCTGGGCAATTTACTGATAATAAAAGAAAATATTTTTTAATTGAATATTTTTGTTGCAAATGTTTGAGAAGGCTTTGGAGAGGAAGGTATGCTAAAATTAAGGATTTATGAATGATATTTATAAATAACCGTTTCAAAAGAGCCGTGAAGCTGTGCAAGATGAAAAGGAAGACTGGGGGTGTCTTTGCACATTAGCTACCGATAAAATTGTGGTAAAGATTTATTGCGTTTTGAGTTCCCAATCCCAAAATCACTATGAGGGGCAAACAGTTTCGGTCTGTATTTATTCACTTTCTGTAACCAAATAAGTTCGAAAAGTCTTACTGTTTACAGATCGTAGAAAAATATTCTTTTTTTCACGATCGTTTTTTCTTTTAATGTTTACCGATAAATTTTATAATGATTATCATTAGAGTACTCAAATTGAGGTTTATAATGCTCTCATTATCACATGGCAGCATATATAAATATACATACACTTTGTACCAATGTCCTATAAATAGTGCGTCTAATAAACAATATACGCAATATTTATAATTTTTTATAATAATATGATTCTATTCATATAAGTCTCATGGACTAAAATAACTATTTTAACAAATTTTCAATCAATTTCTAGTAACGGTACTTAATCGGTTAATACCTAAATAACTATCGAACTTATCTGTTTCGTAAAATTTTTTCTTCAAAATTTAAATCTTTAATTACCAACTCGTAAGGTGTTTAGGAAAAAAAAGTATATTTTGTTGGGCCTAGGACACTCTCACGCGTTGGTGGCGGCGGAGGCGGCTCACTTCATCCGTGGATAATGCGATAGTGTTCGCCCGATCGCGGGTGGGACGACAACCGTATACCGTGTGCTTTCTAATCATCACAAAGCCCGTACAGCGTGCCGTAAACTTGTCCAGAACCAGGCACGGACTACCATGACTTCAAACCTAATATTATATAAATTTCGTGTAATGATTCTGATTGAGTGTTAGTGTTATGAATTATATGCTTATACCATCAATAAATTAGATACAAATTATTAGCTGTTTACACTTACAGAACGTTAGATACGTTTCGATTGATTAAGGTAATATTTTGTTAAATTTTAATTACTTAGAAAGAAAAAAAATATGAGGTAGAAATATACGAGTCATTTTAATAGTTTGTTACGCAACAATGAAAACTTTAAGCTTTAAGGTTGAGTTTACTTTGATTTTTTCGTCTTTATGAATTTTAGCTTTCAATTCGTATACAAAGAAAATCGCCGACCATAATTTTTTATTAGTTTCTAGAACAGGTGAATGTTCGGGAGAGCCAAATCTGGAGAATAACCAGGATGAGGAAGTTTGTTATTGTAATGAAAATAAATTTAATTTTTGACAATTTTGGGGCCTGTTCCACCAAACACTTTGCAACTTTACACTTTGCACTTTTCACTTTTCATTTTCAAATCTTATGCCACCGTTGATATATTTTTTTTCTTTGCAAATGAACAGTGCAAAGTAAAAGCATTTGATTGTTTTTCTTAGGACGATTTGATTATTGGTATATTACTGTGATCTGACAATTATGACTGTCACCTTGATTGTCATTGAAGTTGTCATTATGTGTTTGAAAAGAAAGGATATAATCATGACAAAATTGGCATTACTTGAAGTAATAAATTTTAAAAAAATCTATTCTATTTTCTTCCTTTAACGGCAATAAAGTTTCGCACACCGAAAAAGAGGAAAATTGGAAAAATTTTGGATTAGTAAACGATCGCAGACCATGAGCTAATAAAAGGGATAAATTTAATGAACAATAAAGCAATTTTCGATAATTTCCACAGAAAGACTCAATTATTTTGAATAGTTTAAATTTATACTCGCCATCAAATAAATATGGAAAGAAGCCATTTTGTATTAGAGTCGAAGAAAAACTGACAAAGATAGTGATTGCACAAAATTTTGTATGTCAGTAAATAGACTATAAAAACCAATATAACTTTATATGAAACATTTTTTTCAATTTGTAATAGTTACGAAGTTATCTGAAAACAAAATATTGACTAAGGTCACCAAAACATTTGTTTGTCTTGGTACAATTATTTTATTTTTTAAAAAACAAAAGCACCTCTAAGATTATCTCTGAAAGGTAAACAAAAAGTCTCATTTATATCCTAACTCATCCCCGTAAAAACTCTTTTTCACTGCCTTATATCTCGGGCACTATATGTCGTCAAAATTTGTTACCCTTGTTTTATAACACCCTATATTGACATCCTTTCGTCAATAAATTACATATTAACATAAAATAATGAAATTATCTGATGAAAAACAATCAAATACTTTCACTTTGCACTTTTTATTTGCAAAAACTATATCAAGGGTGGCACAAGATTTGTAAATGAAAAGTGAAAAGTGGAAAGTTCAAAATTGCAAAGTGTTTGGTGGAACAGGCTCCTGGTCTCTTTTTGTGAATTTCTTGGTCCAATCGAGTTAAAAGATTAGAATAATATTACCTATAAATTTTTTCATCTCTTGGAAGATACTCAATCGACAATATGTCTTAAACATCTCAAAAAATTGATAGAATATAACTTTTCCAACGGATAGAACAATATCATGTATTTTGTTGGCGATTTCTTTTATCGTTGCACTTTATGTACGTCCAATACGCGAATGTTCTTCCTAATTGATACAGCCACGCTTAAATATGGCTATCCACTTTAAGACAGTAAGATAAGAAAGTAAAATATCACCCAAGATATTTTTCATTTCATTAAAAATATCTTGAGGTCTTAAGCTTTTGTTAACAAAAACTTAATTATTGCACGGTGCTCGACGTTCTTCATGTTGATATCAAACAAAATACATACATGGTTGTATATAAACTATTTGATAGAGAAATGCCAAAATTATGGTTACGCGTGACATAGATGGCGCTTCATGATACTCTAATAATATTCGATACATTACTGCTATAGTTGGTTAGGCCGTGAATTTTTCAAATTACTCTCGTAGTAGCTCAGTAAAATGCTCACGAGTGAAATATATATGCTGCAAAGTCTTCCCACAGACGTACCCTCGCTTCGCGTGGGAGCAATTTTCAATTTACCACCATAAATTTTGTTTAATCAAGAACTTATAAGATCTTGCAAACGATATTAGTCGGCATGCGGTTTCAATAAAACGACGAAATCTCATCAATTACAAACTACGCTGAAAAAGCAGCTTCAGTAAAATCGACAATGCATAGCTTCCGTTCATCACTTTGTTACTGTGTCATACACCAAAATCCGTTTCGAGGTCACCGGCTATTGGCAACTGACTTTAAGCGATACGCTAACTAGTGGCAAAAATTCAAACTCTAGGAGCTGAGATAGATTTGGCGCGCTCTGTATATAAAACATTGTCGTATCTGAAAAAATTAATATTATTTAATTATTTCTTGCTTTCTATTATAGTAATTTGTGAAATTTGCCATCGTAGATCTGTTTTGCAGATAGTGTATTCTATGTATAATAATTAACTTATTGTATTAATTATTATATACAAATAATTGCATTCTAAACTTTAAAACAAGTTTGTTTTCGAAGTTTCGTTAATTTTTGCATAATTGTTTTTTATATTAAAATGAGTAATATGTATGAGTAAACTGTTCTGTACTCCAATGCAATTCGTTATTTAAAAAAAACAATATGTTAGTTACCATTGTTTCTCTCAAAAAAAAATAAAGATTATGTTATCATCGAGAACAAATTTGGAGATTAAGAGAAAATTGACCGGCGAAAAACCTGGATAATAAAATTAAAAATAGGGAAACCGGTTTCTAAATTTATGAAGGTCTTTACATTTGGCCGATAGTGATTATTTTACCAGAGGTATGTATACTGCAAGAGGAAAAGTTTTATTTGCAATAAGTATATGTTCTTTTTTAAATGTTAATACAAATAAACGAAAATGTTAAAAAAAACTGCTGTACCTTCCAACAATTTGCTTACTTTAAAGCATGAAGACAAACCTTCCACTAGCAGTAGTCGAAATTCTCGCTTATTTGCAAGAAATTACAGAAAAAATAAAACTAATATTTATCATGTTGAAAATGTATTGCATTCTTAAGCAGAGTTTGTTGCTGCCGAAGCTTTATTAGTTAAAAAAACACGAAGAAAACACAAAAATACTCCTACAAAGATTATAGTTATCATATGGTTATCTCAACTCCGTGAGTTCAAGTAAATTCCGCTTTGGCGCTGCGAGCTTAAAGTCAGTTGCCATTAGGGTGTATGGTGTGCACAGTGCACCCGACAAATGAAATTTTATATCACATTAATAGAGAAAATGGTACTGTATTTGTCCGTATTTTTTCAATCACTTAGTATACATACGAGTACATGGTAATAGGATGTGGTGACTGGCAGCTGAACATAGGACTTTAACATGTAACACCAGACTTTCGTAATTTCCTGCACCCCATAAATATTTTAGGTAAAAAAGCTTCAAATAAAAGTTGTAGAGCATAAAATTCTGCACTTGAAGCATTAGTCATGGAATTGAATTTAAAAATAGACATTTGTTAATTATTTTGCCTCAAATACATGGCTATTTCTGAGGTAATTTTGTACATTTACATACCTAATTTCTACCGTTATAATGTATGTAAAAATGCTTATATGTAAATTCAAAATTTTATGTTTTACAACTTTTATCTGAAGAATTTTTTTCTAAAATAATTAGGGAAATTACGAAAGTCATTGATGTATAAGTCGAATGTAACAATTTTATCTCAGCTGAGCATCAATGTAACTGTAGCTAGCTTGGTAGCTACAACAAATTTGATAAATTGATAATTACGCATAATCACTGGTTCTGCTTCAGATTAACTTGCCCGATTATTTGATTTCTTATGAAGTTGATAAATTCAGGTATTTATATGTACCATTAACCAGTACTAAAGTCATTTAAATAATTGTCAATTTATCACATATAACTACCTACAGAAACATATTTACCTGAAAATGACTCAAATTAATAATAAAATTTTTCTTATTATTTTTATTACAAGCATGCATGCTATTTATTTAATCTAAATAATTGCATATAAATTTTATCGATGTATGCAATAATTCTTAATACTCTTCGTAGAAGAGAGAAAACAACAATTGAGCAGAACACCATCCTGTTGCCTACAGATATGAGAAATACTGTTTCGATCAAAAATATTATAGATTTTCCAAGGAATAACAGTGTTTCAAGATCTCCAAATATCAATTTTTCCCTCACCTTTAGGTAAGGAAGATACTCTGGTAAAAAAATTCATTGATGAGTTTTTAATAAATAAGCACGTTTTAGGGTACCTAGAATACGATTTTACTAGTTTTACGATGATGTCTATGTCTATGTGTTTGTGTGTTCTTTCGTTTTCCTCTTCGTTATATCCATATGAAGAGTAATTAGATTTAGGTTAGGTTAGGTTGGTCAACCGGAAGTTCCCTTTTTTGAAGTTCTTAACAGTTTTTCTTGAAAAAGAAAACGAAGTAAAATATCATTTTTTTGACATTTTATGTGATAATGATATGGTATGATTATACTTTTTCCGTCTTATTCAATAGATATAAAGTTAAAGAATTATAAAGAGATTAACTTTCATAAATCTGCCAGCTTTGCTATAATCATGGAAACAGCTGATATATTCAAATAATTCTAACTGACAGATGCAATTTACATTTAATGAATGTCCTTGTTATAATTTTATTGTATTTATAGAATCTTTTCCAATGAACTTCCGGTATGGAATTTATAGAATATAGTACATATATGTTCGTGTTACAATTTTACTGGTTACTTTTCCAAGGAACTTTCGGAATATTATTCATACAAAATACATAGAATTGACGGAAGGTAATGTGCTGGCCACATCAGATTTTTCACGTTTATTTGTTTGTTTTTATCTCCCGCTATCCTAGGTAAGGGAGGTATAGGGATCGTGCTAAAAATCACATATAGAGATTTTAGTGAATAAGCACGTTTTGATGTCCCCAAAACCCGATTTTTACAATGATGTCTGTGGGTATGTATGTGTGTGGTTGTGTGTGTGTGTGTGTGTGTGTGTGTGTGTGTGTGTGTGTGTGTGTGTGGTGTGTATGTGTGTGGATGTGTGGATCCTGTGGACACGATTACTCAAATACTATGAACCAGAAAATTATGAAATTTTGTATACCCATTCTACACTAATGTGGAAAGAGCTCATTAGTTTTTAGTGTATATCGAACAACCGGAAGTATGACTTATACAAGTTTGTAACAGTTTTTCTTGAAAAAAATACATTGAATATAATTTTTCAGCAACTTTTACTAATAATGATGAAATATAATGGTACAATCTTCAATTGTACGATAATAGCATTTAGCAAATAACTCTAAATAATTTTAAATATAAATTTATAATATAATTTATTTTCATATATCATTTTGCCTATGCCTCAAACAAAAACAATATTTCAATAACAATTTTGACATATTTAAACAAATGTCACTGTCAGGAAGCAATTACATTAAAATTAATAATGAAATCGTGTTAAGGAGAATTTAATAATAATATATGCATTTGAATCTAATAAAATTAAGGATTGTAAAAATAATATATTTTCAATCATACATAAATATTAGAAGTACTATTGATTTGCTTCATTGTCTTCTAGAATACGAATTTAAAAAGATGTCAAGATGCGAGTACTATTTTGATTTTTGTTAAGTGTTTATATTAGTTTTGTTAATATTTGTGAAATTTATTTTGTGTATGATATATTTGCTAAATATAAAATAAAAATTGTTGTGAGTGAATGTAAAAATATTTTAACAGAATGATTGCTTTATTTATACTGCATGGTTAAATACCCAGCGGGAGGTTATGGGCTGGCCACATCAGATTTTTTTCTTTCTTGTACAAATAACAATAGTAAAAAAACATTCCCGAAAATAAAATTGTAACCTAACACTGATTGGTCAAACATTAACTGTACAGAAAATTGTAAATATTAAATCAAAATATCAATATGTAAATTTATAGGTAAATTAAATTCATCATAAACCGGCTCTTACAGCAAAACATTAGTTTTTATTTTTTTTTTGCAATGAAAAAATCCTGAATTTTTGGGTTCCAAATTTTTTAATTTACACTTTTGTAATAGACAGACATAATTGACAACTTATTTGAACATTTCAAAAATTGCTACGGTGCATCTTCCGATGCAGTATCCTATATAATTCGTGTAACGTTTTGATTCAATAATTTAATATGCCGTTATAAATTTCGCTAAATCCGTCCCTGTCCGTCTAGGTGCCGCAATCTCATCATGCAGCAGCTTTCGCCACACTTGATGCTGTACGCAGGAATTGATTTCGCTCTATTATCGATCAAGATTGGAATATTAAAGGGAATATTACACATTCCGGTACATTATGCGCGTCAGACCAGAACTTTCATTGTTTTACTCTAGCCGTAGCCCGTAGTCGAAGTCGGCCACTAGCTGCCTATAGCCATAGCGTGGGAATGTTGCCAGTGGAGGACGAATTCGTGGCAACTCCGTCGCGGCACGCTGCTGAAATATGGCTAAATAAACTTTCACATGCATGGAAGCATGTTCAACAATCGGACACCGTTCTTTCTTTATTACAGACGACGCTATTACAACGGATTTGGTGGAACATAACTTAGTGGAGAAACTGGCGCACTGTTATACCCGTGAAAATATACAACAAACTCTAATGATTTTACACTGCTTAAATGTTTTTATCGTTTTCTATTTCCTGGTTACTAATATGGATATTTAAACACATTCGCATAAAATTTGTTGCAAGTAGGTACACTGTAAAAAATAATAGCGATTTTGTCGAAAAGTTATAGTAGATAATTTTTTACTATAATATGTATGCAATAACAAATTTTACATAAACTATGTATACTTACATTTACATAGCAAATAATTATATAAATTTGCTAATTTACCCTTACAAATATAAAAAAATTACTAGAACTACTATGTAATATTCATATTTCAATAAATATATGAAATTTTACAGTGATATGTTAATATTTCTATATCAATTTTGTCAAATTTTACAATAACTATGTAAAAACTCAATTTCTTTTATTTTAGTTTCTATTTTTACAGGAGTTATGGACAAATTCTAAATTTATTATATTAAATTTAAATTATTTATACTTAAATTTAAATTAATATGTAAATTTACTTAAAGTATGTATCAAAATTTTTTATGGAATTTATGTTTATGTAATTTTAAGAATGGTAGACAAAATTACATTTAACTGTAAATTTACTATAATTCACTTAGGCAATTTGGACGCCAATAACAATTATAGTTTTATATTACAGAAAAAATTTTACAGTGTACTCAGTCTGTATTTGTGGAAGTATGAATATAATACATTTTGTTACTCTGAATTCTATAGGCACATATACATAATTCAAATCTACTTGTAAGATACTATGAAGATTTTGTAAATGTAAATACTATAATGGGGTTCTCCACTTTTTTACCTCCCGCTACCCTAGGTAAGGGAGGTATAGGGATCGTGCTAAAAATCGCATATTGAGATTTTAGTGAATAAGTACGTTTTGATGTCCCCAGAATCCGATTTTAACATTTTTACAATGATGTCTGCAGGTATGTATGTGTGTGTATATGTGTGTATGTGTGTGTGTGTGTGTGTGTGTGTGTGTGTGTGTCTGTGTGTGTATGTGTGGATCTTGTGGACACGATTACTCAAATACTATCAATCAGAAAAATTTGAAAATTTGTATACCCATTCTATACTAATGTGGGAAGAGCTCATTAGTTTTTAGTGTATATCGGATAACCGGAAGTATCACTTATACAAGCTTTTAACAGTTTTTCTTAAAAAAAAAATACATTGAATATAATTTTTCAGCAACTTTTACTAATAAAAATTGAACATAATGGTACAATTTTCAATTTTACTATAATAGCATTTAGTAAATAGCTTTAAATAACTTAAAATATGAATTTATAAAATAATTTATTTTCAAATATCATCTTGCCTATGCGTCAAACAAAAACAATACTTTAATAACAATTTTGATATATTTAAACAAATATTTAATTCTAATGAAATTAAGGTTTGTAAAAATAATATATTTTCCATCATACATAAATATTAGATGTACAGGATCATCTGATTTAATTTTTCTATAATTGCAGCACTATAAATCAATATTAATTTACAACTACACATTTAGGAAATGGATCATGTACGACGAAGAATTTACACAGATTGCGTTTTAGAGCATTTGGAAATTGATGCTATTTTTTATAATAATGTGTGTGTAACGATTTTTCCTTAAAATCTATTAAAATATGATCCAAAATTTCTCAAATTTGGTATTTAAAACTCATATATAATTTGAGACAACATATTAGATTTTGATCATATATGATAAATCGGATGTAGTACTTAATTTGTAGCCTTAACAGATTTTTGAGGAGAAACAGTAAAACAATCCAAAATTTCATCTTACAGACTTTTCTATTTATTGGACAACAAATAAGATTTTATTTACAACCGGAAGTGATACTTTACTTAAAGCTCACTGCTATTTTAAACATGGAATTGGCGGGAAGTTTTGTGCTGGCCACAACAGTTTTGTTTAATATTCTATGATGTAGATATTAATCTCATTTTATTCACTAATAATTGGAGTCACATAAATTGATCTATTTTAACACATAAAAATATATATATATATATATATATATATATATATATATATATATATATATATATATATATATATAAATATATTATGGTTACATTAAAAAACAAGTATCATAAGGCTATCTGTTAACGTACAAGTGCATTAACAGGCCTTATGAAACATGTTTTTTATACTATTTTTACCTTCCGTCATCTTTAGGTAAGCAAGGTATTATCTTTGGTAAAAAAAATATTTAGTACGTACCACCGTAATGAAAAATTGTAAATGTACTCTAATTTAATTTTTAAATGTCATAGTTAACAGTGTAAATGACATGAAATAAATTTATGTATCAGTCTTACCAATTTTGTCATTTTTTTTGTTAACTGAATCAGTTATTTATGATCACCTGTAGTTTGGAATATATAGAGAATATATGTGACATAAGTATTAAGGACAATTGAAATTCGAATATTTTAATAACTAACAATTTTTCAAAAACTTTGATGATCCTGTTTTAAATATAGAGTTTTGATATAAACGACCAATTTTTTTAATTTGTTACTATGCTAAAGGACCCTTATAGAGTTTCTTATTTCTCGAGGCATGTTATTTCTGGAGAATCGAGTATTTTTTTTGCATTTCTCGGGATTTCCGAAAAATTTCAAATTATGTAGTAGCAACATATTTTATAAATTAACATAATTTTTAAAATACCAGCATATTAATGATAAAATGGATAATTTACAGCTATTGTAAAGCACGTGTGCGCATATTTCGGCCAACAACGTATAAGTGCACAATAAATAAATAAATAAATATATCATCACGGCATATTACCCATTTCTGGGTGTGCCAGTATCTACAACACATGTAGACATCGGTAATGATGACGATATATTTTACCGTGTGGGCGCTTACCAGGCGTCCCCTCACGGGCACTCATAGCTGGTGTGGAGAGTGCACCACAGGGGTCACTTTTGTGCCATTTAAAATTGGAAAATATTTGGCGTCTGTCGGGATCGAACTCGGTTCCCTCAGGCCGCGTGCCTGAGCGTCTGGTCATAAGTGTACAATGCAATTATTAAAAAAAAAAAATTGTTCGAATTTCGCGAAATTTTTTAATGTCTCCAGAAATAAGAAAACAAATTTCTCTTTAATTTCTCGAAAAGAAATTATATCACCATGTATGTAACCACAATTGGATGTAACGTGCTGGATAATTTTTTTAGGAAATATGTACAATAGTTCTGGAAGCAACATAAGAGAACTTAGTGATTATTTTGTTTAACAAAAGGCCGAAGATTTTGATTGCATCATAATTAATCAGTACGATAACGATTTTTATTTTTGTAATTGGAAACAAAATTAATACTATTCACACAACAATCGATAACTGCACTTTTTCTTTCCTTTTTGAGCGACGGTAGCGCGCGTCTTACTGGAAGCGATAAAAATATTTGAGCTGATCATTTTAAATGTCTCGATAAATGTCAGTATAATATAACTTTGCTTGCAGCTTGAATGCTTTTCGAAAGAAAAACAACAGTAAAGGTAACAAATCAGTGGAAAGCTATAGCCCGTTTCTGAAGTCAAAGAGATAATTGAAAATAATTCGGGAATGAAATGTATATTTAGTACATTCTGTAACACATTAATACCGGCGGTTCATGAAATATTTATCTATATTATATACGGGACATGAGTATTGTGTAATGTGAAAAACAGTATTCATTGCAAATACGAGTACAGTTACTTGCTTCATTTAAATCTATGTTGCGCTGATTCGTGTTACGATGCACACGCCTTCGGGCTTGTAAAAATCACACGGTGCTTATTAAGTGTTTTTCCCTTCAAACACGAATTTACCGCAACACTGTTGTTTGATATTTGTAAACAAAGAATTGCATACAAGCCGTTTGCCGTTTCTATTGATTACCTATTTCAATGAAAACATGTTCATTAAATATGAACTTTTCACAGTGGAAAATTATTGCCAATTTGATGGGATGCTGACAGCGTATGTAACCTAATTATGTAGTGACAGATATTATTAACAGCCGTTACAAACTTCTTATTAATTTTATGCATCCTGCAATTAATAAGCGATGCATCTTTAATTACAACTATTAATTATCTGCAACAATATTGATTATTTATGATTAATGTACCTACCTATGTACATCAAGGGAGAGAAATGCCTGATTATTTTCAAGGTACAATTTGCAATGCAAATCACCTGTGGAACATTACTATTTTCTCTTAAGGTAGTAGCCACTTTGTAAAATAATAATAAATATATCGTCACGGCATATTACCCATTACTAGGTGTGCCAGTATCTGCAACATATGTAGACATCGCAATGAAAGAAATTTTTACTTTATTTTCAAAATAGTATGTTTTCATTTCTAAAATCTACAAAAATCAAAAGTTTTGCTATAGTTTAAAAAAAAATTCAGGTAAAATTAAAAACTTTCGGGAACATGTACTTTTGAGAAAAGATTTTAATTCAAAAAATAGGATAATTTCAAATTAAAATCTTTTTACAATCATTTCTAATAAATTTATTCTTTTAAACTGAAAGTTTACTTTCACTTTGATAGTACACATACTTAAAATAAATAATATTTTCTTTAGTTTGAAAGTCATATACAATTATTTTAAAATATTTTACTTTATATTTAAATAGCAATTTTTTCTACGTCACTGTTTTTAGTTTAATTATTTTACCTTTGATTCAAAAAATCAATATTTTGAATTAAAAATTATGGCATTTAAAACGAATAAAAATATTACATTTAAAAGCATTATTTTTGGTGTCAAAACATTTTACTTTTGTGCCAACATTTTTAATTTCAAATCAAAAGCATATGCTTTTGACGTGTGCTGACTTGTTCAAACACGATACGAAATGCGCATATTCTTTGTGTGTTTGGCTCGGGCTCATTATAATTGCAGTGCTATAAATGTGCATAGTGTTATCAGGTGAATATATATGTAGTTTAATAATTAAAAAAAAAAAAATGGATTCGACGTGCACACGTGACTTAATAACTATTCTTATCTACTTCAACTACAGAACTTGCTACTGAAAGTAACTGTATTGAAGTTCCAAACCAAGAAAGTACCTACAATTACTGATAATCCAAGACAACCAGAACTGTTTAATTTCCTAAAAGAAAGGTACATACTATATTTTACCGCGGTAATGATGACGATATATTTTGCCTTATGGGCGCTTACCAGGCGTCACCTCACGGGCACTCATAGCTGGTGTGGAGAGTGCACCACAGGGGTCACTTTTGTGCCATTTAAAATTGGAAATATTTGGCGTCTGTCGGGATCGAACCCGGTTCCCCAGGTTCGCGACCAGACACTCAGGCACGCGACCACTTCGTAAAATACGTTTTATTAAATGCAGCCAATTTATCAAACCTTCGTTATATACTTTTTTTTTTTCATCACCGAGACTAGAAACTTCTCAAAAATTCAATTTTTTAAAAGTTAAAAGCTTGTGACAATTTCTACTGTCATCTTTAACAATTCAATGAATTAAAAATATAGTACTCTTTGAGATTCACATATAGACTTTTGGTTACAAACAAAGCGGTATTTCGCTATCGAACTACTCTATGAAGATATCTAGTTAGTAAAAATGTTGTTATACGAATGAAGTGAGTCAACTGTGCTATTGGTATTATTATTTTTCGGGTTTATGCGGTTAGCCACTTTGTAAAAATTTGTACATACATACATAAAAATCTCTCCTACGTGAGATTTTTATGTATGTACGAATTTTTTCAAATATCTTTTCGATAATTTTAAGTTCTATGTTGTTTTCTTTTTTTTTTCTAAGAATACAGCGAAGAACTTGTAGATTGCTAATATACCTACCACAGGACAATTGAACAGTCAGAATAATATAAGCTGTGTAGGGTTTGTATATGACTCCAAACTATACTCTCGTAATGTAAAAAATGCTATTTAAGATTACGTATATCGTAAATTATTAGTACATACATTATAAAATTAAGAAAATTGTAGATGGCGCTTGAGAACTGACTGTGCTGTAAATTCAGAACGCTGTGTGCAAATAATCGATTTTTTTTTGTGCCATCTCTTCAAAATATGGATGTTAACGAAGTTTGGCTCCAGCAGGATGAGGCCACGGCCCACACATCGCGATATTCAATGCGTGTTTTGAGGGAAACCTTTCCCGAACGCCTAATCTCCAATAGGGGTGACATTCTGTGGCCAGCATGCTTGCAAGATTTAGCTCCCTGCGATTTTTTCTTGTTGGGTTACCTCAAATCGCTTGTTTACCATAACCGTCCCAGAACCGTGGAAGCCTTGAAGGAAAATATTCGTAACGAGCCCGTGTACCGGTTGAAATGCTGTTAAAAGTTGACCGAAGTTTCAGAAATCGGCTACAAGAGTGGATCGAGAATTTTTAAAACCAGTTAATTTCAAATTTCCCATGTTGAGTTACATTTTAAAGATATAACAGTAAATCTATCTCTAATGTGTTTGTTGTTACATCTCTCTCAAAAAAGGAAGTTTCCCTGCCGCACCCTGTAGTTCTGATAAAGAAGTTTGGGATAAAACACATAATTTTAAGTGTTCTTTGCAATAACTTCAATTTCCGAAGGTAGCAATAGCAACATTGGAAGTCATACTGACAGATATGTAAACATAATCTATAAAAATAAATATTTCCTTCATTTTCACAATTTTTCGATTCCAAATAAAATTTATATGTACCTCGGCACCGAAGTTCCTTTTTATTACTGATAATAGAACTTCAGTGTCTTGATACATAAATAACTATTAGGTACGAGCTACAACGAAAAGCATACATACTTACATATTACTATGAAGTAATAAATATTGATCTAAGAAAAACTAACATTTCCCAATAAAACATACATAAGTACATACATACATACATAGAACAGGATGTAAATCGATACAACGATAAGCAAAATGAATATTAATTTTCATCTATAAATCACCGATATCACATCAATTCCAGCAATTAATTCAATGTATTTATAACAAAACAATAATAGATCCATGAGGTGGTCACTTCGCAACAATAATTAACATGGTATATTTTTTCTAATCGCCTTGGGCGACGTGATCTTGTTTCACGAACGCGGATCACAGCAGCTCAAGCACGGAAACAATGAAAGTGTTTGATTATGAATGAGTACGAGATGATATCATGCGATCCGGAGTCGAACCTCTGACCTTGACACGCGAATTAGCGACCTGTCTAACAATTCAGAGTATAACGGATTCGTTTTTTCTTACTGGAAGGTATGTTTGATATGCTTGACTTGCTCCGTAAGCGAGTTTTACACCGCAGCATATCTTGAAGATCGAATAGTGATCTACTGATAATCAATAATCTACATATAATAATAATGGAGTCTTCCATTATTTTTACCTCTCGCTAAGAGAGGTATTGGATTCATGCTAAAATTCGCATATCCAGATTTCATTGGATAAGCACGATTTAAGGTTCTTAGAATCCGATTATAACATTTTTAAAATGATGTCTGTGTGTGTGTGTGTGTGTGGATGTGTGTATGTGTGTATGTGTGTATGTGTGTATGTCTGGATGTTGTAGACACGATTCCTCAAAAACTGTAAGACTTAAAAAATATTTAACTGCAGTTTCCTCAATCTGACATTCCTGGGAAGAGCTGGAAAGGTTTTGGTAACAATTGAACAACCGGAAGTAGTAGTTTCTTAGAAAAATTCTTCTAAATATAATTTTTTGGGAGTTTTTTTAATTAAATATTGAAGAACATAAAATTCTCCATCTAATACACTTAAAAATTTTATTATATCTTGTATAGATTTAGAGATAAAGACACTATAATTTATAGAGTAAACTAATCGCAGAGGCCAAGGCACTATGGAAACCAGTTGACAAATTCCAATGTTTATAACATGACACATGTCATTGTCAAATATCAACAGTTTTAGTGACATTCTGATAGCTTTTTCTGGGAATTATATTTAACTTTTCTTTTTGTTTTATTAATTAAATATTTGAAATTATAGGTAAAATTGTGGTAAAATGCATATATCCATTAGAAATACCGCCAATCTGGTTAATGAATTGGAAGAATCTATGACATTTAGAAACTTCCTCATACAATGAAATATAGACATAATTAGAATTATATGTGTGCAGAAGACATGTTAAATACAATAAAAAACATTATTTGGGTAAAGTTCTGTAATTTTTTGTTATAAAACGACGGTTTGATAGCGAAGTGCAATACAATACTTATATAACCTAATATGGAAATAACGAGAGGTCTTGTGCTGGCCACAACAGATTTTTTTTTATGTTTTTGAGAAACTTAATTTAAATTGAAAGCGGTCTGTGGCTCTAGAAAGTCTTATGGCCAGTTGCACCAACAAGGTTTAAATTTTAAGCTAGTGGGGTATTCCACCATAACAATTAAAAAAAAAAAATCAATTTAACTTAAATTATGGCTCAATAAATAATAGTTAAAACAATGAAAACATTTTTTAAATAATTGCTTTATGAGATAGTTCACATTTGCTAAAGGGGAAATTGACGTAATACAATTGTTATCTTTCTCTCGTAGCGTACTCAGAGCAGTGCGTGTGAGAAAGACAAGTATAGGGGGAATGTGACGTTGCACTGATTTCTCGAAAATAAAATACTGTTAAACTAGGAACAATTAAGATTTTTTAATACTATAAATTGCTACAAAATTGAATGAAGTTTTATTTAAAATAATAAAAAAAAATTGAGTGGAATACCCCATATTCATTTGACATATCATTTCGATGCAATATTGTCAATTTAAGCCAAGTAAATAATAAGCAATTTAATAAATAATAAAGAATTACGTATTTTAGAGTCCAAGTTTTGATTGCTTCTGGCAACCTATGTCAATCAACATTTACAAAATATATTTCTATCTCGTAGTATTATTTGGTTTACATTAGTTGTTTAGTTATTTTCTGCATTCATTTACTTGAAAATGGATTCCAGATTTCAAAAAGTGAAAAAGTTGATGGTAGAATGCTTAAATGTACTTTTGAGGGTGAAATAAACTTCTTCCTTCGACTATTGACTGACGTCCGGAATGTTTCTTAAGTACGTGGCTACAGCTGACTCTTCCCAGTTTTTGATTACTTTGTTTATATGGTTTTTCAAGAAACCAAATGAAAGTTTAGGCCCGTGAAACTGTAATTTGCTCCTTTTTAGTGATTTCATCTGCTTTTTCCTTGCCTAAAACTCCTTCATGCTCCGGTATCCACCAAAATGCAACGTGGTTATGTTGAAGTATGTACTTGTAATTCCATCTTTGACTCACAAAAATGAGGACACTTAATGCCCTTGCAGTTTTTAAAAATTAAATACATTTTGTTAGAATTTTACAATGGGGTCCTCCGCTCTATTTTTTTTTTTATTATTTTAAATGAAAATACGTTTCATTTTGAAGCAATTCGTACTATGAAAAAGTCTTAAATGTCTTCAGTTTAACTGCAATTGATTTTTAATATCAATATGACGTCACGACCACACTTCTATCTTTCTCCTATAGAACCCTATAGAAGGCTGCAAGAGAAAGATAGCAATAGTGTGACGTCACAGTGACACTGACAACAAATTTCAACTATCTCGTAAAGCAATTATTAAAAAAATGTTTTCTTTGTAACTTAATCGTTATTTATTGAGGTACACAGTGTACATTTTATTATTATTGTCAGTGTCACTGTGACGTCACACTATTGCTATCTTTCTCTCGCAGCCCTCACTAGAGTCTGGTCCATTATCTGAAGGGTAATAGTATTAATAGTCTGAATAAATCAGTAATTGTAAACAGACGTGGTGTTCAGGGGCGGATCTAACCCAAGAGTTTAGGGGGGTAATTATGAAATTGCAATAAATTTGACTAATAACTTTTTATTGAATATTACTACTTTATTAATTATTTAACAAAAACGCATAAAATAAATGAAAAGAAAATGCCTTAATAACAACAATGTACAATATTTACTATTAAGTTTGGAAGTGCACTTATTTTTGTGAACTATGCAACCCGTAATATTTTTTTTTTTAATTTGATAAAGTAGTAAACCATATTTCTTGATCAATGTATTATAGTAATCACTTTAAATATTATTATAATAAAATGATAAATAAAAACATGGTTCATAATAAATGGATGTTGACATAAACTTACACATAAAAATAAATAAAATAAAATTAATAACACAATATTTAAGTTCTGTTTATTTAAGTAAAACTTACAACAGAATTGAACCCAAATATTGTGTATTATTATGAGTTCTGAAAACTTTTTTCAATGTTTAAAATAATAATACATAGGTACTTCATTATAAAAACAGTTTTCAATTTGTTAGGGGGGTAATTACACCCTTTACCCCTTCCACAGATCCGCCACTGGTGGTGTTACATTAAATCGTTGCTCTGTCATCCACAAGATCTTGAATGTTTGCGGAGTTAGCCAGTTCGTAACAATTTGTTTTCTTTTAAAAATATTGGTATTGGTAAACATTTCATAATATATTTATGACGTCATTAACAATGTTTACTCACAAGAACTTACTGACATTTAAAAAAAATATTACAATGCGCCGTGTTTCAAAAGTCACCTAGGGATTTAAAAATTTCATAACATAAAGAAAATGGAGAATATTTTTACGTTGTATAATGTTTCAAGATTAAATTAGAATTTGTTTTCAATGATTGACGTCATAAACATCGTGACGTTAATCATTTGGTAGGTACTATAGTTGCCATCAAATCAATCTTGAAATATATTTTTTCTAAAAAACGAAACATTGTACTTTTATTATTAATGCAAAAATCAACAGTACATATGTTTATAACTGTATTTAATGTAAAGTTAACTACAAAAAATTATTGTTCCTTCATGTAGAATTGTAGATATTTATTGTACAATTTGTAACTCCATCACAATTTATGACTCCTGACGTAGATTATTATAGGCTTATGTATTTTGCTCACTTGTGAAGAAAGTTACTTACTTTGCTCACTTTTGATTCAACATGTTACTTTGCTCACTATTTTAAGTTGAATAATAATGAATTTTGCTAACGATTGTGGCAAAAAATATTTTTTACATACATAATTACTAAACAACTAATAGTCCTGTCTCTGCCTGTAAGTTCTTTAAAGGATTACAAATATTCATTTTCTATACTGAAAGGTAAATGAAGATTAGAAATCGTTATCAGTAATACATTGGTAATAGTGTCTCATAAGTTAAGTATGTGATAAATTTCTTGTCTTTCATTTCATGTATAATTCATATAATATGGTACAGTGTAAAACGGAATTTGGCTATATAATAAGTGATTATTCTGATCTTTATTGAAAAGGAAATACCTCATGACTTTGCAGTTTTCTCATTTATCAATTGCTTTGTTCTAACATAAAAAATGATGCAAGTATTTGAGTAACATGATCTAATGCCTGTATTTATAACAGAGTGGTATCACTTAGGTCCATTGTTATCGAACAGAGAAACAAGCATTAAACAAAAAGTATGTTGCTGGAACAATTTGTCATTGTGTTTCCAGATTAGATTAAAATACTAATGCTATAAATAAATAAAACCTTGAAATTCAAGGTGAAGTTATAAATATAATGGTCCTCGATATAAATATAATAGATAAAAGAAATCATGTTTATTATTATCGTTATAATCTTAGTATACTTGATAGCTTTGATATACGCTTGGATCTAAGATATAACATTTATCGTTGAATCATATCCCCAGTACGAACGGGCTATTAGTAGGGTCATGCTAGAATTATTTACAATAAGACACATGATTCATTATTCTAGAATTTTATTTTAAAAATGTTAAATTTCAGAATAATTCTCTTAGCAATACACTTATCAATCTTTTCTTCCACTTCTTAAAAGTTCCTAACACTAGCCAGTCTTTATTTGGAATGCTGAATTCTTTTAAATTAATTATGATTTGCAGTGTCAATCTCTTCTTCAGACGAAAACCTTTTACCCCTTAAGTAAAAATAGCCAAAAGTTGCGTAATACCAAATCAAGTGACTATGGCCTATGGCGGGCATTTTATTATTTTTTTGCGAAAAACTGAAGCAAATGCTCTTTAGTTGATATCTTATTTTCACACACAATGATAATTTAATAAGTTGATTAACTAAATAAATAACTATTTTTTTTTGGACAAAACTGAAGCAAATGCTCTCTAGTTAATTCCATATTTTCACACACAATAATACTTTAATAAGTTTATTAACTAAATAAGTAACTATTTAAAATAATAGTGCAAAATTTATGTTCCACTGCTTACCTGATTTTCTTATTCTCAATAGTACCAGCGTGTTCCTTGTTCCTCATAATATGAAATATTTTCTTTCTCAACAACTATTTCATCTTTTCTGATAACAAATAATATGTTAGTATGAAAGAAAGCCATAAAATAATTTACAAAACAAATAAAGTACATACCAAAGAGCATATGTTAATGTATAAAGCATAAAGAATGTATCTGTCTGTATAAAACGTTAATAATAATTAACAAAATTAATTAATTCTTTAGATATTATGCATAAAAGCTGAAACTCTTCAACATTTAAATTTAGCAATTATTATTATTATTAACGAATGTGCTGAACAAAAGATTTACATGAAGGACTTGGAATTTAAAGTCCTCAAAAGTATTTACATTTTATTTAATAATATTTATAGTATTTTATAATTTTTGTAATTATTTACTAAATATATTTTTCTAATCAATATCGTATACAGGGTGTCTCTTAAATAGGGGGACATGGCTTAACCACAGATTCCTGAGGTTAAAATAAGATGATTTAACTAAACTTGCTTCTACGGGAAAGTATACCATTTAGCCAGAATTCTGCTTCAAAGTTCTTCGAAAAATAATTAATTTTGCTTATAATAACAGAACGCTTTATACGATTTGGATGAAATTTGGTATGACAGTTTATATGTTTAAAAGTCATCTTTTAATGTGATACTTGTTATTATTATTGTGAACCACTAGTGTATGAAACTTAGATGTCCCAACATTGATTAGACCGTAACTTTTTAATGGCCACGCCGATAACATAAAATTATTTTTTTCAGAAAGATACATTCAATATTAAACTTTTCTCTCTCTGTTTAATTTGTGATATCTGCTACGGCTCAGACAGAAAAAAATAAAATATGAGTCACTGCATCTTGAATTTTTTAACATAAATTTAATCTAGCAGTCTATCCAAATGTCAAACACGTAATTTTTAATGACAGTAACGAGTTGTCAATCTTCTCAACTTGTTTAGGAGTAAGCTAAGATATTTATTCATGTTATTTATAATAATGGTATTAAAATACTATTAGGCCGAACAAAAGGATGTTACTAGTTTCTGAATAATGCGAAGGAATTTTTTGACAACCCATAAACAATTGTTATTGTCATTAGAATTTACTTGTTTGACAGTTGGATAGATTCCTAGATTATATTTATTTTAAAAAAATTCACGATGCAGTCACTCAGTTTTTATTTTTTTCTGTCTGAATCGTAACAGATATCACAAATTAAACTGAGAGAGGAAAGTTTACTATTAAATGTATCTTTCTGAAAAAAAATAATTTTACGTTATCGGTGTGGCCATTAAAAAGTTACGGTCTAATCAATGTTGGGACACCTAAGTTTAATACACTAGTGGTTCACTAATAATAACAAGTATTACCCTAAAAGATGACGTATAACTATATGAACTATCATACCAAATTTCATCCAAATCCTATAAAGCTTTCTGTTATTATAAGCAAAATTAATTTTTTTTTTTTTTTTGAAGAACTTTGAAACAGAATTCTGGCTAAATGGTACACTTTCCGGTAGAAGCAAGTTTAGTTAAATCATCTTATTTTAACCTCAGGAATCTGTGGTTAAGCCATGTCCCCCTATTTAAGAGACACCCTATATATATATTAATTGGGTTTGACCTCGTACTTTTGTGCAATAGTCCGGAGCTATTTGGGTGTTATTATTTAAGACATACACAAACATCCAAGCCCCTGGTGGGAATCGAACCCACGACCTCAGGGCGCAGCGGCGAATATCGTTTGAGCGCTGTCTTTACACGCCCGACCTCTGAGGCGCCCAAAATTTAT
Organism: Ophonus ardosiacus; assembly: GCA_943142095.1. Taxonomy (NCBI): domain Eukaryota; kingdom Metazoa; phylum Arthropoda; class Insecta; order Coleoptera; family Carabidae; genus Ophonus; species Ophonus ardosiacus. The sequence goes on from OW964830.1 coordinate 32,286,508, forward strand.
TGTTACTCTATAAAATTGCTTATTTTTCCTGTTTTCAATGATATGAGGGTTATTGGTTATCCTATACGAAACACTATAACCCTTTTCTTATGTATAATCGGACCATAAAGTATGCATTTATGGATAACCTTCTAATTTATTTATTTTTTATAGAAACTTGTAGCTGTACACTATCTTGGTCAAGTGGTAAATTTTGGCATAATTGTTGTACGGTTTTTTTTTATTTCGATATTTAGTACAGGTAGGTACATATTTATTATTATGCACTAAAATTTTCAACTAGTAGTATTTATGTGCGAAAGGTAGAAAGTTTAGTCACTTGCTGAGTTGAATAATTTTGAAGCGTATAAGGAAACTATTTTTGTAGTTTACTAATAAAATACTTTTATTAAATTATTATAAATTACTAACACTTGCCTAAGACCAATTACAGTTACTTTATTGCGAGTCATAATCTCCATAATTCCGACATTAATAACTACCAACACTTTGTAACAAAATTTCTAGATGCAATAGCTGATCGACCGATAAGCCATCAGCAATAACAAAATCAACCCATAGCTTCGTTGAGCAGAATGTAGAATAGGGATTACTGTCGTGCCAATTCGTCCCTCTCAAATGGGTGAAAATTATATCTCCAACCCATGCAAATTATTTTCAAACAATAGTAATACCATTGATTTTATATAGGTACTACGTAATATACAGGATGGTGACTCCAATTCCCGAACATATCCCTAATTATTTTAACTAAAAGAGTAAAATTATTTTGCATGCTTTCTTTTTCAATTTTATAGCTATAGCTATTTTGAGGTGATTTTCGACATTTTCATACCTAATTTTGGCATAACAAAGCATTTTGCTTATTGATTGAAATGCAGAATTTTATGCTTTGCAACTTTTATTTGAAGAGTTTTACGTAAAATATTCGGAATTCTAGTCATCACACTGTATATAATGTATATAATCAATGGTAATACATACCTCAATATACATAGTTTTTTGGCAGAAAAATGTAACAAAATTTCACACCATATTGTACAGATTGCCCGCTTTTTGACTCTCACCATTTGGGATCTCGGATATAAGGCTATACGATTTGGTTAAATTATAGGGCAAAGTTGCGTCATTAGCAGTCCATTTTATAGTTGTTTTCCCCGAAAAATGCACATATGAGATAAATACAATAATTCAAAATCTGCTGATTTTTATTTTTATAAATAATTTCTATCAAAAAGGTATTAAATGACACTTTTTAGGATACCATTTTAATGCTCTTTCAAATGGCGATCCCTAGAACAAAACATTAATAAACTAACTCTTAATATAGAATAGAAAATATTAATAATAAAATTATTAACATGCTATAGATTGCTGACCATTGCAATGGCCTATATTGAAATACAATGGAACTTATTTATAACGACCTTGCAATAACTGTGTACTTTTTTATATGCATTATTATTAAGAGGATAACTATTTTTAGAACTGTAAACGCTAGATTTTTTTTGATAAAACAGTATGTTATGGAAAAAATGCTCTAGCGTAACTTTTAATATGAAAGTCGCACTCATATGAATGATGAGTATAAATATTGTTTCACGCATGTTTTGCACACTATACTTTTCTTGAGATTATTTCAACAAAATTATTCAGAATTCCACATACTGACAAAAAATTGTCAAAATCAAATAACAGCAATCTTTTAAAAAAATATATCCAAGCCAGGAAGTATAAAAGCTCATATTAATGCGTAAATTCTGCAAAGCCTGTTTGACACGATCGTAAATTATTATCAAATGTATTAACAAATTTGGTAATAAATTGCGTTTATTTCAAACGAATGTTTTGACAAATATGTTCTGCTCTATCACAAATTTATTTATAAATTTGTTTGATATGATCAGAAAATTTGTTAACTAAATTATGATCGTGTCAAATGGGCTTAAGAGTTGCATTTTAGACATCGGTTTAGGCAATTAAGGCCTGCTTCCGGTCAAAATTCTGGTTTGACCGGCGTTTATATTAAATATTCGTTTTTACCACCTCCAGTTAAAGCTATCAAAAATCATATGATCCTGTCAGATTATAACTTGAGTTTAGAAAGTACAATCGGTGACTTAACGCATTTAATTTATCCCAAAATACCTATTTTGGTAAAAAAATCAATTATAAGTTGTACAGCATAAAAGTAAACAAAATTCATTTCGTGATTCGTAATTTTAGAAATTGACATGAAAATTTCGAAAATTACAATTTCATAATGCTAGCCATGCTGCCAAAATTTATAATAAAATTATGATACTGCAAAATTTAGTAGCAGAATAATAATTTATTTATACAATTCAAATAGTTATTTTTATTGAGAAAAAGTGACAATATTTGATAAATTATACATTACACGTTTGCTTATCTTTTTGTTAATTAAATAGTTAGCACTAGTAAATTGTAATTTTAGAAATTTTTATATATAATTTCGGCATTTACGAAAAATCCTAAAATAATTTGAGGAGCAGCACGCAAGGAAAAACAGTTTTTCCAGGTTAAATGCCTACCTATACGTACCTAACGAATTTCGAGCATTATCTGGTACAGCAACCTGTTGGCTTTTTCCGTTCGCATTTCACTTTTGTCATGGACGGGCAAATCTTCTGGGTATGAATTGTCTCGTTCGTTATCTATGATAGAGAAGCGTTTATCCCCGGGCGAGTTCAAGCCCACCTCGTCTTCTTCCGTCATTTGCAAACGCGCGAACCAGCTTAATTATACTCCGCGTAATTCACTTGATAAATCAAAGCCGTATTATTATAAATAATACCGGCGTGACATTGAAGGGAATAGCTCGGATATAATACCAGCCAATTAAAATGAATTTTTCCGCGGTTATAATTGCTAGTTGGCGGTAATCCTGTCAAATGACTGCGGAATCACTTGGGAGACGCACGTCGTGATAAATTAATTATAAAGGAAGTTTGCGCCGTCGGTGATGATGCGGAGACGCCCCAGTGGGTGATGAAATGAATATATGATCGACATCGACATGCACATCAAAGATCAAAGGATCATTTCCTCCATTGTTGTTAATTACAAAACAATGAAGCATATACTCAAGTGTATTTGTAATTATTAACTACGTTGATATGTGTGAAATTTTATATAACTATGACACACTTGTAATTAAATATACTACGTAATTCTTCTCCTAACACTTTAACTTAAAAAAAATTCAAATATTTATGGCTGATAACATTTTAGAGTGCGATGTATACTAATTTTTTTGATATCAACATTTTTGAATTTATCTTTTTGATAACAAAGTAAACATAATTTAAAAGTATTGCTATAATCCGATTATAATATTTTTACGATGATGTCCGTATTTGTCACTGTTGTGCTACAATATTACTTGTTTGTTTTAAATATTTGGCTATTAAAAAGTTCTAAGTTTCATACACTAGTGGTTCACTAATAATGGCAAGTATCACCTTAAAAGATGACTTATAACCATATGAACTGTCATACCAAATTTCATCCAAAGCTTTGATGACGTCGGTAGAGGCTTGGTACAACGTATGTCGCTTATACACTGACGCACGCGGTTGCGGTTACCATTCACTTGAAACTGAGGTGTTCTTCGACCTACGTTCAAGTGGTTCGTTTTCACCGTTCTGTCTGAGTTTGCGCATAACTGACTTGTGACGTACTTAGAGTTTATCCAAAAAATATTAATTATAAATAAATGGAGCAATAATTTTAATTTTTAATTTCAATTTCAGCAGTCATTTGTGTTATATTTGTGAGAAAATAGTATGTTATGCAGAATTTTTACCATGCTAAACTTCCCCATTGGACAACCGGAAGTAACAGTTTCTTTAAAAAAATCTTCTAAATATAATTTCTTGGAAATTTTTGTTATTACAAATATTGAAGAACATAAAATTCTCCATCTAATACACTTAAAATTTTTATTATATCTTGTATAGATTTAGAGATAAAGACACTATGATATAAAGAATAATCTAATGTAATACATCGCAGAGGCTAAGGCACTAAGGAAACCAGTTTACAAATTCAAATGTTTATAACATAGTAATGTTTATAAAATAGTTTGTTTGACAGATGTCAGTGTCAAAAATCAACAGTTTTAGTGTAATTATAATATCAAGTACCTACACATGAAAAATAATGTACTTGCTCTAAATGATGTTTATGAGCTGTTATTTGTTGTAATTAATAGAACAAGTCTATTTTATTAGCGTCTTCCACCACTGGAATACATCTTTCAACAAAAGATGATTTGGGACACCTGGTGTGAGTGAATACTCGTATAATGTTGTGTAAGGCTATCACATTTTGAGATTAGTGATATGTATTTATTTTTATCGTAACATCCATGCAACAGTCTTTCAAACTTCATGCTAAAAGCTATTGCGCAAATTTTATCACTTTTGTAATATTAGTAAATTAGCACTGAGTCATATTTGCATCGGCATTGTCAGACATATATTGCTACAGCTGAACTGATATATATATATATATATATATATATATATATATATATATATATAGAAAAATATTGTTCGTAGGGTAATCGCTCAATAGCAGCTGTAGACACGTGTTTCGCTCTTATTAGAGCTCATCAGTACAGCATAGCTAGTTAATAGATGGACATTAACTAGAGATAGTAATTAGAAAACCGACAAATTGTAACAGCACTAGTAAGCAGCCAAATACACATTTGTTGCTTCGGTCAGCATTTCCACGGATTTGTGGATAAATACAACGTCGCAGCGGAGGTAATTTATAACCACCCACCAGACCCGTTACTTGGACCCCAAGGTAAATAAACGAAAATATACATATTACCTTGGGGTCCAAGTAACGGGTCTGGTGGGTGGTTATAAATTACCTCCGCTGCGACGTTGTATTTATCCACAAATCCGTGGAAATGCTGACCGAAGCAACAAATGTGTATTTGGCTGCTTACTAGTGCTGTTACAATTTGTCGGTTTTCTAATTACTATCTCTAGTTAATGTCCATCTATTAACTAGCTATGCTGTACTGATGAGCTCTAATAAGAGCGAAACACGTGTCTACAGCTGCTATTGAGCGATTACCCTACGAACAATATTTTTCTAGTTTTTATAACTTTACGCTCACGATATATGTATATTTTTATATATATATATATATATATATATATATATATATATATATATATATATATATATATAAATTATAATTTTCCAATACTTACAAAAAACGCTTAAATACTTGACATCTTGGTAAAGAAATAATGAAGATGGATAAGAATTTCATTACTACGGCCCAACTAATTATTCGGTTTATAATAAGCCTTCGGGCAGACCCGGCTTATTATGTAGCATACTGAGAATATATTTATTACTGTCATTTTATAATTCCATTAAATTAAAAATTTTTGCTTAATATTATTACAAGATGGTAAATTGTAATTATAAGTTCAAAACTTATCTGTTACTGATATCTATTTTTCACAAATACAAATTAATTCATGTTTTACCTCTCACCAAGAGAGGCAGTGTATTCATGCTAAAATTAGCATATCCAGATTTTAGTGAATAAGCACGTTTTAAAGTCACTAGAATCCGATTTTAACATTTTTACAATGATGTCTCTCTCTCTCTTTCTCTCTCTCTCTCTCTGTGTGTGTGTGTGTGTGTGTGTGTGAGTGAGTGTGTGTGTGTGTGTGTGTGGGTCTGGATATTGGAGGAACGGGGACTATAACACTAAAATCCAATTTAACTACGTATTTCTTAATCTAACATTAATGGAAAGAGCTGAAAAGGTTTTCGCAAATATTAAAGAATATAACATTCTCTATCTGATACACCGAACATTTTTATCATATCTTTGAAAAATATAAATATATAAAATAATCCGTTGTAATGAATCTCACATAACTCAATGGAAATGGATACATTACTAAAGTCTTTTTCTGAGAAGTATATTTAATATTTCTTATTTTATTACTAATTAAATATTTAAAATTATAGATACATACACGCAATAGAAATACGTCAATCTCATCAATGAATTTGAAAAATCTCGAACATTTAGGAGGAGTAGGAGGAAATTTATTTATAAAATGAAATACAAAATATGAAAATACATTAATAATAGATGTAATATTAGAATTTTTGTGTGTGTACCAGATATTTTGAATACAATATATACTTATATAGCCCAATATGTAAGTGGCGAGAGGTCTTGTTTTGGACACAACAGATTTTTGTAATCGGTTTACTTTTGAGTGTATTATCGATGGCTACACACCAACTCCGGAAAGTCATTTTCTTAGATTTAGAGGGACTTTCTGAATTTAAATTAGTATGTATAATATAACAAACGAATATGTTTATGGGCAATGAATTTAAAATTTTGTTTATTCGGAAAAACCTCACCTGACTTTGATAACTGATTCAAAGTCAAAAACACATTTTTTGTATTACTTTTGTAAACCATTAAGTACTAGAAACTGATTTCCAAATATTTTGAAAATTCTTCGACAGCTGATTATCATTTATTGCTAATTTCGATAACTTGTCTCTTCGTTTCATCCCACAGGAGTTTCATAGGGTTCAAAAGATGAAAAAGTAAATAATGATGAGATATATTATATGAGTGTAACAACACAGTTATTCCGAAAATACTGTACTTGAATTTACATGAAATTTTTCTAAAATTTTAAATATCTGCAAATCAACTTGGATCTCATTTTTTAATCTGATTTTTCGACACGTACTAAATAAGTTCGTAATATTATTTACCTGTAATCGTGTTGAAATTTCAGATTAAAAAATTAGATCTAATCCGATTAGCAGAAGTTTAAATTTTAGAGGAATTTTCATGTAAGTAACTCGCGAACTGATTATCGCTAAAAATCGTGTAATACCTGAAATGATAGAAATTTTTATGCTGAATTCAAATTTTCAAACCTCGTTATCGTATCTTCAACCGGGTCAGAGTGGAGTATGAATTTGTAGTAAAGCGTTTCCAAAGATTATTTAAAAATTCAACATCATTGATAAGTAATTTACATCTTTCGATGCCGCGACAAATGTAGACTGTTATAAATAGTAAATAGAAATTATAAAATATAAATATAATAGTAAATCTATTAGACTAAGCATTAAATACATACATAATATTGTTTATGTTTCGAGTACGTCAAATTTCTTTCATAACTTGTTATTCTGGTTAACTATTTTTTAACATAACTCTTTGAGAGCTCATCTTACGTAAAAGAATTAAAGACCCTTTTTTGTACAAATGTAAAATTTTGATACGGGTCACCGTTTTTAAGAAAATGACTAAAAATTCAAAAAATACTCTTTTCTTGCACCTTTAATCCCAGATGGATGCCAAGGTCTAAAACTTGAATTGTCCATCAGAGGCCTAACTTAAACAACAGTATATTAAAAACATAACTGCCCCACCTTTCGTAAGGCAAAAGTGTTTATTAGTGAACTATACGCAATAACAGTTTCTAGGTATATTGTTGACTTCAACAAACAGAAATTGTTACCATGGATATTTAGTTTTTCGGTATGAATGTTAGTGAAAGGACATGTGAATATTAGAGGCCGAGTTGTGAGGGCCGTAACCCTTGAACTAACTCGTGTTTGTCTGCTTGTGTGCATGTTTGAGAGTTATGTGCAAGTTACAGCACAGGATCAGGCGGATAGGGTTGAGTATACCCCGAGCCGTACCAAGTCCGGTTCTTTCCACATCCAGATCGGATTGGATGGAAGAGCACACGACCCGAAGGCACGTTGTCGGGACACTCTTCGCTCCTGTGTGGCCGTGGACTGGACTTTAGTGAACAAGGAAGTATGATTGTGAATGCTGATTGAGTTTTGGTTTGAAGTATAACTGCTTTAAGTGTGTGCATGTAAATGAATGTCTAAGTATGTGTGTGTGTGTTTGTGTATGAAGTGCCTATATGTGTGTGTGTGTGTTTGTGTATGAAGTGCCTGTATGTGCGTGTGCATGTTTGCGTGTTATGTGCAAGTTACAGCACAGGATCAGGCGGATAGGGTTGAGTATACCCCGAGCCGTACCAAGTCCGGTTCCTTCCACATCTAGATCGGATTGGATGGAAGAGCACACGACCCGAAGGCACGTTGTCGGGACACTCTTCGCTCCTGTGTGGCCGTGGACTGGACTTTAGTGAACAAGGAAGTATGATTGTGAATGCTGATTGAGTTTTGGTTTGAAGTATAACTGCTTTAAGTGTGTGCATGTAAATGAATGTCTAAGTATGTGTGTGTGTGTGTTTGTGTATGGAGTGCCTATATGTGTGTGTGTGTGTTTGTGTATGAAGTGCCTGTATGTGCGTGTGCATGTTTGCGTGTTATGTGCAAGTTACAGCACAGGATCAGGCGGATAGGGTTGAGTATACCCCGAGCCGTACCAAGTCCGGTTCCTTCCACGTTCAGATCGGATTGGATGGAAGAGCACACGACCCGAAGGCACGTTGTCGGGACACTCTTCGCTCCTGTGTGGCCGTGGACCGGACTTTAGTGAACAAGGAAGTATGATTGTGAATGCTGATTGAGTTTTGGTTTGAAGTATAACTGCTTTAAGTGTGTGCATGTAAATGAATGTCTAAGTATGTGTGTGTGTGTGTTTGTGTATGGAGTGCCTATATGTGTGTGTGTGTGTTTGTGTATGAAGTGCCTGTATGTGCGTGTGCATGTTTGCGTGTTATGTGCAAGTTACAGCACAGGATCAGGCGGATAGGGTTGAGTATACCCCGAGCCGTACCAAGTCCGGTTCTTTCCACATCCATATCGGATTGGATGGAAGAGCACACGACCCGAAGGCACGTTGTCGGGACACTCTTCGCTCCTGTGTGGCCGTGGACTGGACTTTAGTGAACAAGGAAGTATGATTGTGAATGCTGATTGAGTTTTGGTTTGAAGTATAACTGCTTTAAGTGTGTGCATGTAAATGAATGTCTAAGTATGTGTGTGTGTGTTTGTGTATGGAGTGCCTATATGTGTGTGTGTGTGTGTTTGTGTATGAAGTGCCTGTATGTGCGTGTGCATGTTTGCGTGTTATGTGCAAGTTACAGCACAGGATCAGGCGGATAGGGTTGAGTATATCCCGAGCCGTACCAAGTCCGGTTCCTTCCACGTTCAGATCGGATTGGATGGAAGAGCACACGACCCGAAGGCACGTTGTCGGGACACTCTTCGCTCCTGTGTGGCCGTGGACTGGACTTTAGTGAACAAGGAAGTATGATTGTGAATGCTGATTGAGTTTTGGTTTGAAGTATAACTGCTTTAAGTGTGTGCATGTAAATGAATGTCTAAGTATGTGTGTGTGAGTTTGTGTATGAAGTGCCTATATGTGTGTGTGTGTGTTTGTGTATGAAGTGCCTGTATGTGCGTGTGCATGTTTGCGTGTTATGTGCAAGTTACAGCACAGGATCAGGCGGATAGGGTTGAGTATACCCCGAGCCGTACCAAGTCCGGTTCCTTCCACGTTCAGATCGGATTGGATGGAAGAGCACACGACCCGAAGGCACGTTGTCGGGACACTCTTCGCTCCTGTGTGGCCGTGGACTGGACTTTAGTGAACAAGGAAGTATGATTGTGAATGCTGATTGAGTTTTGGTTTGAAGTATAACTGCTTTAAGTGTGTGCATGTAAATGAATGTCTAAGTATGTGTGTGTGTGTTTGTGTATGAAGTGCCTATATGTGTGTGTGTGTGTGTTTGTGTATGAAGTGCCTGTATGTGCGTGTGCATGTTTGCGTGTTATGTGCAAGTTACAGCACAGGATCAGGCGGATAGGGTTGAGTATACCCCGAGCCGTACCAAGTCCGGTTCCTTCCACGTTCAGATCGGATTGGATGGAAGAGCACACGACCCGAAGGCACGTTGTCGGGACACTCTTCGCTCCTGTGTGGCCGTGGACTGGACTTTAGTGAACAAGGAAGTATGATTGTGAATGCTGATTGAGTTTTGGTTTGAAGTATAACTGCTTTAAGTGTGTGCATGTAAATGAATGTCTAAGTATGTGTGTGTGTGTGTTTGTGTATGGAGTGCCTATATGTGTGTGTGTGTGTGTGTTTGTGTATGAAGTGCCTGTATGTGCGTGTGCATGTTTGCGTGTTATGTGCAAGTTACAGCACAGGATCAGGCGGATAGGGTTGAGTATATCCCGGGCCGTACCAAGTCCGGTTCCTTCCACATCCAGATCGGATTGGATGGAAGAGCACACGACCCAAAGGCACGTTGTCGGGACACTCTTCGCTCCTGTGTGGCCGTGGACTGGACTTTAGTGAATAAGGAAGTATGATTGTGAATGCTGATTGAGTTTTGGTTTGAAGTATAACTGCTTTAAGTGTGTGCATGTAAATGAATGTCTAAGTATGTGTGTGTTTGTTTGTGTATGAAGTGCCTGTACGTGTGTGTGTGTGTGTGTGTGTGTGTGTGTGTGTTTGTGTATAAAGTGCCTGTATGTGCGTGTGCATGTTTGCGTGTTATGTGCAAGTTACAGCACAGGATCAGGCGGATAGGGTTGAGTATACCCCGAGCCGTACAAAGTCCGGTTCCTTCCACATCCAGATTGGATTGGATGGAAGAGCACACGACCCGAAGGCACGTTGTCGGGACACTCTTCGCTCCTGTTTGGCCGTGGACTGGACTTGAGTGTATAAGGGAGTATGATTGTGAATGCTGATTGAGTTTTGGTTTGAAGTATAACTGCTTTAAGTGTGTGCATGTAAATGAATGTCTAAGTATGTGTGCGTGTGTGTGTTTGTGTATGAAGCGCCTGTATGTGCGTGTGCATGTTTGCGTGTAATGTACAAGTTACAGCACAGGATCAGGCGGATAGGGTTGAGTATACCCCGAGCCGTACCACGTCCGGTTCCTTCCACATCTAGATCGGATTGGATGGAAGAGCACACGACCCGAAGGCACGTTGTCGGGACACTCTTCGCTCCTGTGTGGCCGTGGACTGGACTTTAGTGAACAAGGAAGTATGAATGTGAATACTGATTGAGTTTTGGTTTGCAGTATAACTGCTTTAAGAGTGTGCATGTTAATGAATGTCTAAGTATGTGTGTGTGTGTGTTTGTGTATGAAGTGCCTGTATGTGTGTGTTTGTGTATGAAGTGCCTGTATGTGCGTGTGCATGTTTGCGTGTTATGTGCAAGTTACAGCACAGGGTCAGGCGGATAGGGTTGAGTATACCCCGAGCCGTACCAAGTCCGGTTCCTTCCACATTCAGATCGGATTGGATGGAAGAGCACACGACCCGAAGGCACGTTGTCGGCACACTCTTCGGTCCTGTGTGGCCGTGGACTGGACTTGAGTGTATAAGGGAGTATGATTGTGTGTGTGTGTGTTTGTGTATGAAGTATCTGTGTGTGCATGTGCATGTTTGCGTGTTATGTGCAAGTTACAGCACAGGATCAGGCGGATAGGGCTGAATATACCCCGAGCCGTACCAAGTCCGGTTCCTTCCACATCTAGATCGGATTGGATGGAAGAGCACACGACCCGAAGGCACGTTGTCGGGACACTCTTCGCTCCTGTGTGGCCGTGGACTTAGTGATGCACTAAGACTTGTATGATTGTGTGAGTGCTGATTATGTTTTGGATTGGAGTATGGCTGCTTGAAGTGTGTGCATGTATATGAATGTGTGTGTGTGTGTGTGTGTGTGTTTGTGTATGGTGCCTGTTTGTGCGTGTGCATTATGGCCGTTGGCCATGGCCGTGTACTAAACTTGAGTGTATAAGGGAGTATGATTGTGTGAGTTCTGATTGTGTTTTGGTTTGGAGTATGACTGCTTGAAGTGTGTGCATGTAAGTGAATGTGAAGGTACGTGTGTGTGTGTGTGTGTTTGTGTATGAAGTGCCTGTATGTGCGTGTACATGTTTGCGTGTTATGTGAAAATTATAGCACAGGTTCAGGCGGATAGGGATGATAATACCCGCAGGCACGTCGTCGGGACACTGTTTGCTCCTATGTGGCCGTGGACTGGACTTGTGTGTATATGGAAGTATGACTATGAATGCTGATTGTTTTTCTAAATTAATGATTTTAATCAATTTAAACAACAACAGACCAGTTTTATTTAAATATGCACATATCGGATTCACCTACAAATAGGTATTTGTTACTATAGAAGCAATCATAATTGTCATTACACAGGTACTGAAACTGATTAAATATAACCATAAGTTAACATTTGTTAAACAGAACTGAGTAATAATATGGTATTAATAAACTACAAGAAAAAATACTACTATGACTAAAATGTCCCGATGCTATTTTTTTTCTAAATAAAACAATTGTAATAAAATTATAACTTAGCATTGGTCAGCGAGTTACGTGCATATCACAAAAAAATAGTATCGCGATATCGCGAAGTATAAATTTCCACTATATACTTGTTTGCCGTTTTGGGATAATGACAATAGTACCAACAATAAGATATGAATATCTCTGGAATACATAAGAACATGCAGTAGCGAAAAGTTTAAGGTATGCCACATTTATTATTATTATTATTATTATTATTATTATTATTATTATTATTATTATTATTATTAAAGTTTACTATTTCTTTGTAATTTTAGAATACCCCATTGTGTCAGTGAAGCTCATTAAATAATCTTGAGGAAGATTTGTAGCTATATAAAAGCAAAAACTTGAATTGAAAATTTAGAAAAATGTTTATTTTCTTGCTCACAACATTATTGTAGTTCCTCACTAAAAATCAGATTTCTAAACGAAATGAATGAATAAATTGTTTATAATTCAAATTTTGTCAAAAATTCTCATAGGCTACTTGTTTATTAAATAATGATGCGAAAACTATTTGTAATTTATGTAAAAAAATACGAAAGAAAAAAGTTAGATATTTTCATAGTTTATCCAGCAGCGTATGAAAATAATTTTCTAATGATCTAATATATTAAAGGTAAAACAATTAAGTAAAAATCAAATGTGGGTTGCATTTAAAAAATGGAAACAAAAATCCTACAGGTTTATTAAGTAATCTATAATACCAGTATAAGTACCGGTATTTCGATTTTACTGATTTTAATGTCAATACCAGTATTCATTTTATTGAACTCTATTTCCTATCAATACGTAAAGAATCCTAATAATTCGGACTCGACTAAATTAAAATATCGAACAAAAGTAATCTGTACGTCACATTATCTATATCTATAGCTTCAAGTCTCAGTAAGGTATCTTTATTTATTCGTATGTAATAAATTCCAACCACTATAGTTTTTAACCAATCATGATGCAACACACTTGAAAATTCAACCAATGGGAACACTGATAAAATTTCCGTTATCCCTATAAAATTCCGGAACCAAGTAAATAAACAGTTGTTATTGTGTATAACTGTCAATTCGACAGTTAATTAATATTTCATGTTTGAAAATAATTATTAATATTAAATTGTTTAATTTTGCGATGTTTTTGGGATTTGTCTCACCAAAAACCATACGACCTCTCTTATTTTCTCTGATAAACTTTTATTTTTGAGCACTCATCTTTTTGCTTTTAAGTAAAATCATTCAAGTAAACTGATATTAGTAAAACCCCCTCCTCCTTCGGAGTCGGCTTTTACCATACAGTTTGCTTTCGTGTTTGTTGCTAAGCAAAAAGAAATCGTGCAATATAAAAATTTATCGATAAAATCAGGACGTCTTGTGATATTACTTCTGACAATTTTTTTTTAAATGGGGTCCAGTGGCCGTGTGCATATACTGTCTGGTTGCTAATCTGGTGACCTGGGTTCGATCTCGGCTAATGCAGACTTTTAATCGCGCAAAAGTGATCCCTGTGGTTCACTCTCCACACCAGCTATGAGTGCCCGTGAGGTGACGTCACTATTTCCAAAATAAAAATAAGTGAACAAAAACCAACTTTGACAGCTGTAAACAATATGTTCCTAGCTACTCTTAAAACGTCAAAAATTGCTCTTATCAAAGTTCACTTCTAAATGTACAGCATCTTATTAGTTCAAAATATGCGATTTTTTGTGAGGGTTTTTTTGTCGAAATAAAACTTGGTAACTAAGTAGAGTCCTGAATTTGGATTGGTTTATAAATTTATGAGTAAAATAGTCAAAATTTTGTTGCAATTTAAAATTTTTACTTATTTTCGCAATGTAAACATCGTCTTACTCTTATGATTACTTAATTTTCATGCCAATATTTGTATTTATCTTATTGGTATTATCCTAATAATTAATCTACAGTGCCATCTCATAAATAAATTAATTTCGGTCATAATGCTGTAATAACTCGACACTGTTTAGTTTATTTTTAATTTAGGTGTCCACGATTGTCAAACAGAAACGCCTCTAGTCGCGTGTCGCGAACTGCAGGACTTGCTTCGATGAAAACTATGGCACAGATAAGTTAATATGTGCAACATTTTCACAAACTAATCTTTGCCAGCCGAATTCACAAAACCAGATTAGCATTTAACCCGAGTATAACAATCAAGTTAAGCTAAACCATATTCACAAAAAAGTTTGATCCTTTATCGGTAATACTATCTTATACCGGTTTAGTTTAAAAGTTAACCCTACGTATCCGTAGAAATAGAATCATTTGGTGTAAATATATATAGGTATTTAAACCTGCTGAAACGCAAGATTAACGTCGTGTAAAATTTGTAAATTTGATATAGCTTCAGACTAATAGAAATATATATATATATATATATATATATATATATATATATATATATATATATAATTTTTACCTTTAATTAAATGTACTGTAAATTTTTAGATTTCACGAACATTATTATAACATGTTGCGTATTACAACAATTTCGAAAATCACTTCTTGGTGGCTGCTTCCAAGTTTAATATTATTTGTGATTATTAATTAATAAATTTTATTTATTCAAATTACTTATAACTATGTCTGTGTAGCAATAGCTCAAATAATGTGTATAGTGATACATATATTTCTTCACTGTGAATACTGTGATGTCTTCTTACTCATATAGGTGTTACTGTCTCCACCCCCTAGATGTTTGGGCGTCCACGCAAATATGCTTCTAATACGTTCATTACTTCTTATTTTTCACTTGTAGTTTTAACAATATTTGTTAATATCAGTTTTCTATGTCGTATATGATAATGTTATTCCTATAAAATACATTGGTATATTAGAAATTATCACTCTTATTTGTTAATTCTAATAAAAAATTATAATTCGCGTAAATGAATGATAATCGTATTTACTTTACCTACGTTTTAGCCATAATTGACTACCTACTGGCCACATTATCAAACGAAAGTAATATAATGAAAACAATTTCATTTATTAACAGATAAATATGTAGAAATCTTTACAAACTATATTATAATTTACGTATTTCTATTTAAGCCTCATTCACAGATCCGAAAATAAAAATACACAAAATTAAAAATAACGATATGAACAATAGACTCTTTTGAAAGTGTTCACAGCTCTCGAAAATAAATTTAAACATAAGACAGAAACACAAGGATTTGCAAATGTTAAAATTTTACACAAAAATAATCAAATACATAACAACTCTCATTTGAGCTGTCAATGTACGTGCTGGCAAAAGGATTTCAATTTAAAAATAGTTTTAAAAAGCTGTCTTAAGACAAAGGTTCTCATATATGATTGCGTACAGTGCTTTCAATAAGTTGTTATTATTGCTTGTTAATTATGAATATATTACAGGGCAGTTGATGTTAATTTACGTTTTATTTTCGAAGCTGTGAACACCAACCATAAAGTCTATTTATAATTTTATTTATACCTAGTTCTTATTTTCGTAGCTGTGAATGAGCTCTTACAATAAAATTAGTAAGAACACTTAAATATTGGGTCATTTTTTGTAGCTCAGTAACAACTTTAGCTACACTTTTATTCAGTTCGTCGTTTTGCTGAAGAATGGTATAATTTGTTTCTGCTTTTGACAATGTAACAAAAAAATACAATGTTGCCAAATATTTTATCTGAAATAGTTAACCTAATAAAATTAAAATATGTTATGTTGCTATGAATACCAAAATGTTAAACTAGTTTAAATTTAAACTTTGTGGAACTGTTTATATCAGGAATAAGTGTGGAATAAGAATTCAAAGTCCCCGGAAGATCACCTATATAACAAAACAATACTTTAAAATGTTATTTAAATAAATACAGACTCATTCCAATATTTCTATTTACAAAGATGATTTATTATTGTCTATATTATTATGTTATAAAAAGAAACATTATTTTGGCATTAGTTATTTACGTTGAAACGAAAAGATGAATCTTACAAAAAATATGTAACTTTTTTCTGCTATTGTAATTAAAGCATCTCATTATCCTAATAGTTGTTTCAAATTCTTATTTATATCAAACAATAACACAGTAATTGTACTAAGTAAACAATTTTTTTTTAAGATTACATCAGCTCTGTATAACTGTTCAATAAGTAAGACATCATAGTATGATAAATCAATTTACTCGTAACTCCCAGAACAGTCCCACGAGTATAACGATCTTAAAAAAAAACCATCGAAAGTAAACAATTAATCCAGTATTCTCAATCTGCAGAACACCGAAGGCCATCTGCTGTCTAATAAAAAACAATCTACAAAGAATAGATTCACTCTCTATCATACCATTCGTAGAATGCGTTTTACGCTAACCGGATTCTAGTCTGGACGATGATGACTTGATGATTAAGCTGTCAGCGAGATCTAGAAGTGTCATTGATCATGCTATGATTATGTCAAAGATGTACACAGCGTGAAGAAGGTTCAAGGAATAGAAAGGATGATTGTTATAGCTTTGCTATGCTAATACCGATTGAAAAACTGTACTATGAAGGAATTATCATGAATTGTATAATTGAATTATTTACATAAGTGAGATATTACTGTATCTGGTTTATAATCTCTATAATCTCATGACAATGTGCCATTTAACAGTATCTTTTACATTCATGGACATGGAGTGTATATGTACATTACGAGCAAAGTCCGCAAAATGGGCAGGATATCAGCATAGCATGAAGCTATTACATTTTACTTATATTTACTCTTTTCTCAGTACAAGGGTTGCGCTAAAATAATGCCCAGTTGGCGCTAACACTTATATATTAAGCTAGGTTTAAAACAAAACACTTAAGGAACACTTAAATTTTAAGCATCTGGGCCATTAGTCATATAGTTCATATGTTTAGATTTTTTCTACCTTCCATCACCTTCAAGTAAGGAAGGTAGGTATTGTTTTTGGTCAAAATATTCGATTGTGGCTTTTTAATGAATAACCACGATTTGGAGTCCCTAGAATACGATTTTACCAGTTTTACGATGATGTCTGTCTGTATGTATGTATGTATGTATGTATGTATGTATGTATGTATGTATGTATGTATGTATGTGTGTGTGTGTGTGTGTGTGTGTATGTGTGTGTGTGTGTGTGTGACAATTTTTTTTCCGACGATAACTCCAAAACTACATTTCTAAAAATTATGATTCTCTCGTATTCCTCTTCTTCATAAACATATGAAGAGCTGGTTAGATTTTGGTTATAATTGGTCTACCGGAAGTTCCCTTATTTGAAGTTATTAACAGTTTTTCTTGATAAAAAGCAGTTAAATATCATTTTTCGGCATTTTATGTGATTATCAATATGAAAGAACATCTTATTCTCTATAGTGTTGGATTATACATTTTCCTTCATATCAATAGATATAGAGTCAGCTTTGCTAAAATCATGGAAACAACTGATATTTTAAAAAAATTCTTATTGACAGATATTGTCAAGTACAAAACCAAAGATGGAAAGTAGGATCAGAAAGTGGTATAATTGACGAAGTGTCTCTCGCAATTAACTTGCAATTACAGCCTCACCTCAAGATTAGAACTTTCAATGCCGGGAGTACGAGGAAGGCCAAAGAGCAGAAGTTTTGAGAGAAGAAGAACTGTCTGAAGAAGATGTGTTAGACAGGAATGAATAGAAGAGAAGAGTAATTGAAACAGCGACCCCTAATAAAATAGAGAAAAGCTGAAGAAGGACGAAATGTCAAGTGCAATTTACATAATGTGCGTCCGTCTTAAAATTATAAAAGAAAAATACGTATTTCAATTTAGACGAAGCGACATTTTTCATAATTTAGTCTGTTTATTGTGTAGGGTACTTTTACTTTTTTTGTGTATGTGTGTGTGTTCGTGTGCCCGTGTGTGTGTGTGTGTGTGTGTGTGTATGACAAATTTTTCTCCGACGATAACTCCAAAACTACAATTCTAAAAATTATGATTCTTTCGTATTCCTTTTCTTTACAACCACACGAAGAGCTGATTAGGTTTTCGTAATAATTGATCAACCGGAAGTATCATTATTTTAAGTTTTTAACAGTTTTTCTTGAAAAAACGCAGTTAAATATCATTTTTGATTTATGAATCAGTATGAAAGAATATCTTATTCTCTATACGGTTTGATTATACATTTTCCTTCATATTCAATACATACAGAGTTATAGAGAGATTAAGAGAAATTAACTTCCAAAAATCAGTCACCTTTGCTAAAAATATGGAAACAGCAGATGTATTCAAAAAATTCTAATTGACAGATGTTAGTGTCAAGTGCAAAACCAAAGTGGAAAGTATAAGATTAGAAAGATTATGCTTGCAGTTGCAGCCTCACCTCAAGATTGGAATTTTCAGTGCTGGGAGTACGAGGAAAGCCAAAGAGAAGATGGAAGAACTATGTAGCACAAGATTTGAGAGAGGAAGAACTGTGTGAAGACGATGCGTTGGACAGGAATGAGTAGAAGAGAAGAGTAAGAAACAGCGACCTCTAATAAAATAGGGAAAAGCTGAAGAAGCAGGAATTTACATAATGTATGTTCGTGTTGGATTTATAAAATCTTTTCAAAGGAACTTTCGGTATGGAATTTGTAAAAAATAGTGTGCTCGTGTTACAATTTTACAGGATATATAGAATCTTTGTCAAGGAACTTTTGGTATGGGATTTGTACAAAATACAGCGAATTGACGGAAGGTTTTGTGCTGGCCACAACAGATTTTTTCTTTTAATTTCTTAAAAGCTCCTACTTCTAACCAATCTATTACTGGCAGAAGCAATGTTCCTTTAGATAACAACTCTAGAGTTTTTAAAAAACTCAGTTTAACTTTTCCTAATTTTGCTCTAATACTGAAGAGAACTTAGTCCTCGAAGTACATATTTTGTTTTTATTAAAATTAATTTTAAGCTTAAGGGGTAATTTTATTAGTTTTAGTTAAGTTAATATGTATTTCTATTACTTGCGTAACTAATTTTCAAATATCTATTTGAAATGGAAGTGTAAATTTTCCTCGGTATTCTTGATTTGCTTATTCTCAATAATTCTGTGATTCTTGGTTTGGATGTTTTTAGCTTGCAACTTTCCTCGGGCCCTTATAGGTAGTCTTTATTTGTATTTTACAAAAACAATGATGATTATACAAAGTGCATTCTTCAACTACTCATACTCATAAAACTTTTAATATATCTGGTAATAAATATATTATGTATATTCCATAAGATGTGTCTCGGAGAAATAAAGTTTTTAAAAGTAAATTTCGGTCTTAAAGTTATGGAAAACATTAATTTGGATAATTGAAACATTTTAGTGTTATCTATAGAAATAAATTTCAATTCAAATATTACAGTGGAGACTTTAACGATTATATAAACGCGAAACTTTTAATTACATCCTTTTTTGTGTAATTAAAAAAAATACATTTTAATGGATATTGTTAAAGTTATTTAGACAATAATGATACAAGACTATAAGTTAACAATATATTAATTTTTGTCTAATTACTTCCTAGACATATTACTACAAAAATACGTATTACCTACATGTGTGGTATTTATGATTCCATAAAACATATGATTGAATTATGTTAGTTTTCAGCGCATAATCTACGTCATGTATTTCATTTCACGGTTTACAGGTAGACAATTAAATATTTTACAATTCGAAAATTAAGAGATATGTAACGACTATGTAGGTAATAAAGATCAACGATGTTTCCATAAATTATATTTGGAGGGGGCAAGTTCATTGAATCAGGCATAATCGCATACGATTTGCTGGGCGTGCATTCAGTAATAGATACGGATTGTTTAAAAAAAAAACACATTTATTACATTCTGATAAAATATTCAATTTATCAGCAAGAAACGAATGATTTAATAAAAACTACTTATATTCTTTGGGAGCCCCCAAAACGCGGTCATGTTTCTTCTTTAATTTTGGAGGGGGTAATTGCACCCTTTGTCAAGCCCAAACATTTTGATGCTTATTAAAGGGAGAACACGTTTAGTTGTTTTTGTATTAAGTGCGCGAAATGAGTGTTTTTTTGTTGCGCGTGAGGATGTCACTTTTAAAAAAGTCATTCGAACGCGCCAAAAAATGTAAATTTTGTCCACAAAATACAAACAATATCTTTTCTACAACTGTCAAAAAAAATCAATAATTTTAGATTTATTACCTGTTGTAACCAAGGGGAACGTGCAAATGTTGAGTAAATAAATAGTTTCGACGAATTTGTATTTTCAATCTAACTATATTATCAATGTTTGCTTTAAAACGATGGATTGTGACGAGATCAGTGATACCGATACTCCTCCTGAGGTAAACGAAACTGCAAATGCTGTAATTTCGAATTTATTACCAGTCAAATCAACACGTCAATATGAGAATACTTACATATTTTTTTTTCACAAGTAAAAAAAAACAAACTTCGCGTATCCATAACGCTATATAAATGTTAAGGTTTCTTTGGCAGTTGTAGGAAAAAAAAATTATGCGATTAGAGACGATTCCTGGCTAAATTTTGCAAAAATCTGGGGTTTAACCAGTGGTTCCCTAATATCCGCGATTTTCGGTAACTGTGGACAAGGAAGACCCAGAAACCTACTGAGATAAAAAAAAAATGTAAATATATGTTACCATATTCTTCTTCATTTTCATCAGGTATATGTAAAATTCCTACAACAACCAAACAAGTTCAGATATTAATTTAATTGTTTTTACCTTCCGTCATCACCATTAGGTAAAGAAAGTGTCTTTGGGCAAAAATTCGGTTGTGATTTTAATGAATAAGTACGGTTTAGGGTCCCTAGAATACGATTTTATTAATTTTACGATGATGTCTGTATGTATGTATGTAGGTATGTATGTATGTATGTATGTATGTAT
Source organism: Ophonus ardosiacus (assembly GCA_943142095.1). Taxonomy (NCBI): domain Eukaryota; kingdom Metazoa; phylum Arthropoda; class Insecta; order Coleoptera; family Carabidae; genus Ophonus; species Ophonus ardosiacus. The sequence goes on from OW964830.1 coordinate 32,307,775, forward strand.
GTATGTGTGTGTGTGTGTGTGTGTGTGATGTGTAACAATAATTTCTCCGACGATAACTCCAACACTATAATTCTAAATATTATAATTCTTTCGTACTCCTCTTCTTTACATCCCTTTGAAGTTCTTAACATTTTTTCTTGAAAAAATGCAGTTAAATTTTTTTTTTGACACTTTATGTTATTACAAACATATAAAATATTTTATGGTCTATACTCTTTACGGTTTGATTACACATTTCCCTTCATATTCAATAGATATAGGGTTAAAAATTATGCAGATTAACTTCCATAAATCAGCCAGTTATGCTATAACCATCGAAACTGCTGATATATTCAAATAATTCTAATTGACAGATGTCAGTGCTAAGTGCAATTTACATAGTATATGTCCGTGTTATAATTTTATTGGATATATAGAAACTTTCGGCAGAAAATTTGTAGAAAACAGTATATGTTTTACTGGATGTGTAGTATCAGTATCTTTTCCAAGAAACTTTCGGTATGGGATTTGCACAAAATACTTAGAATTGACGGAAAGTAATGTGCTGGCCACATCAGATTTTTTAAATATTTGTTAATGATGGTTAATAAAATAAAATTTTCAACTCAACACTTAAAATTCTAAGCACCCAACAAAGCAAGCGGCTAGATCGTTACTCGATACCTGACTACATATACTTATTAACTAATATATTGCTAATGCTCGTATCTTTCCCATAAGAGTAGGTGAAGGAAACACTGTGAAATGGAAATATCATTTCTGCATAAGTCTATCTCACACAAACACCCAACCGGCAATTATGCGCATGCTCGGATATCTTGACTACTATTGGCTAACGCTGACAGCGTCGCTGGCTATTATATTTACAGTACAATAAAGAAAATTATTTAATTCATATTAGCACTAGAATATGTCAATGTTTTTTTTATTATTACTAATATTTATATTCAAGAATTTACATACAAAATAAATAATAGGTACATTGTTTAATTTCTCAAATTTAAATTTAAAATTTCTCGCGCTAGTCGTTAATAAACAGAACTCTGTGATTCGCAAAAAGTGCATGATTTCCTCGTTAGCCAATAGTAGTCAAGTTATCCAAGCATGCGCACAATTCGCGGTTGGGTGTTTGTGTGAGATAGACTTATGCAGAAATGATATTTCCATTTCACAGTGTTTCCTTCAAGAAAAGCAAAAGATCCGTAATATATTAGTTAATAGGTATATGCCTGACTATCATAATGTAATCACTCGTTTAGGCGCTTGCTTAGCCGAGACAGACGACAAAAATTAATGTCAAAATTGCGTCTAATAACAAACCAGAAAATATTGAATGTAGTAAGCTCGTACTACTTATTGTATTGTACTCATACAGTACAAAACAATAAGTAACACTTACTTACTACAGTCAATATTTTCTGGTTTGTTAATAGACGCAATTTTGATATCTGTTAATAGTCTCAAGTTCACGTGCGCATACTATATCTAACCGTTAATGATTATTAATTTTTGTCGTCTGTCTCGGGTATTAGGATACGAGTTAATGTTTTAAAGATTATTATAATGTACGAAGAAAAATCGTCACAGTGAAAATATAGAGTTTTGAAATGCAATGAATGAAACTTTTGGACATGTACGGTTTTTGTAAATAAAACCTTGTTTGATTATTTAATATTCAATATTTTTGATTCATTTACCGACATTTATAAGTAGAAGCAGAGCGGCAACCTAGAAATAGGTAGGTAATATGCAATAATGATATTATACTTATTTATTTATTGTCTACGTGTAGAAGTATACAATTATACTTTACCAGCAGACACCCAACACTGTCTACAAGCTATTTAACCAACGTAACAAGTATAAAAAATGCGAATCTCATTAACAAATTCCACGATTACTATAAAATAGCTGTGTTGTAAGTTGTAAGAACAGTACAAATGGAAACAATTTTAATTACATTTAATTGAGAAGGCAGTGGAATGGAAGGTACAATACACATACACGCACGGCACGAGCGCACGAGCACTGGGGCAGTCGACGACGCGTGATGCTTGTAACCTCGCGTGCGGCGCGGCCTGCTCGCCAAGGCATCCATCGGCGCCGCATAAACTACAAAACGAGAACTCAGACTCACTCCACCACAAAGAGCAGAATGAATATGCAAGAATCGGAATCATTAGCATTATCGCTAATGAATCCGTGTACAGAATGTTCTTCAATACTATCGAGCATAAAGACTCTTTTATATTACTTATACTTTTTCGGGATAACAAATAGCTCCAATATTAAAACAAGATTTTAGCTAAAAATGGTGTAAAGTTTCATTATAAAAACTCTTTCTCACTCTCCACCATACACGACGAGCAGAATTTTTTCTTTTTAATAATTTTAACAAACAAATAAGCATTAAAATGAAACAAATCTATAGGAACGTTAAACAAAATATTATCAAACAAAGAAACACCTAAAAACGCAAAATGTATAAAACAATTACTTACAAAGCAAGAGAAAAACCTTACACATTTGGGAACGCAAATTACTGAGAAGAATCAATGTGGAATGAATGAAAATAATCAACAAACAAGACAATAAAAAAAATATTAAAAAAATTTTGAACGAACCAAACATTGCAAATTGCAACCCCAAGGAGCACAAATTAGTTTGTTATTAGTTCTATTAACTTTAAAAAACTTTTCTTAAAACTTTTTAACTTGTATTATACCTTTTATGCAACGATAATTTACTGATTCTAACGTTTACACGACGTTAATGTCAGGCGGGTAGGGAATCTATTCAACTAATTTACAACGTTTTTTTAACTACTATATAACTTTATATTATCACTTACACGCAATAGTTGCATATTTATTTTGCATGGACTATAATATGTTGGTTTCATTAAAGCTAATTGATAAGAGATATATTCACTAATAAAACTATAATATGGGTTACTATTCAAACTACAATACAGATTTCTCAGCAAACTATTTTCTACCGTAATTCATATTTTATCATATCACGAGTCGTATAAGTAGTCTAAGCATGACTATGTTGTATAATTATATGTACCGAGACTTGTAATGTCTTCTGCAACTATTTAAATCTAAGATCATCTTTATAAAGATCATATTTTGTACATATCTGTTGAACTCATTTTATAAACAAATTTCATTTTACTGTGAAATATTACATTATACTTGGAAAAAAAATCAAGGGACATTATAATATCCTAAAATAAATAAAAGAACATTTATTAAATTTTTATGAAAAATAGATTTTTGTATTTTTTTTTTAAATCATTCGATATTATAATGAATAAAGTATATTATAATAAACCATATAGAAGAATGATTACTTTTAGAATATTAAATTAAAAACACAATAAAATTAATTTATACTAAATTTTACAAAATGGCTTCTAAACAAGTTTCTGTTTAAATGCATAAATATGGCCGTACATATTATAATTCGATATTTCAGTTATAATGACTTCCTAAGAACTACTTTACATCAGTTTTTTAGTTGATGCATTAAGTTACTGAGAAACTATACTCCCACTTTCTTCTGTTTAAAATAAAACTGTTATTTTTGCAGTTATTTAAAAGTTTTAAATAAATTTATAAAACTTTTAGAAAACTGTAAACTAACTAATATATGTAATATATGTAAACTTTAATGCATCTATACTAAACAATTATTTTTAAACTGTATTATAAAACTTTAAAAAATGTATTTATAAATAACTGTCAATTACGTTTCTAACACTTCCTTTAATTTAGTGCGAAAGACGTTAATAAAACTAAAAGAATCGACGCCAATGAAACTTAAATATAAAACGTTTTAATAACTACTATGGAACCAAATAATAAGTACCACACATCATAACTTCGCATTGTAGTTTAAAAGACTAGAAAAAAGTTGTACAAGGCAAAATAACTTAAAAGTGTTATAATTCCGCTAAATGTAAGTTGCAGTAACAACATTATGAGTTATAATGTCTTAATAAAAACTCTGTGTTCCTTGGGACACCTTTAAAAATGTAAAGAATAAGATGTATAGTACAGGTAGAAATATTGCCATAAGAAAGTCTTGCAAAACACATCATAAACATAAAATAAGAAGAAAAAAAAAGAAACCAAAACAGAGCTATCAAACAAGTCCAAGGCCTCCAAGACGATGGTAAATTACAGTGTGACTATTAAATTGCAATGACCACAAAGACAAAAACTAACTAAAAAAAATATGTCTAATATTTTAGAATAATTTACGAAACTTGCTTTAGTATTTGAACTAATCTGAAACAAATAATAAATATTTTGTGAAAAATAGTTCATTTAAAAATGCAAAAGGTTACTTTAATTACTTATTTTATTTAATTTTACTACATTTTGGCTTCAGTATAATTTTTGGTAATTAATCTAATGAGTTTGACAAATTATATAGAAAATTTAAATATTTCTAAATTTTTTGAACTTTGACGTAATTACTCATTTTTCCTGTTCTTATAGAAAGCATATAAAACAAAAATGATTACCAGATTTACTATTTAAGAAGAGGTTAGTTCTACCATTGGTTAAGCGTTGTACGCTTAATTATATAACAATATCTTATACACACCGATTTTTCACACTTAACCGTTACGTCATAGTTTGATGTTCGTATATTAGATATACGTATCGAAGACAGAAGGTAGGAAACCATAAGTAAAACAGAGATAAACATATAATACGTATATCTAATACATGAACATCAAACTATGACGTAATGGTCAAGTGTGAAAAATCGGTGTGTATATTGCGAGGGAAAATGTAGTCATTTATCTAATTCTGTATTTAATTTTATTAGGTATATTTTACTACTATAAATTTAGAAAATTTAACTAAATCTGTTTAGTTCATTTATTGAATCATATGAGTAGACTGAAAAATAAGGAATTTGTTTAGTAAATTTTACTATAATTTAGTTAGCAAATCTAATTTAATTTTTCTGTCCACAAGCTTTTCTTCTATCATTAATATTATCTGAGAGACTACAAAAAACATAAAAAATTAGACATTCTGTACAGTAAATTTTTCAAAAATCAAATCCTAAATTCAAGATCGTATCTTTCGTTTAATAACTACAAACATATCCTATATAAATTAAGTAAATCATGACATTGAAATATAAAGTAACATATCCATCGATTACCCTACCCTAGTGCTTAATAACTAAGCGCAATACGTAAGAATGTTTATCGTATGGCAATGTTTACTATCCGTTCCAGTTATCTTGAAGGCTTAACGCTAAAGTAGTAAAAGCAATGCGTAAGAACAAAAGTTTGCAAACTCCAAGCTTTAAGGCGCAATGACTAAGCATAATTGTGAGATAGACATTCATACTCTGTCTATTTTACTCCCCTAATCTGAACTGAACTGCCTAGTGCCAGTCTATTTCATATTAAATATTTTAATTTTTTAATTCTTCGATATGGATATAAGGTACAGAAGAGTATGTACGTATGACATTAAAAAAAAAAAGAAAAGTAAGGTAACAGTGGTTATCTCTAACGAATTAGTACTAAACAAAATAGGTGAAAATGGTATCCTAACTAGTAAATTGTCACAATTCATTAAGCCTTATGCACAAATCATTATGCATTAAGTAATAAAACGATCCATGGAAACCAGGCTTAATATCTTCTAACTGGAAGATGTTTGTCCCAAGCTGTGGAAAGAATAACATAATAAAATTATCAATATAAAAGTGAATTTCTTCATAAATACACATTTTACATTAAAATTTACTTTCATTAATAAACTGCATCAGAAAATAAATAAAAATGTTGTTAAAAATTCTTTTGCGTACTTAGCAAATTCGACAATGTAAGTTTATCTTTTACTCTCCAAATGGAATTACTTCACAACTATTCTACATCATAAATTTCTTTTGTCTTACATACATATTTCTGATGTTTTGTCATCTACTCAGATTTATATAAGTTGTCAAGTGTACATTGTGTATTGTGTAAAATGTGTTTATAGGTAGGGCTAAATCGTTCATCGTTACTGTCAAAGTAATTATTACAGATGAGATGAAAGTGCGAATGTGACAGGACTAGCTAATCGAATATTTATACTTTGCGTCATGTAAAGAGTTTCAAATTATTCTATTAGAAGTACGATACATGTGTTTCACATTGTTACACCATCACGAAACATTAAATTGTCGCCGAGCAGCGTCATTCTTCAAGCATCTGTAAAAATCTGTATTAATTTCGTAACATGATTCAGAACTTACAGGTGATTTAAAACAAGTAAAGAACACAGCAAATCATTTTCTTAGTTATTTTATAGCGGCGTGAATGTTCTAATATCCCTTCACTCCCACCAAAAGAGATAACAGGTTCGTTAGGGTAGGGTTATACATTTTTAATGTTTTTTATGGTACTTCGGAAACTATTAACAATAAAACAAATCTGTTTGTACATTCTACAGTCAAATTTTAAAGACGCAGAGATATTCTATACTCTTTTGTTTTTAGCTACATGTTAAAACTTGGAAAATACTTCGTATTTCAACTATTATGAAAAATACATTAAAAAAAGTGTAGACAATTTTTATACAGTGTGTTCAACGTAGAATAACGTGATGTAATTAATTTTTTTTAAAACTAATTCTTGAGATATTAGGCAAATATAATATTTCTTAAATGGGAACCTATATTGAAAACAGATTCACATTTTTCTTATTTTAAAAGCTCTTCAACATTCAACATTATTTAATCTAAGCATGAATAAAAACTTATTAATTTATTAAAGTGAGAAAATTGTATACAGGGTGTTTCAACATAAGTGTAATATTTTTTAAGGACATATAAATTGAGTAAAAAAGCATGGGTCCGATCTTCAATAGTTTCCGAGATGGCAATGAAAAATCAGTTTTTACGGGGTTTATCTCTGCTATCTTGAAAACTATAAGAGTTACAACTTTAATTAACTAAGACTTTTTGTTTACCTTTCAGAGATCATTTTAGATGTGCTTTTGTTTTTTTTAAAAAAAATCAAATAATTGTACTAAGTTAAATGTGGCAAAGTTGACCAATATTTAATTTTCTTATAACTTCTTAACTATTAGAAATTGAGAAAAATGTTTCATATAAAAATTTATTGATTTTTTATAGTCTATTTACTGAAATAGACAAAATTTTGTTCGATCAGTATCATTGTCAATTTTTCTTCAATTTTCATTTATTTCAGAAACAGATGAAGATTAGACATATGTTGATTAAGCTTTTTTTAATCATTTATGTCAGTACCATATGCCTTTAAATTTTTTTACACTTTTTACCTTCCGTCACCTTTAGGTAAGGAAGGTATTGTCTTTGGTCAAAAAATTCGGTGGTGAGTTTTTAATGAATAAGCACGTTTTAGGGTCCCCACAATACGAATTTACTATTTTTAAGATGATGTCTGTATGTATGTATGTGTGTGTGTGTGTGTCCGTGTGTGTGTGTGTGTGTGTGTGTGTGTATGTGTGTCCGTGTGTGACAAATTTTTCTCCGACGATAACTCCAATACTATAATTCTAAAAATTATAATTCTTTCGTATTCCTCTTCTGTACATCCATATGAAGAGTTGATTAGATTTTGGTTATAACTGATCCACCGGAAGTACCCTTATTTGAAGTTTTTAACAGTTTTTCTTAAAAAAACGCAGTTAAATATTATTTTTTGACATTTTGTTTTTATATTTATTAAAGAAAATACTCTTCTCTATATGGTTTGATTATTCATTTTCCTTCATATTCAATAGATGTAGAGTTAAAGCATTATAAAGAAATTAATTTTCAAAAATTAGTCAGCTTTGTTATTTACCATGGAAACAGCTGACATAATTATTCAAAAAAATTTAATTGACAAATGTCAGTTGCAAGTGCAAAACCAAATATGGAAAAAAGTATAGGATCTAAAATTGGTATGTCATAGTGTTGCTCGCAAGTGACACGCAGAGAAAGGCCAAAGAGAAGATGGAAGGCCATTACTACTTAGTGTAGCTTATGTTATAATTTTATTGGATTTATAGAACCTTTTCAAATGAACTTTTGGTATGGAATTTGTAAAAAATAGTATGTGTTCCTGTTCGATTTTACATGATATTATATAGAATCTGTTCCAAGGACCTTTTGGTATGGGATTTGTACAAAATACAAGGAATTGACGGAAGGTCTTGTGCTGGCCACAACAGATTTTTTTGAAACGGAATGTATATTTCCGAAGTATATAAACTGAAAAAATATATAACTAGAAATGAAGAAAAATATCATAAATATGCAAATGATGATCTGTAACTAGTAAACATTAATTTTTCAAAAGCAGCACGCGTTATCAATAAATGAATTAAACTGAGTATCAAATAAAAGTATTAATTTGCCAGCAAGTAATGTAGGCAAAACTATAATATTTGGTAGTAATTTTGACGTTGGTAGCATGGTAATCACAAAAGTATAAACAATTTCTTTTTAAATATTTGGGGGAGGCAGTTTTTCCTTTTATCTCAGGGCTGCGCTGAGCTGCTCAGTTCCATACAGTTTATTAAACTGTGTAAAGAGATATTACTGCACAATAATAGGGGCCGCTTAATATAGAACTAATGGAGAAAGGTACGAGAATATTCAGATTAATTAATACAAAGTGTAATATATTTCTTGCATTCCTAATTTATATTTTAATTTTAAATATTCGTGGAAAATATAATTACATTTTTCAAATTCCTCTGAAGCCAAATATGGTAAAACAATTATAATTTTAATTAAGCATTTCAAAGTAATGTTTCATATGAATATGCATGCATCTAACACTATGTTATTAGAATTATCTATGAGCGCACGACTACTATCGTTATTTGGCAATGAATACCTAACAGTAAGACAGCTATAACATTAATTGTTGAAATATGCATGTATGAAGTAATAGGTATCTTAATTCTTAAAAATGCATTTCATAAGTAGCAATTTCATATTTAGATGTTTGCGTGTTTCGAACACTTCTACTCTATTCGTGCTTCGTAAGCAATTATTTAAGCACTTTGAACACGGTTTATTATGCATTTATCGAAAATAATACAGAAGAAACCGCCACAGCTCTGAGACATTATTCTCAAGGTAGAGAATCAACTTCAGAAAATTTTTCATATTAAATCATGCAATATAAGCAAATATATGATATTATATAATTCTGGCAAATATGAGCCACTGGCAATAAAATAAATTCTACTGTAGTAAATGTAGCTTACAGGTAATACTAAACTTGAAACAGGTGCTATGTCTTCGGGATAGTAAAAGGAAAAATGTATATTTTATTTACTGCCTAGTGTAGCTGTTGTAACAAGATAAAATATTGGGTTTTAAATCACCCTTGAGCATTTGAATCTCCCGACAGTTTTTGTAATAATCAATCAACGCCATGTAAAATATAAACATTACATACTCTATGTTCGAAAAACGTACCTAACGCACTACAACTCTGATGCGTGGTTTCATAAACGCTTGTTAGATATAAACAATGTGTTCAAGCGTTTTATACTTTGGTAAATACAAAATGTTTCGCCGAACAATGCTAAATTTAACAACATGATAAATCTTATATAAATTCAAAAGTATGTCCGAGATTCTTTTAAAATTTAAACTTGTTAAATTTGACCTATACGTATGGCAAGTTTGTGGTAAATGATATTGTATGAATGTTAAATTTCATGACTGAGATTAATGATATATGATATTAACTTTTTCACACATACAGTATAAATAATTAAATTGTAAGTTATTTAGCTAACAAATATATTTATAAAAAATAACTCATTCAGAGACAATAGAATATTTGAAAATGTTATTGTCTAGATACTAAGAACAAGTAATTTTAGAAATGATAAATTTTCGTTTGAAATTTATTAATTAATTATTTGAAAACCAGGTATCTAAAGATTTTCCTCGGAAACAATGTTATAACTTTGACAACAATTTCAGTAAAATTGTACAAATCAATCTCCTTAATAAATCCATGTACGAGTATATGCGTTTTTAAACAAATTTAATACACTGTTTCTAATATTTTCATTTATTTACCAGTATTGAACAAAAAGCGTAAATTTTATAATTTTAATTTTTGGCTATAACTTTTTCCAATTGGATATTTTAAAAGCCGAATTTGTTTTACCCTTTACACATTTTTACAAAGTGCAAATAGTTCTTTACAATTTTTTCCTAAGATATATTTAATAATTCTTTTAGTTTTCTGGGTGTATCTGAACAAATTTTGCAATATTTTAAATTATGTACAATTCTTGATGCAGAAAACTCACATCTAATAAATTTTTGATCAAACGAAATCAGACTCATTTAATTTCAACTTTGTAATCGAGCTCTTCCAATTTGTCGTTTTAAAACTTCATCAACACTTTCCATGTTATGAAAGAGTACAATTCTTATTAGACACAAAACGATATTAGCAGAACATGCTCTGTTTTTTATCGGAGCGAACTCAAAATACAACCCATTGTACTAAAGGATACAAACTTATGAAACGCCAAGCTATGTGCTGAAAGTGGAAGTGGGTCGATCGAGAGTTACGAAAATAAAAGCACGTTTCAGGTGCGGAAATGAAGAGAAAGCTAATAAAAGAGAAAGAAAATAAAATATGTAGAATGTATACGAAGAAAGACGAAGCAACGTGGTATATGATGTATGTAAGAATTTGAAAAAGGAATAAAAGAAAAGAGAATAATGGAGGATATCTTTGATGAGTCAGGCAAAGAGGAAGAATGGATGAGGGATATTTGATATTTTAGACAAAAGAAAATGACATATATTGAAATTACAAGTTAGGTATTTTTTTCTTTAGATTCTAAACCTTCAGGTAATAATAATAAATATAGTGCACATGACATGTGATATCTCATGTCATTTTTATAAGCAATGTCAAGTATCATCTTTAACCAATTTGGAAAACAGATAGATAATAGTTAATATTTCATATCTACTGAATATAGTATATAAAGTTTCGATGGTATTATATGATACTTTTTTGATATTTTAATAAAATGTCAGATGAATACCGCCATTTTTTAATTTAGGCTGTTTAAAACAGACGCTGATGTGAACGCCATCTACTGAATTGGTTAAGTGGAATAGACTGTAGAATTGGACAACCAGGATTCGATAAACATATCTTGAAATTGAGCCAACTGGTGATCATTTCTAGGAGTAGCTGGTCATTTTGCGAATTGGGAAGCCACTAATTTCGTAAAATTTTATTAAACAATGGTAGTGAATAAATGTAAATTTGTTTTATTCATTTACTTATTGTTTTGTTAAAGAAAAATAAATAACAAAAGTATTAAAGAAATATTAACAATTGTTACCAACACTTCATACAATGTTTCTATTAATAACCATTTCATATTTCGAAGAATAACTATTACAAACTAGTTATTTCATTAAAAAGTGTGTAGGTTAATTCATCTCCGTTGTGAAATAAAAATAAATTCCCAACCTTGTGCAAAACCGCAAACAACGCCTGAATCTGTAAATTTACAAGTTTTCTTATGTAACGTGGGTATAGAATCGAGTTTAGCAGTGTTGAAGACAATTACAGCTGAGTGTGATTAGAGATATAAAAGTGCAATACGTGCCTTTGGGTTAGTATTGCAGGCATTTCCGGAGCAACGTTCTAAACACCAGCGTTTAGCGCTTTCTCGGCCTCAACGCCGACAGGCTTGCCCGCTATTGTTCGCTACGATGAAAACCACTACTGCGTCTATGAAGAGAAACTAGGATTTTAATGTGCGATGAATATTGTGATGATCCGTGTAGGTCGGGACCATGCACATTGATTTTAATTATTTATTTATTTGATTGTGTGACGAATACTAGTTCAACCGAATAACTGAATAACGAATATTCGCCCAAACATAAACCGAATATTCGGCCGAATATTAGGTTTTACCGAATAGTACATTCTTCAACGCTAGCAAAAATTTACTTGTCAGCTCCTGCAAGCACTGTGTACAGCGAACGGTTATTTTCGGAGGCTGGAAACATTTATGAAAACAAAAGAAACCGTTTGTTACCTGAGAGAGCAGAAAATCTAGTGTTTTTACATCATAATCTACCACTTATAGATTATAAATAGGTATATGTATACACAACATGACGATGATTAAAATATTTTTCACTACTTATATATATATAAATAAATAAATATATCATCACGGCATATTACCCATTTCTGGGTGTGCCAGTATCTACAACACGTGTAGACATCGGTAATGATGACGATATATTTTACCGTGTGGGCGCTTACCAGGCGTCACCTCACGGGCACTCATAGCTGGTGTGGAGAGTGCACCACAGGGGTCACTTTTGTGCCATTTTAAAATTGGAAATATTTGGCGTCTGTCGGGATCGAACCCGGTTCCCCCAGGTTCGCGACCACGGGACCCCATACTTTATATAAATAAATATGTATAAACGAATTTGTGTTTTTTGATTATTGGTTATTGCTTATTGGTATTAATTAAATCAATATTATTAATGTATCTGAAAATTTAACTAAACTAAATCATTTATTCTCAAATAATATGGGTAGATTTGCATTAAATGTTAAAAAGTAATACGTAGAAATACATAGGAAAATATACCTTTTATTTATATATCAATTATTTTTATATAACATGATAAAATCGTGTAATATATATTTATTTTTTAGAACCGAATATTTTGTATAAATTCAAATATTCGGCCGAATACCGAATAGCAAAAAGATAACCGAATAGGCCGAATAATTATTCGGCTTCGGCCCCATCTCTAGTTAAAACCTACCGTACTCCGGTGGTAGGCATTGGTGTCGGGGCCTGGAACGTTGGAGTTGATCACCGATCGCTAGTATCAAACTTTTAGGAATATTATTGAAAGGTTTTTATTTGTTTAAATAAGTTATTTGATATATTTTAATTAGTTTATCAAGCGGTTAAATATGATGTATTTATTAATAAAAGTATTTATATACATATATACAGTAAAGTCCGGTTATACTGAACTTTCGTTTATTGTGTACTATATTTCAAGTAACGAAATTTTTTTCTATGTATGTAATGTATATTTTTACTGTTTATAGTGAACCCGCTTATAATGAAATTTCGCATAAAGTGAACTAAATATTATTTAAAATGAGATGCAATTTTTCTTTTATAATGAACTTTTCGGGGATTCCCCGATTTATGAGCTACGAGCAAAAATTGCAATTAACTAGTTTGGATTAGAGATTTTTACACTGTTGCCAATTCAGCGGCTATGTTGAAAATGCTTATATGGAGAAACGGCAACACGGCAGGGGCAAAGGACAAGGTGCGAAGAAGGGAAAAACTGGAGCATCAATCCAGTTTGACTGCGAGTATTACTGATAAATAGTTTGGTGATGTTTGAGTTTATTGATGTAGATATAAAATGTTATTAAGAAAAACTTTGGCTGGTAAAACAAGCCCTATTTTTAACTAAAACACTGTTTTAAAAAATGTCAATTTCAAATTTTAATATTTAATTTCACTCTTATGTTTAAAGAACGATTTTTTAAAAATACTTGTTTGAATACAAACTGCCTATGTTCTGCATTAAAATTATATTTTGATAAATTTCATATTATTTATAATTATTAATAAATAATGAAATTTGGCATTAAACAGCGTTTTAGTTAAAACAAGGCTTGTGTTACCAGCCATTGTGTTTTGTGTAAAATAGAGTAATATCTACAGTGTTTTCAAAATGGGAAAATGTGATAAAAAGACGTATTGTTATTGTATTGCAAAAAATAAATTCCAAGTTAAATCTAAGTTAATAGCTAATCATCATAGGTATGTTGCAATGGGGAAGTTTAGCATGGTAAAAATTCTACATAACATGCTATTTTCTCACAATTATAACACAAATGACAGCTGAAATTGAAATTAAAAATTAAAATTATTGCTCCATTTATTTATAATTAATATTCTTTAGGTAAACTCTAAGTACGTCACAAGTCAGTTATGCGCAAACTAAGACAGAACGGTGAAATCGAACCACTTGAATGTAGGTCGTAACAAAGCGTAAAAGCGCTGCACTGGTAACCGTAACCGCGTGCGTCAGTGTATTAGTCGACATACGTTGCTCCAAGCCTCTACCGACGTCATCACAGCTTAAAATTGGCTTTTCCGGAAAATCTGGGCATTTTTGAAAAAACTGAAACATGTTACATTATTTTTCAAGTCATTTCCCATGGAATAAAAAAATTTAAAAAAATCGCTAAACTTCCCCATTCACTGCAACTGAAGAATTTCTATAAGATGTACCAAATGAATAAGTCCAAATTTCGTCGAGGGATGATTACCAGGTACTGTTCACAAGAAGCCTTGAAAAAATTAAGTGAAATTTATTTTTAGACATACTTGAAATTACTATCTAAAATTGAAATTGTAAATGTGTAGGTACCAAGAGAATAATTTTTATAATGGGAGCGCGTGACCATTGTAGACCTGTTCTTCAATTATACTCAATTTTCCCACTTCCATGCTGTTATCTTTTTGAAGTCTTAATGGATACACACAATAATTTAGAAATCTTTGTTAGGGGGTGTAATATTCATAAACATGAAACACGCGTCAGTAAAACCCTAAGGACAAACCGATACAGACTGACCATATCTACAAGAAATTCCGTAAATGTAAAGCTTTACAATAAGCTCCCAGTTTCACTCAAAAATTTAGAAGTAAAACAATTCAAAGTTGAATTAAAAAAATTATTATTTCAGCACTACTTCTATTCAGTTGATGAATTTTTAAACCCTACATTCCAAGTATAGCTTCTCCCTATTTTTTACACAAATCTGGTGGAATACATTTGCATTCTCTTTTGTAAATGAATATTATATTCTGTTCTATATGCTATGACGTCTCATAAATACAACTTAAATGTATAACATGATTAAATAAAAATATTTTTATGATTGATATTATCATTTTTGTTATTATTATTATTATTATTATTATTATTATTATTATTATTATCATCTTATATCTTATATCAGTGCAATGTATAATATCGTAACCTTACAAAAATATAATTAAAAATTGACACACCCTCATTTATCCATTTTAATAAATATAAACTTGATCCTACTCTTTGAATAAAGAATTATTATCATACTGTACAAATCAATCAATTTTATACCAATAATATTTTCATTGTAATTATCATCTTTATTTTGTACGCTTCAACTTTATTGTACGAATTCTTAATAGCTTTCGCATAATATTAAAAACATATTTTTATGGTACACAAACATCTTTTAGTTAAAAATTAATAAATTATGTCATCAGGGCAAGGCATATCACACATTACTGAATATATCAATTTACCTGTTATTCGCAGGTTTCGATAGTGACGATTTATCTGTACCCTGAGGTACAACCCGTGGGTCACTGAAAAATTTATGGGTCGCGAAATTATCAAGAAAATTATGTGTATTATATTCCTTATTAGTCAAAAAGTTTTAGTAGAAATTCTGCCTAAAAGAAATAAAAATGTTGAGCCCCACTGCCAAAGACTTACAAGGCGAGATCAAACGAGCTCTCAAAGTTGCTACCCTTGGTAAGGGAGGTATAGGGATCGTGCTAAAAATCACATATAGAGATTTTAATGAATAAGCACATTTTGATGTCCCCAGAATCCGATTTTAACATTTTTACAATGATGTCTGTGGGTATGTATGTGTGTGTGTGTATGTATGTGTGTGTGGATCCTGTGGACACGATTACTCAAATAATATCAATCAGAAAATTTTGAAATTTTGTATACCCATTCTATACTAATGTGGGAAGAGTTGATTAGTTTTTAGTGTATATCAGATAACCGGAAGTATCACTTATACAAGCTTTTATTAGTTTTTCTTGAAAAAATTGCATTGAATATAATTTTTCAGCAACTTTTATTATTAAAAATATAATATAATGGCACAAACTTCAATTCTACGATAATATAACTTTAAAAAACTTTAAATAATTTATTTTTGTACATCATCTGACCCATGCGTCAAACAAAAACATAATACTTTAATAAAATTTTGACGTATTTAAACAAATGTCACTGTCACATTTACATTAATAATGAAACCGTGTTAAGAAGAATTTAGTAGAAATATATTTGATTTGTAAATATAAATCTGTCAGTATAAGTACGTGTTTTCAAAATGTCAAATATTGGTTTACAACTACACATTTACGACATGGATCATGTACAGCAAACAATTTACACGGATTGCGTTTTTAGAGCACTTGGAAGTTGATGATGATTTTTTGAGGATTATCTTTTTCTTTGGTGAGGCACATTTTCTCCTCTCTGGGTATGTTAATAAGCAAAATTGCCAGATATGGGCAGAGGAAAATCTTCATGTGATTTATGAGGTACTATTTCATGTCCAAATGAGATTGTTTGGTGCGCTCTATGGTCAGGTGGCGTCATTGGAACTTACTTTTTCGAAAATGATGAAGGTCGAATAGTTGATGGTGAGCGCTATAGGCCCATGATAATCGATTAGTTTTGGCATGAAATTAATTTCGTATTACAGACTTCTATTTATTAAAACAACAAATTAGATTTTGTTTACAAACGCTCAACCGGAACGGAAAAGATATTTTACTTAAAGCTCATTACTATGTTAAACATGGAATTTGCGGGAGGTCATGTGCTGGCCACATCAGATATATCACTTTTGTGCTATTTGAAAAATAATAATTTTCAAGTGTATTCCGATGCTCCTGTTAGAATCACAATCGGTCACTTAAATTTTACTAAAAACCTTCTATCTATTTTTTCTGCTTCGCATAAATCATAATCATGCATCCCATCGATAGTTTTCCAATTTGGATGATCTCATTCTCAATTTTAATTTGACATATTTTATTCGTTTAAGTAGGTAGATGGGAAAACTAGAATATTAAACACTGCGTGCTATCCTACAAATTATTATGAGGCTTCACGGATCTAAAACCAGTCATCTTATTCACTGTCATTGATATTCTTAAATTATCGTCCAACTAGAACATATTTAACAATAAGAAATTCGAATGGACCTTTGCATTTAAAATAACTAATTCTCGTAAGCAATTTGCATAAAATTCATATTTCAAATGAGGCTATCTCAGAGACCTCGATTATCTGACTCAGTTTGCAAACAGCATCCCATTATTTTCGTTATGAATCACATGGTTATTACACTTCTCTACATCCGCCTATTTTGCACAATGGCAAAAAATCAATTTGCAATCGAATCCCGTAAATCACCGTATTCTAACAACCATTATTACAAATCTCAACAAGATTTAAAATCGTAGTGTGCCGTACAGTGACGTCATCTAGATAGACATGTATGGTATTTGTTGGAACGCTAATTGGATGTTCAATAATTTTATTATAATTGCTATTGTTTTTCCATGTTGCATTTTGCAGATAAGTAATTGTTTACTGATTAGTGATCTTGTCGGCATTTGGAACAAGGAATTTAATAAGGTTATTTGTTTAATTATAACTGGTGTGAACTTCGTCGTGACGATTCTGAGATATTAGATTTCACATAAAAATTAATGTACACCTGCTATTTTCACGGCATATTACTTCGGAGAACGCATTATGAATAATTTCATAATGCATCGCTAATTTATTCTGTAGTATATTATTTACAACTCTTATGACGGGTTGCATGAAAACTGTTCAATAAATACTTTATTATTGATTCTATAGTTACTGGTTAAAGTTAGCGAACCGTTCAAATTCAAACGGTTGCATGAAAATTATTGGGATCTTTAAGCCAATGAATTGTTTTTCTAGCAACAGTGTCAACACAAAACTGTCAACGTCAAAATCCATAAACTTGAGTCTGAGATCGAATAAAAAAATCATTATTAAAAATTGGCTGGTAAATTTTCTAAAACCTGTGTTATGGAAAACATATCCGGTGAATTTTGAAATTTATCCCAAAAACGTTTGGTTAAATAGTTCCTTCTAATATAATAGGGTGCGATATTTGCTGAAACATGTAGCCACTGTATATAAGAATATACCAGAGCTAGTCCTGTAATTCGCAAAGTATGACCAGTAGCTCCCCAACTAGTGCCAGCAAGTTTTAGTAAAATATTATTACGTGTCTTAAGTTTCAATCTCAGTTTTTCGATGTGATATTTATAAGTGAGAGAGGTATCTAAGGTTACGCCGAGGTATTTTGGAGAAAAATTGTGGTTTATTATGGAATTATTAAAATTTACTTTAAGTTTATTATTTTTTTGATTATTCGCAAGATGGAAGCAACAAATTTCTGTTTTTTGGGGGTTAGGACATAATCGCCGTTTTTTAAAATACCTATTAAGAGCTTCTAAATCCTTTGAAAGAATAATTTCCAGTTCTTCTGAATTTTTGTGTTGCGTAGCTAGTGCAATGGCATCTGCATAAATAAATTTTCGAGAACTAGTTTCAGGTAAATCACTAATGTATAAATTAAACAAAATTGGTGACAAGACAGAACCTTGAGGAAGCCCATTATTTAAATTTTGAAATTTACTACTTTTGTTTTGAATGAAAACCCTGAATTTACGGTTAGACAGCATATCTTCCACTAGTGAAACCAATCTAGCACACGGTAAAACATTATATAATTTATACATTAGGCCATCTTTCCACACAGTGTCGTCAACAAATACTACTCCAGTTTTTAACTATGGATACAATTGTATCAACAATTATAACCATAGAAATTATTCGCCAAATAAAGTTATTAGGAGGTGGTTATCTCGGGCCTTACGTGTGTTAATAGATATTACTTCGGTATATTTTAGGCAGCATAAATAAAATTTATTTATACTATGTATTTTAACATAAATTTAATGCAGATTCCTAGTTCCATCATTTTTAAAACACAAAATTTTATTTTGAAATACATGTGACGTGTAATGATGAACTAATTGATAACTACCGATAGAGATGCATTCAGGCCGGGCCGGGCCGGGCTTTGAGGTTTGGATCGACTCGGCCCGAAAATAAAAATTACCGGCCCGACTCGAAGATCGACTCGACAAAAAAATTACCTAGCGCGGCTCGAAAATTGACTCGAAATCGAGCCGGGCGTCGGGCCGGGCCGGGCCAAAGCTCGAATTTGGGTGCATCCGGCATTCCTAATGTTGATTTTTATGTTAAGGCGAAATGTTTAACTTTTTTCATGTCAAACTTATAAAAAACCTCTACATTCTTATAACTTTCAACATTAGTTAACATAAGTAGTTAAAAAAGAAACCTTTCTACTGTAATTTTGTTATAAAAATTATTTAACACTTTGTTTACCAAAGAATTTAAACAACTTTTTCACAAATCTTATATAAAAAAATATAATTTTATAATTTACTTAAGGATTTTTTATCTAACTTTGTTTCTGCTCAAAAATAGGACAAGAAATCATTATGGTAGGAACAAAAATCACTTTTATTTAAGTATACGAGTAATAACAATAATAATAGCAACATCACAATATAATTATTATGCTTTAATGAATACCTAACCTGGAATTCTTGAAGTAAAATAATACATTTTTATTTATTAATATGTGAAGTGTGTTGTTATTAAATGATTTTGATCCTTTTTAACTTCATCCATTTTCATTAAAATATTAAAGAAACTGTGCATTTGATTGAACTATAAGATTTTTCGGGCCGGCCCGAAAAGCTCGAATTTTCGGGCCGGGCCAAAATCAAAAGTCCGACTCGCCTCGATTTTTGAAAATGATTAGCCCGATTCGGCCCGATAAAAAATATCTTCGGCCCGGCTCGATGATCGACTCGAAATCGAGGCGGGCTTCGGGCCGGGCCTGGCCAAAGCTCGAAATCGAGTGCATCTCTAACTACCGATAGATGATGTATTATGGTGTATAAATTTGTAATGCTACATATAAATATACCTGTGGTTTATATTCTTTAGGTCTAGTTTTAGCCCAGTTTTACAATTTCTGATTAATATATTAACTGACAGTTAAATAACAATATTGACAGCCATGATAAATTTGTCTGACAGTTTATTTCGATTCGGGTTTGTTTATTTAACTAGCAGTTAAAATTTTAATCGGAGATTGTAAAACTGGCCCTTAATTACTTTATGTTAGGTTAGGGAAACTTGTATTCGTTTCAGAATAGCTATTTTTCCGCACTTGTTACAAAAATAAGTACATATTGCATGCAGTCGAATTATTTCTTCGAGATCTATTACTGATGATGTGATATTAACTTTAGATTATTTGTACATACATTTGTAATTATAATTACTAAAAAAGAATTCATTAAAAAATTGTCCCGGATTTCATAATTATTTATATTTTTGTACTAGACTTGTATTATTAATGTTTACAAGTCCCATATTGTTAAACCTGAATATCTTTACAAAAAATGACCAGGTATAGATCCTGTTGGACCACCTAAGTTAATCAGACAATCTTGTATGTTAATTTATTCGATTCACAAATATGATAAGGCTACTTATATAATTATTTATTACCGTATGATTGTGACAAACATGGTTTTAAATTATTTTTATCCCACTCAATGACAAATGTTTACACGTCACTTGACATAATCAATATACATATATTTATAGTAAACGGTAACTAAACTGCACAATGCAAATTAGTTCTAGATATTATTTGTAAATATTAGTTTTACAGTAATTACACCTACTCAGACATATTTAAAATAAGAACTTTTCAAAAAAGTTGTTCTGCTTATTTTTGAAGTGTTCAACAAAAAATTAATTATGATAATATTATTTGCGTTATGCTAATTAAATATGCAAGAACATAAGTGGTTGAATGTTACTGCAATTTTTGTTTAAATATTTTATAATATTTGTAGTTGGTATGTTTTAATTAACATAATTATAATAAGGTAGGGCTCAAATAATTGGACAGATTAATGTCATTAGAAATTTAGTTTGACAGTCAATAATTACATTATTGTGTTTAATATAAATATGAACATTACACGTTACGAAAGTTAAATATCTATTTTTATCATTTTAATCATTTTCTTCCAATATTCTTGTAGAACTAGGCATGCATATATATATAATCTAAAATCCAATTTTCATACCTATTTTACTTGTATACCTTCTAATTTTTGATTTTCTTCTCACCGATATTAATTATTTATTTAATTTTTAATTTGAAAATTAAACATTGGCGTTCACAAGTGTATCTCTCTTTAATTAAATATGTTTACTTGGTAGACGTACAACTCATGTTCGAATCACATTCATATCGTAGATAGGTAAGTATAAAATTTATTTGTAAATAATCTATTTTAAAAGAATATGAAGTATGTTACTGCAATTATCAGTACCGTTTTATAAGAAATTATACTTTGATCTGTATATTAATATATCTGGAGTTACAAACCTATTTTATTACTCTAGTTTTTATTACTTCACAGCGTTTCAAATTATCAAGGTTGTGTTGCACATTTTTTATAATCAAACTTGAATAGAAAAAAGAAATTATAAAATAAAAATAAAAAACTTTGAGTGACATTGATCTCGGCTTTGCTGATCCTGTATAAAGATCACGTTGACTAATGAGTAATGATCTAGATCATGTTAGAGATTTATCATTTGTCACAAGAATTGTACCGCAATTTCGATCGTCAGATCTTTAACTGCACTGTAACTAAGATAAAAGAACGTATTAAGTATGTTTTTCATTATGTATTCCTATATTTCCAGTAATTATTCAAACTATAAAGCCTTTTTAAACATAAATCATTTAGAATTTGCATAAAACACATAAAGATACTTATAAAGATTTTAAATATAAGAAAGAAAACTGCTTGAATATTTTAAATTTACTATGAAAAAGCTGTCTTGTGGTAAAAGCGACAAATGAAGATAATGAATTAATAATTAACGATAATTAAAAAAACTGATCTGACCAGCACAATACCTCCCGTCATTTTATAATTTAAATACATACCTACATTTACTAATGCCGGTAGCTTTATTAAGTTCATTTGCATATAATATAACTATTGTTCCAATTTTTGATACATTATCTATATTTACTCTCCAGAATCTTACCTATGAATTCAAATTTATTTTTGTGCTAGTGTCATGAATTTCTTTCCAATTATGAATATATATTCAATAACTCGAAATCTCAATCAGACAATATTTATTCTTACAAAACCGATGTTTCAGTACGTATACCTTCCAGTGAGGTAAGTAAAATCTTACAAATTCTTAAACATAATATCTTGTACACTTTATTACATTCGTTTACACAGTTGTATAAAATATACGAGGTAGCGTCAAAATGTTCCCGGAATTGGTCAATATATTTTTTTTAAGGTACTATTTTACATTAATTTTCTTTAAAGTACACCTCTTACGCGTTTACTCATTTGATCCATCTTTTATACAGCCGTTCAAAACATTGCTGGGAACTCTTTTCTGCAAATGCCTTCCGCTGCCACGTCGCATTTACCATAGCCTCTGATGGATTAGTCTCTTCAATTTAATTTTTAGCCGTGGGTACATGTAAAAATCGGCTGGTGCAAGATTGGGAGAATAAGAGGGGTGTTCCCAGAGACGGACTGGTTCTTTGGACCGGCCCGGGAAATAAAATCCTGTGCCGGCCTCCTTGGTAAAAAATTATATATATATATATATATATATATATATATATATATATATATATATATATATATACATACAAAAAATACATGTTTTTATTACTATGTATATAGGTGTCTCTAATATAAGTGGACTTAGCTTAACCACATATTCTATGGGTTATTTTATACAAAAAGCTTTAATAAAATTATGCTCTATTTCGTTTCCTTCTGGAATACCAACTCTTGAAAATGACTCTACATGTATATATATATATATATTTTTTTTTTTGCGCTTTTTAAAATTCTAAATAAAAAAGATCTGATTGGATTAACATTCGATAAAATGTATCGTTCTCCAAATAACAAATTGCAGTTTTTTCGGTCATATATTAACAATTTTTTTATTGCAGAACTAACAAAATTTAACAATTTATTTCACATATGATTCTGAGTAAAAAATGTCATATAAACATATAGACCATATTCCTCTTATTTACTAAAATACGAGAAGGGAAAATTAACTGATATTTACAAAACTTTGAAAGGAAGAAAGAATACAAAATAAATGTGTTAAATTTGGTTACACGAAAATAATAATAGACACGGAATGGTATGTTATGGTAGCTTAATAAAAATTACACTAAAAGAACCATATAGTATAACAACATTTCACAGTTTATTACATATTTCACTTTGGTTAAAAAACATCATATAAACATAGGTCCTATTCCTTTTAGTTACCAAAATACACGAAGTGAAAGTTAACTGATATTTACAAAACTTTGACTTGTATTTTGGGAACTAAAAGATATAAGACCTGTGTTTATGACACTTTTCAAACAAAATTACATGTGGAATAAACTTTAAATTTAGTTACAGTACTTAAGTTTATTATTTTTGTTTATAATGACCCTATGGTTAAGCTATGTCTACGTATTTTAAAGACACCGTATATAAAATAAATTTGAACTTTTCTACACAGACGTCTAGAAGAAACTTAACATAAAAACACATTTAATAATTTAACAAACATAAAGCACAATTTTTTAATAGTTTTTTTTTCTATGCTAATTACAAATTTTAGCCGATTTTAAGTGTGTTCTGAACATATTTTAACTTAGATTTTTTTATTTGGTAACCTGTCCACTTGCAATACATACATTATGCGACATTTTGTATATGTCATAGTCAGATAGTAAAATTCGTCTCATAAAACTGGGCCGGATTAACAATTCGTTGACTTAGCGATCTTTTACAATCCGGCTAGTCGTCTAGGCATCTAGGCGTTTTGTAAAACAACGAATACTGTACCTACATAGCTTGCAAATTTCTCTAAATGTAATAACAATAACATAAAGCCCGATTTGAGTTTTCCCAATGAGATTTTGTGCGTTAATGTGTCTGTAAGCTGTTTGTCGTTTTATAAAACGTATTAGGATTATAGCAGCTTATAATTAAAACTTTGTTAGGAAAAAAAAAAAATAGGCATAAGCCCACCAGCCTCCTGCAAGTCGCGGCCTCTCGGGAATTTCCCGATTTCCCGGTGGCCCTGTCCGTCCCTGGGTGTTCCTGAGTGGTAACATTGTTTTTAGCAAGGTAATTTTCACCGTCGGGTAGAGATATGCCGGAGCGTTGTCATGCAGCAAAATCCAATCGTTCACTGTAAAATTTTCAGGCCTTTTCGTCTAATTGCGTCTTGTAGGCGTTGAAGTATCTCCACTAAAGTTCTTTGTTTTCGTGCTGAATCATGCCCTGGAGAAATTTTTGCTTGTGCTCCTCGTACCCACTCGATTTTTTCATCGCCTCATTTTCGTAGTGCCTCAGATGGTGATTTCTTCAGCAGAATGCAGAATTTGATATTTGTACGCTGCTCTGAAGATATTTCAAAATCCGAAAAAGCAACCTGCAGCTTTTGCAAACAGTAACTAAAAGGAGTGCCAAGCGACTCGACGCTTTCTCTAGTAGTGGCTGCCAAACCAGGAAAAATAAATTTCCTCCAACGATCACTTGCTTGGCGCTAGACAACGATTCCGGGTGCTTTTTTACTCTACCTCATAGTCGCTGTGAAATAAGTATGGACTGATGCTCATTTTTTTCTCTTATACGCACCATGTTCCATGCATTGCGGTGTTGTCGCTTCTTCCTAGATTGACTTAGTATTGTCAACATGCTCACAGCATTGGCAACAATGTAGAAATCTCCTGTCCGTAATTATTTTGCGACAACTATTACTTTAATCACTTTGTTAACTTTGACAACACTTATTTTCCAATCATCCCTATTCTGTAAGAAAATTGCTAAGTCTTAGCAACATTGCTAAAAAAAGTAGCCTGTAGACACAAAAAATGTAAAGCCTGTTGTTAACAAATTTAACCAATCAAGTATGCTGATATATAACAAAAAATTGGATTTTTAGTTGTCAAATCAATATCTATTGGATAAAATTTTTAGCCACTTATTAAAAATTAACCATTGAGTTATTTGCTGTTACAATGTGCAGTTAAACACATGATCAGCTAACAACAATATATGCAACTGTCCCTTGCACTTAGTTTTTAAAACATCACAAAAAATCGCAAAAGGCACATACACATTTATTCGCTCTCAAAATCGATAACATAATTCGTCGGTTTTGTAAGAATAAATGATGAAAAATTGTGATTTCAAGTATATTGTCAAAACCTTATATTTTAATATTTCCTTTTTTATAACACTACTGCTATTAAGCCTCATTTCCACCGAATGTTTTATTGCTTAATGCGTAATGATTAGTGCATAAGACTTAATGCAATATGACAATTTACCATTTCCAGCTATTTTGTTTAGTGACTAATTCAACAGAAATGTCACAATTTTTTCCCTTACTTGTGTCTAGCAGACTGCAATTGCAGTAGCAATTCTACTTTTTTTAAATATGTGATATACATAATTTTCTGTATCTATATCCATAACGAAAAATTAAAGTTTTAATAATCATAAAATTGATTGACAGTTGACAGTTCAGGTTAGAAGTTTGCAATCTTTTGTTCTTACGCATTGCTCTTAATTCTTAAGCATTAATTATAGCTCTTACGCATTAGGACAATCGGTGGAAATGAAGCTTTAAGCGAATAACTAATTAATATTGTTTTTAATTTTAACCTACAAATTTTCAACATGATGTTAATATAAAAATAAAAACTAACATTATATGCAATTCAAAACAGAGATTAAAATATCTTCCATGACTTCCTTGTACGCCTGTTACACTATACATATTTTGTTAATAATTAAAATATGTATTATAATAGACCTAATCATAAAATTGCACGTACTTGACATATTTTGACACTTTGTCCTAATTCATGGCAAACTTAATTACAGAAACCAAAAAGTACCTACATAATTTTTAAATTTACATATCTCGCTTATACAAAGAGCTAATTTAATCACGCTTGGTGTTTTTGACGCAGAATTCAATTCTCTAAAACTTTTATTTGAAGCATTTATTATTGAAATCAAAATAGTATTTTTTTCAAGAAAAGCTGATAACAGCTTCAAGTAAAGTATCACTTCCGGTTAGACTATTTTAAGCAAAATCTATTATGTTATTCCCATTGATATAAGAGTAGTATATACCAAATTTTAAAAGTTTTGGATTATATTTTAATATAGTTTTTCGTTAAAATCTATTATAGGCTTCCAGTAAAGTTCCACCTCCGGGTAGACCATTTTAACTAAAATCTATTATGTTATTCCCATTGATATAAGAGTACTACATACCAAATTTGAAAAGTTTTGGATTATATTTTAATATAGTTTTTCATATATCTATGGTAGGCTTCAAGCAAAGTACCACTTCCGGGTAGACCATTTTAACTACAATCTATTATATTATTCCCACTGATATAAAAGTCTTATATACCAAATTTCAAAACTTTTGGATTATATTTTAATATAATTTTTCATGAAAACCTATTATAGGCTTCAAGTAAAGTACCACTTCCGAAAGTTGTGTAATTACCAAAAAGAGAGGTGCACAACTAGATGTTATAACAGTCCTAAATACAAAATTTTAACTTTCTACGGCTTACCGTTTTTCAGTTATGCGAAATACGTACATACGTACGTACGTACAGACGTCACGCCGAAATAAGTCAAAATGGATTCAGGGATGGTCAAAATGGATATTCCCGTTGAAATCTGGAAACCGAAATTTTTCGCGATTATACTTCCTTTACTTCGTACAAGGAAGTAAAAAACATGAGCGCCACCATTCGAATGAGCATAAAGTGCCCTAATTAAATGTGAACCAAAATCTCAAAACTAGAAAATTGCATTTTTTCTCAAATACCGATATACTACTAAAACGGGCTCCTAATGGGGCAACTTTTGTCTAATTTAACCGACTTCGTATCTTTTATATTCTCGAGATGCCTATGTATGGTCCGTTTTTCAATACCTACCTATATGTATTTGAGTTTTAATCGGAAGTCTATACCAAACATCTATAACTAAGCAGTTTGTATACAGAAATAAATCGACGATGTTCGCAAGTACAGCATACTACTTTTCTCCTCTTCAGGGATATTTCTCATAAATTCCAGATCCGCACTTGACATTTTTCTATCTAATCGTGCATTAATCAGCAATAAATAATATCCTCGTCTCATTAGTATCACAGTCTACGGTCAAACTAATAATTTATCTATGAAAATTAATATACATCGTCGGCGCAAACAAAGCAGAATGTGAGTTTACTTGAAAAGTTATCGACATGTTTTTCATTCCTTGGGGATTAGAAATATGTGTCGTGCATGAGGCATATGCGTGCTTTATAAGAAAATTCGTGAGACAAGACAGAGGTTAGAGTGTTAATAACTCTGTCAGCCATCAGGAAGCCTGTTAATTACTTCGGGTGGAGTCTCATATAGCGCTGATGGGCAATCGGTTATCGTGTTAATTGTTAAGAGATTTAAATTAACATGTTGACTTGCAGAGATACACGACTTGTTTGAAGTCTGATTTGCCTAGTTGTCATTTAGATGAACATGCAATTATTCTTATTAAATTATGTAATAACACTCTTTAATACTTCCTTATATGTTACTTTATATAATTTAATACATAAAAATTATTAATGCTTATTAGTAATGTGAACTTTTCAAACATTAATTCTAATCACACTTAGATTTACTATTTTTTCAGTAAGCTAAGAATACATTTTGCTTATAAGTAGTTTTTTTAAATGTCAATGGATTGTCATAAAATGATGAAATGTCTCCCAAATACGTTTAGATTGGGACTCAAAATACAACTCGCAAAAGTGTAAAGACAGTCTCTGGTTTCACAAAGTTCACAGTTCTGACAAGTTGCACGTTTCCATTTGCTGTTTGGTGGTATATTCAGTGGAGGACTGGCCAGGGTGTCAGTTTTTAATAAGTGCATATATTTACTTAGATATGTTTCAAAATTTATTATTTATTATTCCGTTATCTTACAATTCTAGGCCTGCGTTTTCATTCCTTGAAGTAGCGTGATTCTATTTTTACTTCCTTGTACGAAGTAAAGGTAGTATTGTAATCGCGAAAAATTTCGGTTTCCAGATTTCAACGAAAATATCCATTTTGAGCTTCCCTGAATCCATTTTGACTAATTTCGTCGTGACGTCTGTACGTACGTATCTCGCATAACTGAAAAGCGGGAAGCCGTAGAAAGTTAAAATTTTGTATTTAAAACTGTTATGACATCTCGTTGTGCACCTCCTTTTTTGGTCATTACATAACTTTTGGAAGTGGTACTTTACTTGAAGCCTATAATAGATTTTAATGAAAAACTATATTAAAATATGAACCAAAATTTTTCAAATTTGGTATATAAGACTTTTATATCAATGGGAATAATATAATAGATTTTAGATAA
Organism: Ophonus ardosiacus; assembly: GCA_943142095.1. NCBI lineage: Eukaryota > Metazoa > Arthropoda > Insecta > Coleoptera > Carabidae > Ophonus > Ophonus ardosiacus. The sequence goes on from OW964830.1 coordinate 32,336,376, forward strand.
AATGGTCTATTCGGAAGTGGTACTTTACTTGAAGCCTAAAACAGATTTTAATGAAAAACTATATTAAAATATAATCCAAAACTTTTCAAATTTGGACTTTAATCTCAATGGAAATAACATAATAGTGGTTAAAATAATCTACCCGGAAGTGGTACTTTACTTGAAGCCCATAATAGATTTTAATGAAAAATCATATTAAAATATAATCCGAAACTTTTTAAATTTGGTATATAATACTTTTATATCAATGGAAATAACATAATAGATTTTGGTTAAAATAGTCTACTTTACCGGAAGCTGTTATCGGTATATCTTGAAAAAAATGGTGTTATGTTGATTTTAGTAATAAATGTTTTAAATAAAAGTTTTAGATAATTGAATTCTGCGTCGAAAACATCAAGTATTATTAAATTAGCTTTTTGTATAAGGGAGATATGTAAATTTAAAAATTATTTACTTTTTGGTTTCTGTAATTAAGTTTACTATGGATTAGGACAAAAAATAACAAAAAAATAAAAAATTAATGTTAATGTGAAATTATGTCAAATACGTGCAATTTTATGATTGGGTCTGTTATAATACATATTTTAATTATTAACAAAATATGTATAGTGTAACAGGCGTACAAGGAAGTCATGTGGTGTCCACATCAGATATCTTTTATTCTAAACGGTTAGATTCACTATCTATATATATTTCTATATTGAATTCATCAAGACGATCGGGGAAATTTTATTCGCCTGTACAGACTAAACGGTAAGAGCGATTTTAATGAAAAATTTTCCAAGGTGTAGAGAATAACTCAACTTGATTTCCTGGTAATAGGTCAATTTTCTATACGGTGCATAGTTTTTGTGTAAAAAATTTTTAAAGGTCGTATTTTGGCTTTTTGAAACAATTTGAAATCAAAAATTTAGTCTTCTTTGAAAAATTTAAGACGAAGAACGTTTCTTTGACATGTCAATCAGAACATTTAAATGGAATTATTTATAAAATAAGGCCTTTTTGAAAGAAGTTAAATTAATAAACATACATTATGGTAATGGGCGGTTATTCCATAGTAGTTTAAAAGGCCTAAAACATTATATTTAAAAATTAAAATTTTTGGAGGTTCATGTCCGTGATTCATGTACATTTCCAAAGTGTTGCTAAACATCCCATAAATAACTAAGTAAAAAACAAATATTCCAATGTCAAGAATTTGACAGCTCGAACGGCTTTTGTTTTTTGCTTAAAGTTGTCAGAATCATGTCGTGTTTGGTATCAAATGAGAGGGTTTGTCAAGGGCTGCCATGCAGAAATGTTAAAAATTTGACAGCTCGATCGGCTTTTGTTTTTGGCATAAAGTTGTCAGAAACATGTCGTGTTTGGTATCAAATGAGAGGTATCGACAAGGGCTGCCATGCAGAAATGTCAAAATTTTGAAAGCTCGATCGGCTTTTGTTTTTTGCTTAAAGTTGTCAGAACCATGTCGTGTTTGGTATCAAATGAGAGGGTTCATCAAGGGGTGAAATGCAGAAATGTCAAAAATTTGACAGCTCGATCGGCTTTTGTTTTTTGCTTAAAGTTGTCAGAACCATGTCGTGTTTGGTATCAAATGAGAGGGTTCGTCAAGGGGTGCCATGCAGAAATGTCAAAATTTTGAAAGCTCGATCGGCTTTTGTTTTTTGCATAAAGTTGTCAGAACCATGTCGTGTTTGGTATCAAATGAAAGGTAACGTCAATGGCTGTCATGCAGAAATGTCAAAAATTTGACAGCTCGCTCGGCTTTTGTTTTTTGCATAAAGTTGTTAGAACCATGTCGTGTTTGGTATCAAATGAGAGGGTTCGTCAAGGGCTGCTATGCAAAAATGTCAAAAATTTGACAGGTCCATCGGCTTTTGTTTTTTGCTTTAAAGTTGTCAGAATCATGTCGTGTTTGGTATCAAATGAGAGGGTTTGTCAAGGGCTGCCATGCACAAATGTTAAAAATTTGACAGCTCGATCGGCTTTTGTTTTTGGCATAAAGTTGTCAGAAACATGTCGTGTTTGGTATCAAATGAGAGGTATCGACAAGGGCTGCCATGCAGAAATGTCAAAATTTTGAAAGCTCGATCGGCTTTTGTTTTTTGCTTAAAGTTGTCAGAACCATGTCGTGTTTGGTATCAAATGAGAGGGTTCATCAAGGGGTGAAATGCAGAAATGTCAAAAATTTGACAGCTCGATCGGCTTTTGTTTTTTGCTTAAAGTTGTCAGAACCATGTCGTGTTTGGTATCAAATGAGAGGGTTCGTCAAGGGGTGCCATGCAGAAATGTCAAAATTTTGAAAGCTCGATCGGCTTTTGTTTTTTGCATAAAGTTGTCAGAACCATGTCGTGTTTGGTATCAAATGAAAGGTAACGTCAAGGGCTGTCATGCAGAAATGTCAAAAATTTGACAGCTCGCTCGGCTTTTGTTTTTTGCATAAAGTTGTTAGAACCATGTCGTGTTTGGTATCAAATGAGAGGGTTCGTCAAGGGCTGCTATGCAAAAATGTCAAAAATTTGACAGGTCCATCGGCTTTTGTTTTTTGCTTTAAAGTTGTTAGAATCATGTCGAGTTTGGTATCAAATGAGAGGTATCGTCAAGGGCTGCCTTACAGAAATGTCAAAAATTTGACAGCTCGATCGGCTTTTGTTTTTTGCATAAACTTGTCAGAATCATGTCGTGTTTGGTATGAAATGAGAGGTATCGTCGAGGGCTGTCTTTGCAGATATGTTAAACATTTGACAGCTCGCATGGCTTTTGTTTTTGCTTAAAGTTGTCAGAACCATGTCGTGTTTGGTATCAAATGAGAGGTAACGTCGAGGGCTGCCATGCAGAAATGTAAAAAAATTGACAGCTCGACCGGCTTTTGTTTTTTGCTTAAAGTTGTCAGAACCATGTCGTGTTTTTTATCAAATGGGTGGTATCGTCGAGGGCTTCCATGCAGAAATGTCAAAATCAGTTTAGAGAGGCATGTTGGGTGGGCAAGTTGAGTGGGCTGATTAAGTGGGCAGGTTTGCGTGGGCAAATTGCTTGGGCAGATTGGGTGGGCAGGTTGCGTGGGCAAATTGCTTGGGCAGATTGGGTGGGCAGGTTGCGTGCGGCAGTTTGGGTTGGCATTTTGGGTGGGCAGGTTGCGTGAGCAGTTTGGGTGGGCAGTTTGCGTGGGCTGTTTGGGTGGGCAAGAAAAAAATATTTTGAAAGACTCTTAGCGTTAGCACTTTGCGTTTAAATTGTTCCTAGACGGATTGGACGTACGTAAAACTATTATAAAACACTATCGGCGGAGCCCTAGGGTATACTCGGCGTAGCCGAGTTTACGCTAGTTTATGTATACTAAACATTGAACAAGAACTAAATGAAAAGCAAATAGTCTTGGGAAAATTCCAATATATATATACATCACATTGACAAATTTTATAAACGAAGTAGTTTTTGGATGAATGCTTCATTTATTTCAACATAGTCAATGATTTACAGAGTCCAATTGCGACGTTTCAGTTGACTTTTAACCATGTAGTCCTTCAACTCATTGGTTTTCAAATTCTTGTAACTTCATTTATAATTCAAATGTTGCTTGAAAATGGTTCTAAACAGAACCGAAACGTCGCAATTGGAATCTGTAAATCATTGACTATGCTGAAATAAATGAAGCATTCATCCAAAAACCACTTCGTTTAAAAATTTTTTATTTGCTTCCAAAAACTGAATCAAAAGACAAATTTTATAGTTTTATAATTTAAAGGTACGTAAAAACCAAAATCTAACATCAAAACGTAGACGTTCGTACCGGATGCGTGCTAAGCTGGTAGACAGTAGCTACCAGTTCAGTATATAAAAAAGATGATTACTAGTAATAAACATTATGTACCTACTACTCCATGCTGAAATCGTTCAAAGTTTAAGAAAATTTTAAAAAAAGTTGTTGCATATATCGTCGGCTGATTATTGGAATGTACCAAGTCCACTTTTTGAAAAAAAAAAAGATATAGGTAGTCAAATTCGGCTTCCCGGTAGAAAGAGCATCGTCAATAAATTGTCATTAGCAGTATAGTAAATATAAACTGTACATGTGCAAGCATAATTACAGTGTGTGTAAATACTTCTTCTTATTTATAGATTACGTGCTCAACACTACAGAAGAAGCTGCATTATTTAATAACTGTTTAATCTTTTTAACACAAAATTCCTTTCTGCAATTATATTTACTATACATACTAATGGCATTTTTTTTATTATTTTCGTTTTATGTTTAATCTTTTTATAACTGTTTACTCTTTATTACATAAAATTCCTTTCCACAAATTCTGTTCACTGTACATATTAATAACATTTCTATATTAATGTCACTTTATAATTGTCTTATTTTTCTGTTCACTGTATATTAAATTTTATGACAATAAAAGTCCCAATATACATATATCACCTACTTGTATAAACTAGTTAGCTACTTCTCTCCACATGTGTGGGAGTAGTACATTTATCCTTGTGAGTCAGAAGGTCCTGAGGTCCCAGCACCTCATGTGAGCAGGCGAGACCTCACAGCGCGAACGCTTGTATCGTTACATCGCCTTCCAACTTGTTCCCGTAGAGATTGATCTCTCGCGGTACAAGTGTCGTAAACATGTCGCCGAGAATCTACAAGCTACTTGTTCAAGATGTGAGAATACACAATGATGGTGGCGGAAAAGGATAGGAGATAGGAGCTCTATACAATGATAGATATAGATGGATACCTTATCAAAAATGCAACACAGACTGCATAAATAAATACAGACAAGGTAGAATACTAACTAGGATATTTTCACATTTTTCATTGTTATATAATCTAAATACTGAGTAGATTAAGTAGTTTTCCATTACCTTTACGCCACTTCACCTAATTCACATAATATTCTTCTTATCGTTCGGTGTCTTCTCCAGTCATCTTTATTTATTTATTCTTATCTAAGGAGAAACAAGAAAAAAATATTATGAAACAAATGGTTTCTCTACGGCAGGTAAGTAGAGGAGGAAATGGAGAAAATAAATAGGCAATTACAGAATTGACATCACATACAAGAGAGAGATAGAAGATCATGCTATCATGCTTCCAAACAAACCTCCCTTCGTTGTCTTACGTCCCGCACTCTGATTCAATCTGTCATTATGTATGCATTGGTCATTCACTGTTAACCTAATTCTTTGTGATTTGTTCGTTGTGTTCAATAAAAATGAGTTTAAAACCACAAGATGTGCGTGAGGCAACTTTTTTGTTTGATAATATTGACGATCATTCCATATATCTAAATATCGCAAAATTTCTAAGATGCCCTCTGTTGAAAACCGTCTTAAATATCTCTATTTATGCTTGCTACATAAAATTATATTGACAGGTACTCCATCATATTTATTTGATAAATTTATTATTAAAGACTATAACTATTCTCTTAGAATGAAGGATTTGTACATTGTCCCAACCTTCAGAAAGTCAAAATTTAAAGGTGCGTTTTCATATATGGCCCCCACTTTATATAACAGTGTTCCTGACTATCTGAAGATCCTTTCATTAAACAATTTCAAAAGAAATGTACGAGCATTATTATTTGTATAATATTTATTTCATGTTTACTATTTTGTACTCTATATTTATCTATATTTATCTTAAATGTTTCTATTACTTAAATTATCTGTAATTGATTAATATTTCAACGTGTCTATTAGTTTTATATACATCTGTGTATTATTTGTTGGTTAGGTGGAAGAGCAGCCTTAGGCTGAACCTCGCCCTTGATTATATGTCAATAAAGTTTATTATTATTATTATTATTATTATTATTATTCAACTAAAACGATGGCTGGAGTCTAGAGGTCTATAACTGATGACAGGTCTTTGTTTGGTACTGGTAACCATAGCAACCTTTAGTTCTATGCTTTGCCGCAAGATGCACTCTTGAAAATTGCAATTGTGTAAGGGTCAAAATAATGAACTCATACATACAATAGAAATATAAACATATAAAAATGACAGACATACCTTATTGCATTTAACAAGTAAGACTTAAAGAAAAGTGTAATAAAAAAATATAGATGGGAACCAGAGCTGGGCAAGTTACTTTTAAAATGTAACTAGTTACAGTTACAGTTATCTCCAAAAAAAAGTAACTAAGTTACTTAAGTTACAGTTACTTTGGTGAAAGAACTAAGTTATTTACTAGTTACTCATTAAAAGTAACTTAGTTGCCTTGAGTTACTTTCTAACTACTTTCAATGGCGTGAAATGTAGACTTTGACTGTTGACTTAGTTATTGTGTAGTATACATATCAGGGAGTTTTGGCACTAACTACGTTAACCTAAATTTTAACGTTATTGCTTGGCAACACCCAATCAGATTATTATTGTTAATGTTAACGGACCTACAGGGCCTTATTACCGCCTAGGCCCACGAGGCCACGGCCTAGGGCCCGCTTTGACAAGAGGCCATCAGGGCCCGTTTGCTGTGATAAAAAATCTGATAAAAAGGCCCTGCGGACCTACATTATAATATAATATAAAAATTAAAAGTAACATTTTATCTTGTGAGAAGGGAATTTGTAAAAATGAGACGAATTCAAGTCTTGCAACCCTTGGAACAACGAACAAAATACACTATTTTTTGTATAACCTGAAAATTGGAATAATCTTGATGATTTAGTGGCAGTTTAATTATAATTTATTAAAACGTATCATTTGTAAGCGAGGAAAACATTTGAAAATAATATATTTTATAAGTCAAATTTAACATTTAGTGACTTTTTAATTCTAGAATTAAAAGTTAAAATAATGTGTTATTTTTAGTTTTTCTGTTTACCGTACAAAAACTCTATTATTAATGAATATAATTACTTATTTTATTATCTATTATGGCTTGAAATCAATCAACAATAATATTGAATTTAATTATGTATTAAAATAAAAGTTACACATTACAGAGGATATGCGCGATACTGCGCTTTTTAAGTTACTTTGACTAACTTAAGTTACATTCTAATTTCTGAGTTACTTTAAGTTACTCAAGTAACTAGTAACTAAAAACCGTAAAGTTACCAACTACTTTTCCGCAGCAAGTTAAGTTACAGTTACAGTTACCATATTTTAAAAAGTAACTAAGTTACGTTACAAGTTACGTAAAAGTAACTAGTTAGTAACTAAGTTCCTAAAGTAACTAGTTACTGCCCAGCTCTGATGGGAACGATAATCGACTGGGTTTGAAATTGAAGATGGTTGATTTGCGTTTGTTTCATGCTTGCGGGTGTAAGATTATGCAAAGAAAAACAAACATTGTTAACTTTAATCACGTTGTTAACTTCGACAAAGCTTATTTTCCAATGTATTTTGGATACGTACCCAAGGTTTACACGGAACTTCAGTCAACACTTTTTTGTTGAACTACACCGACCTTTGGTTAAAATAAGAAGAGCACAAATGATGATTATGCGGGAGAGAATACACCCTCAAACCTTTTAATCTACCTTACAAGAAACTTAAAAAGGTAAAGAACAGATTAGACAGTAGGCTAGAAAGCTATATAAATCCAATACAATATTATCCTCAATCTTCCATAGTCTTTTTATTTTTTCGTGTCAGTTTTCTCTAGGGTAACCTTTGGTCATTTTAAGCTAGGTTTAAACAAAAAATGCATATTAAAATTTTAACAGCAATGTATTACAATTCATTTCACATTTAATTTCGATGCAATCAATTTAAGCCAAATCTAATATTTAAGTTACATTGGTGCAACGGGCCATAAGTGTTCTTTTTCAATTTGTAAAATTACGACAGTTATTTAAAATGTTATCTTTCTAATTATTATGAAAGGCAAATGATGGACTACTTGAGTGCATTTTTTTTTATTTAATATTTTTGAAGAGAAGACAAAATCTTGCTTCCCATATTTTTTTCTTTTGACAAAATTTTTGTTAATTGGCCAGAAAAAAATAATGAAATTTGAATATATAAATAACCGCCATGAATGCGTAGATGGCTGTAAAGCCATAGCAACGGTACGTCCGATAGCAACGGCATGTGTGGGTAAATTAAACATGACAGATCACCTGTTTAATGTTTGTCTTTTTAATCTTGTAAGTTAAGTTAAAATTCTTCAAAGTCCTGCTTAACAAATCGAAATACGAAATAAAAGTAACAGAAACCACGCAAATTGCAAATAATAAATAAGAGAGACAGATCGTACGCCAGATACAGATTACATTCTTAAATATGCTTCCCTTTCTTCGGTTCAAAATAATGACTTCACTAAAAATATTCTTTTTCTGTTTATTAAGAAACATATAATTTTTTAAAATGAAATTTATAATTTTGCTTACGCTTTCAACATAATATTAGGTGTATAGTGATAGAAATCAGTCCCCACTTCATTTGCAGTTACTAAAACATTCATCCTTCGTTTTGTTATAACCATCTCCTTTCTGTTGTGAACGAGATATAGGGCCAGTTGCGGAAAATTTTTTTAGATGATCATGTGGTTAACTACACATTGTAACCTTGGATACGTATCAAAAATACATTGGAAAATAAGCTTTGCCAAAGTGAACAACGTGATTAAATGGGATGAATAAAATTCCTGGATTGTAGTCAATAATAATTTATTTCAAAATCGGCCTCTACCGGTTTCGGCAACTCATTTGCCTTCTTCAGGAGCTATAAATAATTTAAATGTACATATTTATAGCTCCTGAAGAAGGCAAATGAGTTGCCGTAACCGGTAGAGGCCGATTTTGAAATAAATTATTATTGACTGCAATCCAGGACTTTTATTCATCCCAAACATCCATCCAGTCAAGAAGCTCTCCATACAAAACGTGATTAAAGTTTACAATGTTTTATGCAACTGGGCCATAATTTTTTTTATTTGAATCATGCATTTGTTTTTCTTTGCATAATCTTACACCCGCAAGCATGAAACAAACGCAAATGTCAAAAATATAATGTAAAAACATTTTGTTATGCCCGTATCACACTAGCGGGTTTTGAAGCGGTTGGCGGGTGTGGATGCGTGTGCGAGAGACTCCTCGACCAATAGGAGCACGGCGGCTGGCGGCTGCGACTGCGGTTGCGAGTGAAGGAATAGCCGACAGGCTATTTTTTCACCCGCCAGCCACACCCGCAGCCAGTCAGAAAGCCCGATACTGTCACGTGACTACCTTGGTTTGACATGTGCTATAGTTTTTGTTTGTACCGGTGCAACATTTTTCTGTCATTTTGGATTTATTAATTTGAGGCGAAAATGACTACTTACAAAAAAGACAAGAATCTGTTTTCTTTAGAAAAGAAATTTTTAGTCCTAGATTTAACAGAGAGACGGCCCATATTATGGGAGTTCACCGCCATCTCGAACTATTCTTGCTTTCGATAAAACGTTAAGATAAAAAAATAACCGCACCGCACAGTATGATTGCAAGAACTGCGACCCGCACCCGTAGCCGCACCCGCCAACCGCTTCGAAACCCGCTAGTGTGATGCGGGCATTAGATCCCCACTACCGATCCATCGGAAATCGTAAAATCTATCTATAGTCAAAGCCGATGCATGAGATGAATTTACGATGGATAGTACGCGGTAATAAGAAACGATATGATAATTTCATCTGCAATTCAGCAGTGAATAAAAAAACGATATAATGAATTTACGATTCATATGCATTAATGAAAGTATTCTATCGTGAGCGCAAAGTTATAAAACTAGAAAAAAATGTTCGTAGGGAATCGCTCAAAACAGCTGCAGACACGTGTTTCGCTCTTATTAGAGCTCATCAGTACAGCATAGTTAGTTAATAGGTGGACATTAACTGGAAGTAAAAAATCCGACAACTTGTAACAGTGCCAGCAAGCAGCCAAATACACAATTGTTGCATACGGTCAGCATTTCCACGAATTTGTGGAATAAATACGACGGAGCAGCGGCGGTAATTTATAACCACCCACCAGAGCCGTTACTTGGACCCTAAGGTAAATATATGAAAGTATTCTATCGTGAGCGCAAAGTTATAAAACTAGAAAAAATGTTAGTTAATTAACTAACTATGCTGTACTGATGAGCTCTAATAAGAGCGAAACACGTGTCTACAGCTGTTTTGAGCGTTTCCCTAAGAACATTTTTTCTATTTTTATACGCATTAATGCACACCACTCATCGGTGAATAAAGAAATTCGCCTAAAATCTAAATTTTTGAAGTGGTTATCTTCACATAATACTACAATACAAATATAGTGACAGAATATGATATGATAACTAAATTCTTCAATCGAAATTCGAACCCAAATATCCTCCTTTCAGGATCGTGCTTTTACTATCTGTCTTCTAAAAATAAATCTTATAATCTTTATGCATATTGTATACAAATATATGAATAACTACAAAAAATAAATTACTATTTTTACTCTCTTCAAATTGGATATCAATGCAATATACCAGTAAGGATATTAATATTATAAATAAACAACAAACTTGTTGCAAAATGTTCCCTTGCGTTAATTATTATTTCTATTTAAAACTAAAACTGACCAGTTTCGTGTGGACAACTAAACTGTGTAGTTGTGCATCTGTTCTAGTGTGAATTTTAACACAATTTGGAGACAGAGGTAGGTGAATATTAGCTTCTGTTTACTGTCATTGAAAAATTAACTTACAATTTAAATAGCTAAGCTATTAAGCAATGCTTTTCTTTTGTGTTAATACGAATATTATTAAAAATAAATTAACTTTAAATTGTTAATTTTCAAAATATAATTCGTTAAACTAAAACCGAATTTATAAGCTCTTTATACTAAAAACTAGAGGCAATTTGCTTTAATTTCACAGATGCATCATATCTGTATAAATTATAAATGTTTATCTAAAATTTCCTTAGAACGGAATTCTTACGCAGTAATTATTGTTTAAACACTTTTAAGAATTATTTAACTTGGGTTATCCCTGAAACATTTCTTTCTCATCACATGAGCTTAATGCACTCATCTTAGTACAAATAATATTCATTAATCACAGGTCCATTCCACAGGTAACCTATAATTACGTCACAAAACTATATAATTAACAAAATTATCGAACAATATTCCAAATCTTCTCGCGCATTCTTAAACCGGGTCAAAATTAGCCATCAATCACGTGGAATCGAAGGTCACTGAAAGTAAAAATGTTATCGCCTTGATAAAAATGCAATTTAGATTCTTTATTAACGGTATATGTTTCCTTAATCCTGCTAGTATAACCCATGAAATAAGATTTTTTTACTTCGTTGATGAATTTCATGGTTGCAGATGAATGTTGTCATTTATTACTGTCTTATTTGTACGTGATGAGAGTTATTATTCGAAACTTATTGATTTGTTTTATTTATAGTATAGTACATCATTTTCATAAACAAACATTGATAGTTTTATACAGAGCTGGGCAGTAACTAGTTACTTTAGTAACTTAGTTACTAACTAGTTACTTTTACGTAACTTGTAACGTAACTTAGTTACTTTTTAAAATATGGTAACTGTAACTGTAACTCAACTTGCTGCGGAAAAGTAGTTGGTAACTTTACGGTTTTTAGTTACTAGTTACTTGAGTATCTTAAGTTACTTAAAGTTACTCACAAATTAGAATGTAACTTAAGTTAGTCAAATGCCCTCTGTAATGTGTAACTTTTATTTTAATACATAATTAAATTCAATATTATTGTTGATTGATTTCAAGCCATAATAGATAATAAAATAAGTAATTATATTCATTAATAATAGAGTTTTTGTACGGTAAACAGAAAAACTAAAAATAACACATTTTTACTTTTAATTCTAGAATTAAAAACTCACTAAATGTTAAATTTGACTTATAAAATATATTATTTTCAAATGTTTTCCTCGTTTACAAATGATACGTTTTAATAAATTATAATTAAACTGCCACCAAATCATCAAAATTATTCCAATTTTCAAGTTATACAAAAAATAGTGTATTTTGTTCGTTGCTCCACGGTTTGCAAGACTTGAATTCGTCTCAATGTTGCAAATTCCCTTCTCACAAGATAAAATGTTACGTTTAATTTTTATATTATATTATAATGTAGATCCGCAGGGACTTTTTATCAGATTTTTTATCACAGCAACCGGGCCCTGATGGCCCCTTGTCAAAGCGGGCCCTAGGCCTCGTGGGCCTAGGCGGTAATAAGGCCCTGTAGGTCCGTTAACATTAACAATAATAATCTGATTGGGTGTTGCCAAGCAATAACGTGAAAATTTAGGTTAACGTAGTTAGTGCAAAAACTCCCTGATATGTATACTACACAATAACTAAGTCAACAGTCAAAGTCTACACTTCACGCCATTAAAAGTAGTTAGAAAGTAACTCAAGGTAACTAAGTTACTTTTAATGAGTAACTAGTAAAGAACTTAGTTCTTTCACCAAAGTAACTGGAACTTAAGTAACTTAGTTACTTTTTTTTTAGGTAACTGTAACTGTAACTAGTTACATTTTAAAAGTAACTTGCCCAGCTCTGGTTTTATAGCAATTGTTAAATAAATTGTTGTGGGGTTCCGTGGCTGAGTGTCTGGTCGCGAATCTGGGGGACCGGGTTCGATCCCGACCGACGCCAAATATTTCAAATTTTAAATGGCACAAAAGTAGCAATGAGTGCCTGTGAGGTGACGCCTGGTAAGCGACCGCACGGTACAAATATGTCATCATCATTATCGATATCTGTGATACAGCAGATTGGCACACCCAGAAATGGGTAATATGCCGTGATGATATATTTATTTTATTTATAATAATTGTTATGTTTTACCTTTCAATGTTTATATAGCGATAGATACCTATTATATAAATTGCAAATTTGCATATAACATATTAAAACTTTAGTTTAGTAGTCTTGCAAAAATAACGACAGTCACTTTTTGCTATCAACATAGACTAGGAAACCAAAACTATAATACTTGATAAAAATTGTTTAACCATAAGTGTTACTTTAATGATATATCTGAAAATAAGTTTAGTTATTTAAGCCGGGCTTATGCAGCAATAACATACTCATTATCATAGTTGTAATCTTAGTCTTAATAATTAAAATATGTTTTTATAATAGAGCTGTTTATGCAATATCGTCATAGTCATAGTCAGTTTCATGAACATATGCATAATCACAAAATTGGGTTAATTTTAATTTTATGACTATGACTATGACGACTTACAAACTGCGCATGCCTGAGAACTGTCAGTATTAGAAAACTTAACTTATTTTTTAATTATGATGTTTATTATAAACAAACTTGCAAGAACTATTTTTTCTCTACTGTATGTTAATATATCCATATTTATTTATTCGGCAAATATAATATTTAATATAAGTAAATGAGGTTAGAAAGTGACATATTAACAGTCACAATAAAAATGTTGCATAAACGATCACCTATCTTAAGATTGTTCTTATGACTATAGCTTAAGACTTATGATTATGATTGCGACTACGTTATTGCTGAAAAAACCCGGCTTTAAATATTAAGCGTAGGAGGTAGAGTGTTTCCTACTGATTGAAGATGATTTTGGATGAGACGAATGAAGCATCTTAACAAAATCAATTCTTATTGTTTTTTGCACGATCGACGAAAAGGAAAATTAAAATTTAAAAATATTTGAAAATTATTTTGACATTAAAAATTACCGAATTCAATCGACAAACATTTAAAAAAAAGGTGGAAAAATGATTTTATTAAGAATCATATCGATATTTAAACTTCATTTATTAATACGGTCACGCTAAAATTATTGAGAAATTTCTTCGAATTTTTGAGATAACCATACTTCTCTTCAACAATAATTCACTTCACCAATCTTTCCTTCCACTTCCTAAAAGCTCCCACTCAATCTTCTTCTTCTATTACTTTTTTTTTAATTATGATGTAACATAATTACGTCTTTTATTGTAGGTGTCATTTGCTATAACTGTCAACTTAATAATTGCATGAAGGTTCCCGAAGGAAAAATAATCGGACAAGCAGTCTGCAGTAAGAGTATTTATTTCAAGCCTACGTTTCGACTAATACATTAGTCTTCTTCAGGGCAAGAAATGGTCTAATAACTCTTACTGCAGACTGCTTGTCCGATTATTTTTTATTCGGGAACCTTCATCCATTCCTCAGTCGATTATCGCTCAAGTTCATTAATAATTGTATTTATCAGTCCCGTACTTCTTAAGAATACTGAAAACATTAATTGCTCGGAGTTGCTAGGCCACTAGTACGGTTTATATGTAGAGTAATCTTAACCCCTCTCAGAAAAGGCCTGTTGGGACCTCTGGTATGGTTGACATGTTGAATAATTCTAATTTCTCTTTACCCTCTTAATACGGTTTGGCATAAATTGTTCATTTTTCTCCAAATATTTCATTTTATTTTAATTAATTTTAAATTTAGACTTCATTATATTCAATTATTAGTTAAATAAATAAATAAATAAATATATCATCACGGCATTTTACCCATTTCTGGGTGTGCCAGTATCTACAACACATGTAGACATCGGTAATGATGACGATATATTTTACCGTGTGGGCGCTTACCAGGCGTCACCTCACGGGCACTCATAGCTGGCGTGGAGAGTGCACCACAGGGGTCAATTTTGTGCCATTTAAAATTGGAAATATTTAGCGTCTGTCGGGATCGAATCCGGTTCCCCCAGGTTCGCGACCAGACACTCAGGCACGCGGCCACGGGACTCCAATTATTAGTTTTGTTACGATAAGGTCCGGGGTGCAAATCCCTGCGGTGTCATTGAATTTTTCATAATTTCTTTCGTATTTTATTTAAAATTCTCCTTAATCCTTAAGTCTCTTTCTTTATATTAATCAATTAATGATATTTCTTTACTAAAATAATGATGTTACTCGTAAAACCGTTAATATAAAATGTCTTAGTTGTCACGACGCCAAAACTTATTTCGAATTTTAAATGACACAAAATTGACCCCTGCGATGCATTCTCTACGAGTACCGGTGAGGTGACGCCTAGTAAACTCTCGCACAATACAAATATTTCACATTACATCTGTACAAAGCAGGTTGATACACCCAGCAATGGGTAACATGCCGGGAGCCATATTTATTTATTTATTCATAAAGAAACTGCATTAATTAATATTGAAATAAAATTGTGTTTTCATATCTACCTTTTTTAATTAATTAATAATAATAATAATAATAGTAATAATAATAATAATAATTTCTTTAACACGTTCACTGCCTATGACACATACATTGTGTCATCTGGTATTTTGCGTGCTATACCGATGACACAACGTCTGTGCCATCATTATATACATTTTTCTATGCTTCAATATCTCACAGGCATTAGGAACTTACAGTTGCGCTCTTATAGGCACATCAGGTACACTTTGTACAGGTACGTAGTTGGTTTTGGGTTTTGGGAACTCTGAGTTCTACAATGGACAATCAATTTCCGGGACCATCGGTGCAAAAGAAAGTACGTTCTTGTCGTGACAAAAAGCTTATATCAGATGCAGAATTACAGAACAAAAAATTTGGAGAAGTATTAGAAAACCAAAAGCGATAATATAATATAATCAATATGTCGGGAGTAAATTGTCAGGACTAAATGCTGACATGCCAGTGAAAGGAAAACCATAAGCTGGTATAAAAAACTCATAATACATCTCACATCACTAATTTCTAGAGTCCCATTACCAAAAATCTAATGACACAAGTGTTCTGTCATATGGCATAGTAAAAATAATTGTGATATAGTTACTTTCTACAACTAAGACCCGGCATAACAGGCAGTACCAGGGTAGATGATCGGCAGTGAACGTGTTAATTGTGTCAGCTCTCCTACATAATGTTTAAAATGAATAAAAACAATCTTTATTGTATTTAAAGTTTTACAACTTATTATAATCGATATGTTAAGGGGGGTGAGTCAATATTCACAAATATTGCGTAACTTCCCCTTTGTATTTCTTGAGATAATGAAGATGAGATGGTGAAAGGACACACAAACAACCATACCTTACCCGGAATTCGAACCCAAAACCGTTAGCACGTGGAGGTAGAACGCTACCACCAATCCAGTTCGGTCGGTTAAATAATTAAAGATAGCAATTATTTCACATTACCTTGTCTTAAAAATAGATCACCATAAATCTCTCACACAATTATCTATAAAAAAATAAGACTAGGATAAACCATGACAAAAAATCGCAATTAATAATTATTACATCACGGAGAAAAATCGGTATTGAAAATTTAACAATACAGGAATTGTGAAGCATGTATATTAAATATAATAATAATTATATTTATTTGTATTAATTTATATTGTAGAAATTACCTTATATTTTGTGGGAATTATTATAAATATATTGTAATTCAAATATTTTTACATATACAATAAATATATTGACATCAACTATATTCTATTGTATTATAGGTAGTTGAGCAATGTATTATTGTAAAACAAACAATATTTTATAGCAGTTTTTTTGTATAGTGTCCTAAACTATTCTATTATTGCAATAGTTACAATATTATTGTTAGTTTTACTATCCTTCAGTTACGCTTTGCCGCCAGAAAAATTACGGCGTCATTCCCCTGTGTTCAGCAGGCTTATGCTAGTCGATGCCTGATTGTTAATTTCTTGCTGTCGTATAAAACTTGTGTATTGTGTGTTTGTTTTAATAATGTCAGAAATAGAGAACTTATTAAATAAATGGCAATTGAACCACTTAATCAACAATTTTATAGGTAAGTAAATTTAAATTGTTAATTATCGTTTGGGTAAGTTATAATATTCTTGTGCAATAAATATGTAATTAACTAGAGAAACATGCTAATAATAGACATTTATGCTTTCAATTGATATTAACTTCAATATTATATAAAAAAGATATATGTAAGTTAGATCACCCATTCCCACAGGAACCGCTGATCTCGCCACGTTTCCAAACCTCATATTACTTTTATCTGTACTTTCTCATAGGATAAGAACTTATGTAGTATAAAACTCCTGTCTTGACCTTATGTCGAGTTCAGTTATAGTTGAGAGACTGTTGTGTCACTTTGAATTAATTAATTGTATCTTGAATAATAATTTTTTGTTGTAATCACTTATAAATAAATTTTTTTAATAAACGTCAATAACGTTTACTTAACTGGCGCAGTCGGTAGGATTCCCAAACAGATTAATAAATCCTAATATCGGTAAAAAATCGTGTTTCGTTTCTACGATTAATTGGGAATCCCGAACTACAACAACAATCGTCGCCGAGACTCCACGAGTGCACATCGCGAAGAAGAGGTCTCCTGCCCTGCCCTGCTGAATACAGAGCTGCAGAAGTCGACACCAGTCCACGAAGACGTCAAAGACGAGCCCATGGACATCCGGACGATAATCCTGTAAGTGCTTATATGTCTTTCAGTGATATCAGTCAACCAAATTCAGATACAGATTCAGACACAAATTCAGTTGCTTCCTATAATTCACCTAACAATCCTCATATAAATAATATTTTAACAGAAATAACAAATTTAAATCTTAACGATACAATGGCTACTACCCCAAGAGTGGAAAAAGCATACCTTGATATGATCCCAGATTTTTATGGAGATCCAAAATTACTTCCTAGATTTATTGAAATTTGTGAAAAGTTACTGACCGTTTTTTATAATAAAAAAGAAACAAATGACTTTCAGAATGAATATCTGATGTCAACTATATTAGCTAAAATTAAAGGTGAAGCAGCCATTCAGTTAGCTGGTTCCATATTAACTTCATGGGACTGCATAAAAACAGCTCTTATAAATTCTTATTCCGACAAAAGAGATTGCTATACGTTAGCTATAGAATTAGCAGAACTCAAACAAGGTAATGAATCCCCGTTTGAATATTATAATAAAGTTCAAGAACTTTTAAATTTACAAATATCTTATGTAACTCTTAAAAACACGGCAGCTGAAGCCGTTGTATTATCCAAATATTTTCGGCAATACGCACTCCGCGTATTATTGCGTGGTTTGAAGGAACCGCTAGGTACGCTCATGCGTACGAAAAATCCTGAAGATATGAATTCCGCGCTAGGAATGTTAACAAACGATTTTCAAATAGAGAGTTGTACGCGCGCACATAAAACACATACTAACACTTCTCAGAAACCAAAACATTACACTCATCAAAACACACAGAATAGATATCCACCAATACAAACACAACCACAAATAAGACAAACATATGTTCCACCAACATATAGACCTGATTTACAATTACAACCTAGACAACATCATAAACCAATTAACCAGTCTCAAATTACAAAACAAAACGTTTTTAGGCCCAATGGCAACCAAAATTTCCCTAAACCTGTGCCTATGAGTGTTAGCACTCGACAATCTACTAGTCAATTCAGACCAGGCCCGTCAGGCTACAACAATCGCCCACAACAATTCACACCCAGACAATACTCTAACACCCAGCCACCCAACTTCGTGTTTGAAGAACTTCATAACACAGAAGTTAATGACGACGAAACATACTATGACGGGAACAATGTAATAATTACATACGAAAACGAACCCGATGAAGACACTCTTAATTACGAAACAGAACAAGCAACAAATAATTTTTTAGAACTACCAGCCTCGGAAACCAATTTGAATTAATGTCCTTAACACACAATCATAGTGAGCTACCATTCATAATTTATCCCGAAAACAATTTAAAAGTCCTTATCGATACTGGTAGTACACGTTCATTTATAAATCCGGAAATCGCTCAAAAATATTACAATGATAAAATTCAACAAGATCCTTTTAAAATCACTACAGCACATGGCACGTCCATGGAAAATTTTAGTTTAATTTTACCTTGTTCAAAATTATTTAAAAAATCTGATATCATGCTTAAATATCATCTTTTCGATTTTCACAATCAATTTGACATATTGTTAGGACTTGATAATTTGAAAAATTTAGAAGCAATCATTGATTTAACAAGAGACAAAATTATAACACCGGCATGCGAGATAAGAATTCATTATCATCAGCTAAAGCCGCGTCCACACTATTATGTAAAGGTAGAGCCAAACTCTGAACAATTTATAAAGTTTTACACAAACCGTGTTGAAAACGGTGAAGTATTCATTCCAGAAATAAAATTAAACAATCTCATAATACCCGAGGGAATTGCAAAAATTAATAATTATTCTTTTCATTACCCCGTAATTAATCCTAATAAATCAGAAGAAATTATAAACATTTTAAATAATGATATAATAGTTGAACCATTAGAACATTTCGAAATTAATAACATAAATTTTGACGAAAGAAATTCAAAAACCCCCTTTGATATATCACAAATTAGAACAGATCATATGAATTCAGAAGAGAAATTGGCAATCACAAAATTAATTAAAGAATATGAAGATATTTTTCATTCAGAAGACAAACCCCTATCATTCACAAACGAAATCAAACACCATATACGGACTAAAGACGAATTACCCATTTACACAAAGACGTACAGATACCCTGAAGTTCATAGAGAAGAAGTTAAAGAACAAATTGACAAAATGTTAGAACAAAATATTATTAGGCATTCGTATTCACCGTGGTCTTCACCCGTGTGGATCGTTCCTAAGAAACTAGATGCGTCCGGGAAGAAAAAATGGCGGATGGTCATTGACTACCGCAAGCTCAATGAGAAAACCATTGACGATAAATACCCCATCCCGAATATAAATACACTGTTAGATAAACTCGGCAAATGTCAGTATTTTACCACTTTAGATTTGGCTTCCGGGTTTCACCAAATTGAGATGAATAAAGAAGACATACAAAAAACCGCCTTTTCAACAGAAAATGGGCATTACGAATTCTTACGAATGCCATTTGGTTTAAAAAACGCACCTGCCACCTTCCAACGCGTCATGGATAATGTATTAAAAAATTTAGTAAATAACATCTGTTTAGTCTATCTAGACGACGTGATTATCTTCAGTACTAGCTTGCAAGAACACCTTGAAAGTTTACGCGCTGTATTCGACAGACTGAAGTCAGCAAATTTAAAAATCCAGATTAACAAATCGGAATTTTTACAAAGAGAAGTAGCATATTTAGGTCATGTGGTTACTCCTGAAGGCGTAAAGCCTAATCCCGACAAAATTTTGGCAATCAAAAACTATCCTATTCCCAAGACAACTACAGAAATAAAAGGCTTCCTAGGTTTATTAGGCTACTATAGAAAATTTATTCAAAATCTTGCTGCAATTACTAAACCTTTTACTAAATGTCTCAAAAAAAGAGCCAAAATAAATATTAAAGATCCGGAATACGTTGCATGTTTCAATACATGTAAAAATCTCCTTATTAACGAACCAATCCTCCAATATCCCGATTACACCAAATCATTTAACCTTACGACCGATGCGAGTAATTTTGCTGTCGGTGCAATACTATCTCAAGGGCCAATTGGCTCAGATTTACCTATTGCATACGCAAGTAGAACGCTTAACGATTCAGAACAAAATTATTCAACCATAGAAAAAGAGCTACTTGCTATCGTTTGGGCAACTAAATACTTCAGGCATTACTTATTTGGTAGAAAATTCAAAATTATTACGGATCACAAACCATTACAATGGTTATTTTCTCTTAAAGAACCAAATTCTAAATTAGTGCGCTGGCGCTTAAAATTGGAAGAGTATGATTATGAAATCATTTATAAAAAAGGTAAACTGAACACAAACGCCGACGCATTAAGTCGTAATCCACCACGCATAGAGAACCCTATCCAAAACCCCTCGAAATTTGTAAACAAACCAACATTGACCGAATATCAAAATTATTTAGAAAACAAAGACACTATCAATAATAAATATAAAATCCTCGAGGTAGAAGGCAACCTATTCGATGCATCCCCTACAGAGAGCCTGGCACACTGTGTCAGCAAAGACCTAAAAATGTCAGCCGGCATAGCAAAAGACTTCAAAGAAAAATTTCAAAATTTAGATCTCTTACGACAACAAAATCCTAAATTACACAATTTGGTATATCTGAAAGATAGACATAGATTTATTATTTATTTGATAACAAAGGAAAATTTTGCAGATAAGCCCACGCACGAAGATATGTTTATTACATTGCTAAAATTAAAATCATTCTGTTTAAAAAATAATATAGAAAAATTAAACATCCCTAAGATTGGATGTGGGAAAGATTTATTACAATGGAAAGATGTAAAATCAATGCTAAAATTTATTTTTCAAAAAACAAATATTATTATCACTGTTTTTAAATTGCCTACTGACAACACACCCCATCTTGAAATTAACACTAACGAAACAAAAAATAACGATACAAATACTGATGAGTTTTTTAAATATATGGACGAATTTCTCAAAGAATTCGAACACAACAATCAAAATGACAGCGAATCTCTTGTCGTTGAACTTGACGACGATAAGGCACGAAACGATAATAAAGAGCAGGACGACGACTCTAACGTAACAATACATTCAAACCCTGAGAATCCCATATCAGGCATACCTATTATTGAAAGTCCCGTAAATATAGGTAGAAATCAACTTATATTTTCGGAAGTCCTACATTCTCCCATTAAACCTATAATTTCTACATTGCACAATGATAAAATGAGACTCCAAATTCAAATTTCTAAAAACAATTTCGAAAACGATATAATTAATTTCATCAAAGAATATGTAATACCCAAAGTAAAATATCACCTGTATTTCGAGCATCCAATTTATGAGAAATTTAGTGTAACCTTGCAAAAATATTTCAAAAATTCTGAGATTAATTTTGTCAAATGTACTAGTAAATTAATAGATTTAGAAGATAAATTTGACATATCTGAAACTATAAAAAATTACCATGAGGGTAAAACCAACCACAGGGGTATACAAGAAACCCTTAACCAAATTAAGAGAATATACTATTGGCCCAATCAAATTAAGGATGTTAGTGATTACATAAATCAGTGCGAAATTTGTTTAAAATCAAAATATGAACGAAATCCAATAAAAACAAAATATAATATTACTCCAACCCCTAGTAAACCTTTTGAAACAATCCATGTAGACACATTAAGCTTAGAAAATTGCAAATTCCTAACAATTATCGATGCATTCTCTAAATACGCTCAAGCTTATCTAGTCGAGTCGACAAATGCAATCGAAATATGTAACAAATTAACTAGATTTTTCTCACATCATGGCATTCCTAAACTAGTCATATCAGATAACGGTCTAGAATTTAAAAACAATGTTTTAAAAGAATTACTCATATTACACAAAATTGAAATTCATTTTACTAGCTCACAGCACCCAAATTCAAATGGACTCGTGGAACGCTTCCATTCAACACTTATTGAACATATTCGGCTCTTTAATTTACAAGAAAACTTCAAAAATGAAACAATAGAAAATAAAGTGAATTATGCAATACTAGCATATAATAATACAAATCATAGTTCTACCGGTCTCAAACCAATCGAAGTAATAAATGGACATTTTGAAACAAACTCACCATTAGATGTTGAGCTTGAAAAACAAATCACACAAGACTATGTTCAAAATCATCGCGAAAAAACTAAAGCAGCTTATAAAAACATTAATGCCAAATTACAAAATAATAAAACTAACTTGATGAAAAAACTAAATGAAACACGCGAAAATTTGCCACAGATTCCAGGAACAGTATATGTGCACAATAAGCAAAAAGTTAATAAAACAAAGAATATAAAGTTCAAAAAAGAAAACATAAAAAGCATTAATCAAAAATTAAAAACTGCTAAAATTCGTACAGACCCCAAAGATAATAGGAAACAATCAAAAATTCATTTAGCAAATATAAAAAGACCTAGAAAAATAAATAAAATCACTAACAAAGATCTCACTCTTCCAGGTCCCTCTTGCTCATATACGCCTACGGACTAGAAATTAAAAACATTACGCAAAATACTGGACTTTTAACACTTGACTTAGGACCAGCAAAAGTACAAAAAACAACACATACTTTTTTACACTTCTACGACCTACAGCCAATCCTTAATCAATACAATAAATTAAAATCGCAACATAACCTTCTGAAAGAAACTATTCACATAAACAATAATAGCCTAGAAGATTCTTTGAATCATGATAAAATTATTACGTACATTCAAAACATGATAGACGATAAGTTTAGCCATTTAATTATTAATTACGAAAAACCTCGACACAAGAGAGGTATAATAGATGGACTAGGTTCTGTAGTAAAAGCAATAACTGGAAATTTAGACGCCGAAGACGAGAAACGATATAACAAAATTTTAAAACATTTAGAGGAAAACCAACATAAATTAAATGATCAAGTTAAAAATCAATACTCTGTTAACCATCAGTTGATAGAACAATTTAACAAAACTATTGACACCATAAAACGAAATGAACAAGAGCTAAAATCAAAAATTGAGCAGTTACTACACATAGTTATTGATGGAACTCAGCATTTAAATAAACTGGCTATTCACGATATCTATAATCAACTAAATACCTTATTTAGTATGATTTTTAGTATCTTACAAGATGTAGAAAATTCTCTAACTTTTTGCAAATTACATGTAATGCATCCTAGTATCATAAAAATTAAAGACCTTTATTTGGAACTAAACAACATTTATAAATTTTACGACAACGAATTTCCCTTAGAACCTATCTTTGATAATATGTTAAAATTTGAAAATTTAATTAAAGTAAATTGTAAACTAAATTCAAACAAAATTATTTACTTCCTGGATATACCAATTAATTACAATATAGATTTCCAACTATACCACCTTATATCCATACCCTCAAGGTACCAGACTGAATTTGTTACTATTATACCAAATAAAAATTATTTCTTAAAAACTCCTGATGGCCATATTAAATCGCTGAATGATGTATGCACAAAAGGGATCACCTACCAGTGTCCAAACAAAATCGAAGACGTACACGAGGAGGCCTGCGAGAAAAACATCATATTACACAACAATAATAAAGATTGTGAATATACGAAACTAAACCTAAAGAAGAATCATATTGAAATTATAGAAGAAATTAATCAATTCTTGGCTGTTCTACCACATCCAGAGACGATCCATGCATCTTGCCAACAAATTAACCAAATTAAAACTCTACAAGGAATATTTCTTATAAAAGAAGATCAGTGTAAATTAAAGTTTAGAAATCAGAGCTTAAAATTCAAAGACACTACATTCGGAAAACCAATCATTCTAGAAGATTTTCAAATACAACTCAATACAAGCCAAATTCCAAAAATGAGCATCGACATCAACAATATCCAAGATTTGAAGATACCCATTAACAAATTTGACGACATTGACGAAAATTACAACGTGGAAAACACAAACTACGCAATAATAATCCTATTTGTCATAATAATAATTATTAGTATTATTATTTTCACAGTCTTCGCAAGAAAAAGGTTTCTCCAAGGAAAATTCTGTCCATCCCGGAACCAGGAACCGGTACTTCAACCAAGGGCCTCAACCTCAGACCACCAGCAACCCCAGCTGATTCTCACCGAGGGTGCCCAATTCTTAGGGGGGAGGAGTTAGATCACCCATTCCCACAGGAACCGCTGATCTCGCCACGTTTCCAAACCTCATATTACTTTTATCTGTACTTTCTCATAGGATAAGAACTTATGTAGTATAAAACTCCTGTCTTGACCTTATGTCGAGTTCAGTTATAGTTGAGAGACTGTTGTGTCACTTTGAATTAATTAATTGTATCTTGAATAATAATTTTTTGTTGTAATCACTTATAAATAAATTTTTTTAATAAACGTCAATAACGTTTACTTAACTTGTATATATTTTTAAATAATTCTCATATTTCAAGGTCATTGTTTTGTATATTTTACTAATAAAGTTGGCAGATAAAAATGGCATTACTTTGCCCATTTAACCATTAATAATTAAAAAATTATCCCAGATTACCTATCGTGCAACATGTTTTGTTTCAGAACACGGTATTGACAGTACCGCATTGTTAGAACTGAATAATAGTCACATCGCTGAGTTAATTCCTAAGCTCGGTGATAGAATAAAATTTGAGAAATGCCTCAAAATATATAAAGAAGAGAAAATAAACATGAACCTTTCGGAAGACATAATAAATAGCGAAATTTTAATTGTAAATACTACTCCAGATAATTTGGTATGAACCTAAATTACTATTTTTTAATATTTATTGCGTAACAAATTAATATTACTATCTAAAGACAAATTCATTTACACCATATCCCATTAGTGATTCTTTCCATACTACATGCATTCTTTCTAAGAACTACATTTATAACTTTGCAATCAACATACACTTTAATAATTTAAAATTAATTTTAGAGTGAATTCAACGTACAAGTACCTCAGCCAATAACACATGTTATAGCTTCGTCAGCTACATCGTCATCGCCAACCCTAACAATAAATTCATTAACCAGCTCAAGTAGTTCCGATGATTCAATTGTAGAAACAAGTAAAATATACTAAAATATATAATATTCAAAGATTATGTTAATGTTTGATATTTTCATTTTATTTTCAGTTACCAATAACTTCGCATCTGATAATACAAAATATAACGAATTGCGTAAAAGATTAGAAACAGACCTAGAAGGGCTTGAAATATTAGCAAGTGCCTCAAGAAATTGCCTGTCCAGAAAAAAGTTGGTTAATTTTATAATTAACCAAGAATTTCGAGGAAATGAAGAATTGAGGTATGTTCATGAAAGAATATTTTAAACTTTTCAATTATTTTTTTGTATATTTTTAGGATTAACACACACAGATTCCAAGAATTAGCTAATCAAATTGTTGCTATATTTCCCAGGGAAAATATTGAAACTTATTATATACCATTCCATCATGAAAACGGTAAAAAATGCCTCGCCAAAGGAAAGCTGTGGGATAGATACCATAACAAGAGAAGAGAGCTTAAAGTGTTAGGTTTATTGCCTACAAAAAATATAGGTATTTTACCGGCTATTTAATTTTTTTTATCTACTGATATTTGCTTTTGGTTTTATAATTTATTTTATTTCAGCAAATAGTACTACGTCGTTTGAAATAAATAATACCCATCAGGAAGTCGAAACGGACGACGAACTGCAAGACAAAATAATATGGTTACAACATAATGTTGCACCTTGGACTACTGTTGAAAAATATTGGGCGGAAACTACCTTTACTAGGAAAAATTTTGTAGATCTTAATAGTATCGAAGACATATTACAATCATATCCAGCTCTTAAACAACCATTAGGATATACATTGGTAAATATAAACGTTGTATTTTATTTGCAAATAGATTATCTTGATTTCATTTTTATTATCATATTTTTCAGATTGACAACGATTTTTCAAACTTGTACAAACCAAATTCCGAAAAGTTTTTAACTCTATGGCCAGATGTTAGTAAAAAAATAATTACAGTAATAAGAAATCGAAACAGCCTGGCAAACAATATTTTAAAAAAATTGAGCAACGTCCCAGATACAATATCTGCTCTCCTTGTACTTCCTTATTATCTAAATAATACGAAATTGAAAGGTATAAAGTGGCGACCATCTAAAGCAGAGACAGCCAGTGGATTTTGTGTTCATTTAAAGGTTCGCGAATCTGTGTGAAACTAATTAAATGTGTGTAATTTATTTCATTATATGTTTTAGTCCGAAGGAGAAATACTGCCTTTCTTACAAGAACGAAAAGAAAAATATCAGACTTTAAAATTAACAGCACAACCACTAATATTAATAGTTGCGGATGACATTAACGATGCTGTTGAATCATCATTTGTAAGTCTAAACGAAACAGTATATAAAATAGAAACCACGCTCAAAGCGGTTGATATTTGTTTTAAAATGTTTCACGTGTTGAATGCCAAATACCCCGTCGAATGTGAGCATATTTGGACATTCATCCAAAAATTTATATATAATATTTCAACTCCATTTGATAATAATTATACATCAGTTGCCTCACTCGTATCAGACTTAAATAATATAGAATAAATATTTTTCATATCTTATTTGAATAACACATTTTTTTTTTGTTACATATTTTGAAGTGTTTTATGAATATGAATTGTTTTCTATGTTTCAAAAATTTTGTTACACCAAAAATATTAGTAACACATTTAAAAATATTCCATGGTCTTAAATATGGGCCTATAAAGTGTGGCCAAAAAAATTGTTTTAGAAAATTTTCTTCATTTAATTCTCTTACGAAACATTTAGCTAATCATCTATTAGAAAACAATAATAAATATGATACTGAATGCTTGTCAGAATTTAAAGAAAATGATAATCTCAACCATAATCGAAATTTCACTGAATTTAATGAACAAATGAATGCTGAAAATACAAATGATGTGTTAATGTTTCAAGCAGCAAATAATATGGATTTATTTTCAGAATTTCAAGAATCGTTTAGCAAGGATTGTATGGAATTTATAAGTAAATTATATCATAATTCAAAAATGCCTAGAAATTTAGTTCAGTTTATTATTGATAATACATCATTATTATTTAAATCAGATCAAATTACTAAGCTGAAAACTGTAATTTTACATAGACTAAAAGATTTTAATGATGACGAAAATTTTATCTCAAAATTGCAGTCTTTATTTGAATTACTAGAAAATCCATTTGCAAAATTTTCAAGCGATTATAAAAGAATGAAAATGTTGAACGATAGTGGTTTCCTAATAGCACCAGAGAATGTTATTATCGGTGAAAAAATAATTACTAAAGTTCAAGAGGGAAAAAAAAATTTAAATACTGTCAAAGTTTATGAAAATTTTGTTAGTATGAAAAAAATTTTTACAAAATTGTTTGAAATTCCAAAATTTTTCGATACTTTGTTTAATTTTTACCAATCTACTGTATCATTCCAAACTCTTATATTTAACTTTACTCAAAGCAAATTTTGGCAAGAAAAAAATAAAAATAATTTGAACAAGCTTGTATTTCCATTATTTATCTACTTCGATGACTTCGAAGTTAACAACCCATTAGTATCGCATGCAGGTGTAAATAAACTTGGCGCATTGTATGTCAGTATACCTTGTATGCCGCCAGAATTTGCATCGCAGTTAGATAACATGTACTTAATTTTATTATTTAATTCTAAAGACAGAGTAAAATATGACAATGAAAGAATATTTAAGCCGTTAATTGAAGAACTTAACTATTTAAAAACAAAAGGAATTGAAGTAATGATAAATTCTGAAAATAAAACAATATTTTTTGATGTAGGATTAATATTAGGTGACAATTTAGGCTTACACAGTGTGTTGGGATTTTCTGAAAGTTTCTCAGCAAATATTGCTTGTAGATTTTGTAAAGCTCCTAAATCAATTTCGAAATGTCAAAATGTAGAGATCAGTGAATATTTAAGAAATAAAGAAAACTATATGATAGACTATAAGAAAAATAACTTTTGTGAAACAGGAATAAAAGAATGGTGTGTTTTCAATAATATTCTGGACTTTCATGTAACGGAAAATTACAGTGTGGATATTATGCACGACATTTACGAAGGGGTCTGTCATTATGATTTATCTTCATTATTGTTTGTGCTTATTTATGATTTGAAATTATTTTCCTTGGAATATTTAAACTTAAAAATAAATTCTTTTAATTTTGGTCCTATTGATGAACAAAATAAACCTCCTTTAATAACTAGAGACCATTTATTAAAAAGGCATTTTAAAATGTCAGCATCTGAAATGACTGTATTTTGTAGATATTTAGGCTTAATAATTGGTGACCGAATTCCGAAAAATAATGAATATTGGGAAATTTATATGACACTTTCCAATATTTTAGACATAGTCAATTCCAGAACAATAACAAGGACAACACATATACTTTTAGCAACTTTAATATCTGAACATCATTTCCTGTATATACTTCTTTATTTAAAGACTCTTTAAAACCCAAACATCACCATATGGTTCATTATCCCCAAATTATGAAAAATGTTGGCCCTCTTGTAAATCTTTCCTCAATGAGATTTGAAGCTAAACATAGAGAATCTAAATTAGCCGCAACTGCAACATCTTCCAGAAAAAATATTTCGCACACAATAACATTCAAACATCAGTTAAGATTTTGTCATCAAATATTAAGTAAAAATATTTTATCCTCAAGAAACGAATCTGGTCCCATACATCCTATAAACCTCGCTGTAAATGCAGATAACCATAACAATGTTTTATTTCCTGAATGTGAAAAATTATTTTCTGTTTCATGGATTATGGTTGATGGTATCTTATATAAGCCCTTTATGAGTTTAGTTTTAAATAATAACAATGATATGTTACAATTTGGCATTATAAATAATATTTTTTTAATAGATGATGAGCTCGGTTTCTCCTGCATATTAACAGATAATTTAGGATTTCATGAACATTTTCATGCTTTTCAAGTTATTAAACGAGAATCTGAAATAATTTTTGTAAAAAAAAGTTCTTTATTTTCTTCGTTTCCATGTACAGTAGTTGACGGATCAGAGGGTCAATATATAATTGTAAGAAATCCTGTTTAAGTTTGTTTATAAATAAATATTGTAAAAAAAAATATTTTTTTAATCTGCCTGACCTCATTCCTAATTATTAAACAGGTAGGTACTATATGGTATAGTAAAATGTGATATTATTATATTGTTCTATGGACAATACTTACAACGTAATGATTACAATATTATTCTTGTCTAGTTTACTATAATAGTATAGTAAATTTTACAATACAAATGTTTGTCGTTAAAATACTTACCTCGTAATTATTACAATATCATATTGTCAATTTTATTATGAAACTATAGTAAATTTTACAATAGTACATGTTTGCTGTTACTTAAAAATTTATTGTAAATATAACTATAATATTTTAAATATAATATTATAGTACTTCATACTGAGAAGTATAGTTGTCACTATAATGACAATGTTTATTGTAGTACTTGACTATAAATATGTTACTGATGACTATACTTTTTTTTCCGTGATCCCACTTATTATTTGTCAATAATCAGATTATAATTCATTTGCTATAAAAATGTACATAACTTATTAGTAAATACCAGGATGTGTATATAACATACCTAATCGTATGGATTATGTTTTCTGTTAACAACCGGAACCTAAAAAGCCAGCTAGCATAATAGCCTGTGCATTCTAGGCGTTCAGATACCCACATAGTCATTTGTTTTATCTCGCGCCGTGAAATCGATTAACAAACGAATCAGACAGAGAACATTCGAGCATCGAACTAATTTGCATGTTGAGATGCACGTTGTGTTGCGCAAGCGGTGCAAGGTAACGTGATTTAGATAATTTCGAATGGTGTTGTACTCATCAGTTTCAACACACACTGTCTTAAATACAGGTATTGTTAAACGAGAATTATACATGCGGGAATATGTAATTTAAAGTGGATTTATTTTCTTGCTGAACTAATATTTAAATATGGCCTATATTTTCTTGCACCTATATTTTATAACTAGTAGCACACCAAGGTTATTAATAGACGAATTTTTATTTTACAATATTACTAATAACACTAGATAGTTTCACCGATCAAACTAGTTTTAAATATAACTAATAGTGTATTATATATCAAGAGAAAAAAATAACATTCCTATCTAAGTTAATGGCAAAATATAAAAAGATAGGTACTCAGGCAAGCAGCCACGAACCGTCGTCTTTTTTTTCTAAAATGGAATACTAAGAATATAGTGAGAATCTTCAGAAAAAACACAAAGAAATGTACATAGATAAGATAACGATATTTCTGGATTTTATTATCACACTCAACTAGTTTTAACACCACATGTGTCTTCTTCAGGGGTTAAATTTACGAAAAAAGAAAAAGATTTTATACACTAAAGTACAATAATATACATTGGTTTCTTATTTAATTGATAACTTACATAATATTTCTTAAAATTTTGTAACTACCTAATAATGAAAAAGTTGTGTAATGACAAAAATAATATTAATTTTAAAACTGACACAATGCACATTAGCAAAACATATAACAATATTTTAAAATACAATACATAAAATAAAATATGTACCTACTTAAATCAAAGTCACATAATAAACATAATTTAATTGGAATAATACTACCTTTTTATCTCTCGCTACCCTAGGTAAGGGAGGTATAGGGATCGTGCTAAAAATCGGATATAGAGATTTCAGTGAATAAGCACATTTTGATGTCCCCAGAATCCGATTTTAACATTTTTACAATGATGTCTGTAGGTATGTATATATATATATATATATATATATATATATATGTGTGTGTGTGTGTGTGTGTGTGTGTGTGTGTGTCTGTGTAGATCTTGTGGACACGATTACTCAAATACTATCAATCAGAAAATATTGAAATTTTGTATACCCATTCTATACTTATGTGGGAAGAGCTCATTAGGTTTTAGTGCATATCGGATAACCGGAAGTATCATTTATACAAGCTTTTAACTGTTTCTCTTGTAAAAAATTTATTGAATATAATTTTTTAGCAGCTTTTACCAATACAAATTGAATATAATGGCACAATCTTCAATTCTACGATAATAGCATTTAGTAAATAACTTGAAATAACTTTATATTATATTATAAAATAATTTATTTTTGTATATCATTTTGCCTCTGCGTCAAACAAAAACAATACTTTAATAACAAATTTGACATAAAATTAATAATGAAACCGTGTTAAGAATAATTTAGTAGTTTAAATATGATTCTAATGAAATTAAGGTTTGTAAAAATAATATATTTTCCATCATACATAAATAGTAGATATACAGGATAATTCGACTTAAGTTTGATGTTTGCAGCATTATATATCAAACAGCTCTCAAGTGAAACTTTACTTAAAGCTCATTGCTATTTTAAACATGGAATTGGCGGGAGGTCATGTGCTGGCCACATCAGATTTTTTTGTTTATGCTCTGTATTTTTATTAAAAAACCAACTTTTCGGCACCATAAACTTGGTGCCTTCTTCAGGGAAAATTGACACATAAAATATGAAAAAAGCAAAAAACAAGCAACCAAGGTAACATGAAAAGTACATAAATGTTATCTTTTTTATGTATACAATTTACTAGACAATGTATGCATGCACTGGCGATAACTTGGACGGCGAACATGCATCTTCTCAAGAAAACTCTCCTTTTGCCAGAGGAAAAACCGTCCCAAAAACTGGCAGAGAAGTGATCTGTATAACTCAGAGACGCTTTATCGGTAGCGAAATACCGCAGCCGTACTCTTTATGAAGCAACAAAAAGTCTAGAAAAAAATTATATCCTACCTATATTATATAAGTGAACTGTCAAAATATTGTAAACTCCATAGAATTTATTTTTGAGATATTTCTTCCCTAGAGGCAAAATGTTTTGCATCTATTATGATTTTGACATCAGAGATATAGGTACTCTTGGTAGTGAAAAAAACTTATTTTTAGACTAATAAACCATTGTGCTTAATCTTCTTTGCCTGAAAGTCGACTTAATATACATATATTAATTAGTCTTTGTCAGAGTTAAAAATTATGTATTGTAAAGAATTTAATGTGTTCAATAATTATTATTCTGTGTCATATTCTTCTTCAAAATAAAACAAGTCCTACACAAACGCACAATTTTATTTTAACTTAACAAAATTTCTTTCTATTTTTTTTCGATCAAGATTACTACTGTTTTACTTTCTTCTAAATTAAATAAATTTGTGCTTATACTTCCTTAATGTAAAGTTTGTAATCAAGGTCTTCTTTTCTATTACATCACAGATGTAAAAACCACCATATATGTTAAATAACTTCGTGTAACTTTTGCTGAACAGATACGGTTCACCGATTAACAATTGAACTTCAAACTTATAGGTTGTAATAAGTCTAAGCCTTGATTCAAATTCTGCAACATGTAATAACCATATAATAACAATATTACACCTCTTATATGTCAGAAGTTTGAAACTCATTGCAACAATAGTTTATCCTATTTCTACTTTTAAGATTGATTTGTTTAGCGTTGTGGTAATAATACCATACATTTACATTAAACGACACCAGGACAAGTCGATAACTGTACAATTCTATTTTGTCTTGTTTGACAAAAATTACCTGATGGTATGTTCCATAAAAAAAAAAAAACAGTATCTTGATTTTGGGTAAATAATTTTTTACAATGATGTCTGTAGGTATGTATGTATGTATGTATGTATGTATGTATGTATGTATGTATGTATGTATGCATGTATGCATGTATGTATGTGTGTATGTGTGAGTGTGTGAGTGTGTGTGTGTTTGTGTGTGTGTGTGTGTGTGTGTGTGTGTGTGTGGATCGTGTGGACACAATTACTCAAATACTATCACTTAGAAAATTTTTAAATTTTGTATATCCATTCTATACTAACGTGAAGAGTTCATTAGTTTTTAGTGTATATCGGATAACCGGAAGCATCACTTACACAAGCTTTTAACAGTTTTTCTTGTAAAAATTCAATGAATTTAATTTTTCAGCAACTTTTACTAATAAAAATTGAATATAATGGTACAATCTTCAATTCTACGATAATAGCATTTAGTAAATAACTTGAAATAGGTAACTTTAAATATTAAATTATAAAATAATTTATTTTTGTTCATCATCTTGCCTATGCGTCAAACAAAAACATAATATTTTAATAACAATTTTGACATATTTAAACAAATGTCACTAGCAGGAAGCAATTACATTAAAATTAATAATGAAACCATTTTAAAAAGATTGTATTGATTCTAATGAAATTAAGGTTTGTAAGAATAATATATTTTCCATCATACATAAATATTAGATCTACAGGACGATCCGATATAAATTTGCTATATTTGCGGCACTAAAAATCAAACAGCTGTCAATAAGCATATGTTACTACTACACATTAACAAAATGGATCTTAAAACTTAATAATATAGTTTGCAGGATTAATAAATATGTAGTTATGTATTTAAATTAATAAAATTTAAATGGCGGGAGGTATTGTTTTGACCACATCATATTCTTTTTTTAATTTAACATTCTATGTAACTAAAATAAAAATTAACTAAATGAACGACAAAGTTGAATATTAAAACAAAATTGAACATTTCATTATATTAAATGCCAATATTAACAATATAACAAATTTAAATAGTATTTTATGCAAGTATTTACAACATTACAACCATAATAATTATTATAGTAAAATTTTAACATTTACCCTTTGATTTTGTTATAATGATATGTGAATGTAGGGGTAGTGGGGATAAAAAACCAAAAACCCCGGATTATTTAAGAGTTGCCTTGTCCCGATATTTTACGCCGCTATTATATTATACTTGCCGTCAAATAAATATGGACTGGCGATTTCTACACTGTTGCCAATTCTGATGGTCATGTTGAAAATGTTAAGGGTGGGGAGAAAGGAAAAGTTAAGCATCAGTCCATATTTATTTGACGGCAAGTATAGTCAACTTTAATTGACGGCAACTGAAAACTAATGTTGTGTCAATCAAATTTGACTAATATAATTCAGTAGTTGAAAATAAACTAAGAATTGTATAAACCAAAGTTAACCAGCAGTCAACTTTAATTGCAAGTTACCGTTTTATTGCATACCTACTTGAGAAATGTAGTATAGAAGATTCCCGCTTTCTTCAACCATTTGCATTGCAACTGTAGAATTTGGTCTGTGTTTTGAAATATACATAGGTATTCAGTTCTTTAAATGGTTTAGTTTTTAAAATTAAACATGGCAAAGTGAAACTGAGACAATATAAACAAATTTCTGAATATTTATGAAAAATATGTTATTGTGTGAAATTTGAACCACAAATGCATAATTGCAAATAAAATTTAAACTTTTGTAGTTATTTCAGACATTACAACTATATAAATATCTCGTTCCTGACTAAATATCTAAGTTTATGTGGTTCTAGATATAAGATGAAAAGTGCAACTTTGGTTGAAGAAACCTAAGTTGCTCCAAGCAAAGTTGCTGATTTCCATGAACCAATGTTGACTAATGTAATATCGGCTTTACCAATCTTTTTCAGGAACCACGTTCTGAATACAAACCGGTATATTAATTTCAAGGCTTAAGTAACGCTAATTCACAAATCTAAGTGAACCGGTTACAATACCAAATATAGTATTATTAAGAGCATAGATTAAATAGGTCGCGTCTAGATGCACAATTATTGGCTGGGAGTAGTGATCCTATGTCTCTTCCATAAACATATTAGAATATTTATCATGACTTCATAAATTTGCTTTGTTGTTTGATCATTGCATAGTGTTTTATGTATTAAATTGGTCAATGACATGTTAATTCAAAAAATTCCAAATTATCAGATTAACGTAAAACTTTGGAGACACTAATGCTCATATTCATTAACACTCGTAAAGTTTCAAAACTGTTCGTTATAATTTTTGACAAATATAATCAAACTTGACAAATAAAATTTCGATTTTTCTTTCAATGTCCACTTTTTTTTGTTGGATAAAAATTATAACGAACCGTTAAAATTTTTACGAGTGTTTATGAATAATATAGGAATAAGAACAGTTTACTTAACCTCTAAGAAAATAATTGATTCTAATGCTGCCCTTTCTTTGCTGGGCGCAAACTTTTAAATCCACCATCGTAATAGGCCAAAAAATCTTAGATCATTATAAAAACTGCAGTTTTAATTGTGGAAATAATTACCAAATATGAAAACAAAATCGGTATATTACTGCAGTATCTTGTTTCTAATTTAATAGACCACGATTCTCTTATAATTCTCGAAGTCATCATGGAGGGTCGTCATTTAGGTTATTTTGTGTATTCGAAATATTATTTATAGACTTTCTGTTCACGATTTATCATAGTCATCATTGAATCTTATTCTGACTTTAAAAATAAAATCATTATTAAGATTACATCTTCCGCAGTATTATAAACGATTTTATAAAATCTCTATCAACGCATTTTGTGATTGAGACAACTGTTGAAATCACACACGACGTGAAGTGGATATAAATAGATTATAGTGGGTGTTGAAATACTATCTATTGTTGTCGGTCTGTATCTTGGGAGGCTCTGCTCGAAGAAACAATGCTTTGACAAACGTCCGATTGCTTTTTGAAGAGATTGGTTCATCCTCTTTTGAATCGATCGCTCCGATAAAGAGTTTTGGTTGTGAGAGTCGTGATTTTATTGGGTTCATGATAGAAAGTGATAGAATTGTTTTAGATTGTCTCTGTAGATTTGAGAATTGTGTCACAAATTGCACAGTTTGTGATGCCATATGACGGATAAACATTATATTTAAGAATTACTTTGATTTGAATGTTCCTTTCATTTCTGTCTGAGCTGTGAACTCTGAAACTATTACTTATGACCGGCCGCTCACGTTCTCACGTATTTATTATTTCACCACATTTTTCCAAAATTAATTATTGTAAAATATTACAGGTTAATAGATTTCGTTTCATGTATGTGCAGCTGATGTGTAGTAATGGCAAGCGGCTACGGCAAGATTAATTTATCTTTTGTATTCACTTATTACTATTACCTACATATCTGCTAATGATTATATTTTACTCATAAACTACACAACATTTTATTTCTTCATTTTTAATAACGAGATTTTACTTTTCCTTTCCATTGGGTTTTATAATTATGTCTGAAATCGATGAAAGAAAATAAAAATGTGCCCTAAAGTTCTAAAGGTGTACAAACCAAAATTTAATATTGTCTCGTACTTGGAAATTAATTGCAAAAATTAAAATCAGCAAAATTTTAAGCTTTGTAGCTCGCTATCGATTGGTTATAAGAAAAATATTTTGGATAGAAATTAAGAAATTTTGTCCTCTACAAAATGAATAATATCTATTTTTCCATAAATACTTATTAATAAGAAAATTTTTCGCTTCATTTTATTAAGATGACGTACAATTGGAAGTGCGCCAAAATAGGAAATTTGGATTTTTATTAAGACCCTTAAATATAAAAAGATATCTGAAAATCAAAAATACTCGACCTTTTGCAGGGAAACCTACCCTACTACTGGACTAATAACGCAATTAAAAATTAATATATTACTGTGATATCAGATTATGATTTTTAGTTAAACACTACCGATAAAAATTTGAGACATGTTACTCAAACTTCAAAACGGGAAAATATATAGGGTGTTAATACTAAACTGTAACTCCCGGAAACGGCAGTTAGAATTCATTGAAACAAACAACTTTTCTTAGTTCAAATTTTTAATTTGGAGCCCCAGTTCATAGTTATTGGCGTTTTTTTGTTTTTCAAAAAATCGTCATTACTCCCTTATTTTAAGGAATATTTAAAAAATAAGAAAACTTTCAGCATTTGCTTTCGGTTCTCTAAAACATTTGTATTTACAATTATTTTCTACTTTATCAAATAACAAAATGCCGACCGATCAATAATTTCAAAACAAGATATTTTGAAAACCACGCGATCGATTTTTGAAAATAAAACATTTACAAAATTTTTAAACTATCTACTATAACATTTGTTTTAAACATTTTTTTCGATCTGACCAAAAAAAGTTTTTATTCAAATTGAATTAAAGATACAATTTTTGGCCAATCGTAATGATAAGCTTCTGAAGATATTCGCATTCGCAAAACTTGTTTTCACGTATCACCTACACAAATGTAGCATCATTGCTTCAAATTATATTATAACATTGTCTTTTAAGTCCAGTTTCGGTGATGAAATTAAATTTGACGTTTGTGTAGGTTTTCTTTTTCACTCGTTGGAGTAATAGTTATTTATGATATAAGTGTTAAAAGTGACATGAGTGAGTGGGGAAGCTTGTGAAACGAGGCGAAGCCGAGTAAAACAAACCCCACGAACAAAATAAAATCACTTTTAACACGAATATCATACACTATTTTTCCTACAACCCTAGTTATGTATTAGTAAAAATTAAAAATTATAGAATGACATTTATAACAGGTCATCATATTCTAACCTCTGCTTCCAACAAAATTCTAACTTCTACTTCCAACAATACTGTTTTAAATTCCAATTCTTCAAGCGCCTTGTAAGGAATTACTATAAACAATTGTAATAATTGTACTATAACAATAAACGTTCCAAAATAATGTATACTTCTAATAAAATACCTATATAAATAAGTTCAGTACAAAAATGAATATAAAATGAAACTACATTTACTTATGAACACTAAATGTAACTAGATTTAATTATATTTTTAACACTAAATGTAACTAGATTTAGTTCTTTTTTAACACTAGTGTTAAAAGTAAATTTGTTTTTTATTTTTAATCCGTTGTCAATGACAACGATTTAAAAGTATTCACTGTGTTATAAACTGTTATTTTTAACTCGCTAAGCAACCGTTAAAAAGACTACTTTTAATAGTGGTCGTAGGAAAAAATATTTAGCTAAGAATATTTGTCATATATACATTTTATAAAATACACAAGCACTTCAATTTAATATTTGTCTACTATATGACATGTGAAGTATGGAAAGTCAAAGGGTTAATGCAGTAAGATTTATAGAATTCCGCAGACAGTGCACAGACCAGACAATCCCAGTAACCTCACACGGATGGATGCTCGACGAAGGCCTACTTTTACCTGGTGCAGCACCACGCCTAGCAAGCGTGGGTGGTTGATGCATTGAACACCGGTTGAAGTTAAGGAACAGCCTGATTAATGAGTGCAACCAGATGCGATTGTACATCTACTTCGGATGCCTTACGTAATGCGTGTGATGAGTGGTTCATATGATTCAATTATATTTTTGTTCTCTTTATTTCAAACTCGAACGGCAGTAAAAATAACAAACTGCTTATTGATTACGAGCATCATTTTATTATATAAATACTGGGGCATGAGAGAAGTTCAGACAATGAAAAAGCTGATAGCTTGTTAAAAAAGGAGCAAAATTGTCGTTTTACGGAGCTGAACTTTCTTCAGGTCTATTGAAAAGCCATATAAAAAATCTGTAGTGGCCAGCACAAGACCATCCTCCAATTCGATATATTTTGTACAAATCCCAGACCAAAAGTTCCTTTGAAAAGATTCTACAAATCCGACAAAATTATAACATGAACATACACCATGTAAATTGCACTTGACACTTCCTTCTTTCTTCTTCAGGTTTTCCCTATTTTATTAGAGGTCGCTGTTTCTTACTCTTCTCTTCTGCTCTTTCCTATCCAACGCATCTTCATCACACACTTCTTCCTCTTTCAAATCTTCTGCTACACAGTCCTTTCATCTTCTCTTTGGCCTCCCCCGTACTCCCGGCATTTAAATTTCCAATCTTGAGGCGGGGCTGCAACTGCAAGTCACTTGCGAGGGACACTCTGTCACTTATACAACTTTCTGAGCCTATACTTTCCATCTTTGGTTTTGCACATAACACTGACATCTGTCAGTTAGAATTTTTTGAACATATCAGCTGTTTCCATAATTTTAGCAAAGCTGGCTGATTTTTGAAAGTTAATCTCTTTATAAGTGTTTAACTTTATATCTATTAAATATGAATAAAAATGTATAATCAAACCATATATGTAGAGAATAAGATATTCTTTCACATTGTTAATCAACGTGCTTATTCTTTTAAAAACTCAATAACGAATTTTTTGACCAAGGGACCAAAATCTGTTGTGGCCAGCACTATACCTCCCGCCAGTACTTCTGATGATGCCGCAAGTGGCGAAATTGTACAATAAAGTAAAAATGCACTTTTCTTGTGAAACTAAACCGAGTGTTATTATTTTTTTTAACTTTTATTAATTTAATACATATCTACATATCGCACCCCGCCGAGAATAGTGACACAAGTCAAAATTTAGAAATTCT
The DNA here is from genome assembly GCA_943142095.1 of Ophonus ardosiacus. NCBI lineage: Eukaryota > Metazoa > Arthropoda > Insecta > Coleoptera > Carabidae > Ophonus > Ophonus ardosiacus. The sequence continues at coordinate 32,376,353 of OW964830.1, forward strand.
AAGTTCGTTAGATAAAATTGGTGAAAAATATGCTTCTAATAATCAGGAATAGTGACATAAATCAAGATTATATTTTTCGAGAGATGGAGCTAATGTCGTTTCGTTTCGAGTTAATGTAAGTAACTTTACATTCGAGAACTGTCTTCTTTAATTTAAGTTTTACGCAAAACTATTTTTTGGACTTGTGTCACTCTTCTCGCTGGGGTGCGATATTTATTGGTGCTGGAAAGTATAGTATTTTTCACGTAAGAATGTCGCTGCGCAATAACAATAAGTGTATGATTATTGACGACGTACATACGTAGAGAAAGTAGGTAGTCTCCTTTTGCTACACGGGTTATAGAATCTGTTCATAAATGAATAGATTCTATGATGTCTACATGCGTTGTAGATACTGGCACACCCAGAAATGGGTAATATGCCGTGATGATATATTTATTTATTTATTTATTTATTCTATGAACTGTATAGCAAAAGAGACTATTTCATTTACGTATGTCGTCTAGACGTCAAGAATCATAGACTTTTATTGCGCAACGACATTCTTACGTGAAGAATACTATATATTATGTTCCCTTGCATTCGTATAATATAACTATTGCTTAATTTACTTTTGCAATTTTCTTTTTAAAACGTCACTATTAATATTTTGAAATGATAGGTTCTTTGACAGTGAAATTTATCTCTCAGTTACACACATTTTAAATTTGAACTGTGCAACAAAGAAATTGTGTTTATATAATTTTATAATAACAAATCGCGAAAAATTACATTTAAAGATATTTTTCGAAGAAAAAAATCTAATGACTTCTTTCCATATTAGAATAAGTTAGAAATACAATATTTCAGAATTATCTGAATAATAGCATTTGAGTTAGAGCGTTGACAAAATCCACACATCATCGTGAAAATGTTAAACTCAGATTCTAGAGACCTTAAAAAGTCATTTACCAAAATCTCGATGTGCGATTTTTAGCACGATCCCTTACACCTTATCTTTATCCCTTATACTTCCCTTATCAAGGTAGGATTTTACCTCGAGATCGAAAACTGGGTGGAGTCAGCCGTAGCCTCTAATTGGAGAAACATTCCGAGCATCGGTTAAACGAAGAAGTTTTCTCATCCTTGTAGATAAACGTCAAGCAGCTATTAGCTTTCACCAAAAAAGGTCCTTTTAACTATGACAGATATCCTCACTGGTCATTGATCTTGTCGACTCTGTGGAGAGGGCGAAGAAATTTCGAAACATATTGTGTCAATGTTCAGCTATAACTACACTGATTGACAAAAAATCGGCCACTTTTACATTTTTTTTTATAAAAATTCCCTTAACTAGAAATTTAACAACTAAATAGGGAACTTAACTGATTGTTTGTAGTTATCATTGATTTAAATATTTCATTCTAAAATATTTTTAGTTTTAATTTGAACAGACTAGATTCGCTATAGTCAACAACATTGACATGTTACCGTAAAAATCAATGCCAAACCAAGACGGTTAAACTATGTAATTTAAGTTCGAGGAAGACATACAGCAATCTGCAGTAACGAGGAGGTCCATTAAAATTAAGCCACTTTTGTTTTTTAGAATTTAGAATAAAATCGATTTCAATTATTTCTGTTCCTATTATAAGTTAAATTTATTTCTTAACTTATTTGTGCATTCCGTATGTATTTTAAAATGAAATAAGCATCTTAAATCATTGATAACTAAAAATGGTCAGTTCGCTATTTAGTTGTAAAAATATCTGTTTAAGGGGACTTTTATAAAAAAAATCAAAGTGGCCGATTTTTTTTGCCGGACAGTGTATAAAGAGACCCTAGACCAGTGTTTTCCAACGTGGGGCCTACGCCCCACAGGGGGGCAATTTGATTGTAAAGGGTGGCAATTCGAAAATATATTCGTCTAGATTTCTAAAGTAAAAATTAAACGCCTACTATGATTTAACTTGTATTAAAAGGAGAATTATTTGTACCTAAACTTGAAATAAGCGTATTTTACTTTCTACATACAATGCAGTACCAAGAAGAACTAGCAGAGATGCAAAATGTTGAGTCTGAGTTTGTTATAACTTTATTCAAATTGCACTTGACACTTCCTTATTTCTTCTTCAGCTTTCCCCTATTTTATTAGGGGTCGCTGTTTCCTCTTCTCTTCCACTCATTCCTGTCCAACGCATCTTCTTCACACAATCCTTCCTTTCTCAAGACCTCTACGATACAGTTCTTCCATCTTCTCTTTGACCTTTCTCTGCATGTCACTTGCAAGAAACACTATGACAGCAATTTTTGATCCTATACTATCGATATTTGGTTTTGCACTTACAACTGACATCTATCAATTAGAATTTTTTGATTATATCAGCTGTTTCCATGATAAATAGCAAAGCTGACTAATTTTTGAAAATTAATTTCTTTAAAATGCTTTATATTTACATCTATTGAATATGAAGGAAAATGTATAATCAAACCGGATAGAGAAGAGTATTTTCTTTAATATATATAATAAAAAAATGTCAAAAATAATATTTAACTGCGTTTTTTTAAGAAAAACTGTTAAAAACTTCAAATAAAGGTACTTCCGGTGGATCAATTGTAACCAAAATCTAATCAACTCTTCATATGGATGTACAGAAGAGGAATACGAAAGAATTATAATTTTTAGAATTGTAGTATTGGAGTTATAGTCGGAGAAAAATTTGTCACACACGGACACACATACACACACACATACACACACACGGACACACACACACACACATACATACAGACATCATCTTAAAAATAGTAAATTCGTATTGTAGGGACCCTAAAACGTGCTTAGTCATTAAAAACTCACCACCGAATTTTTTGACCAAAGACAATACCTTCCTTACCTAAAGGTGACGGAAGGTAAAAAAGAAATCGATTGGATATCACACAACGAGGAGACTTGAGACTGACGCTGACTAAATTGGAGCCCAATATAAAATTTCTCTGAAGCAAGCATCAAGGACAAGGGTCTCACTAAATTTAGTACTAATCTAGATTTTTCATTAAAATTATTTTGTACCTGAGTTTCATTTTTCTATTATATAATATGAAAATTTACGTACTTCTTAACAATTTCCTTGTAATTTCTTCATAAAACCCAAGTCCTGTGTTCTGAACAAGTTATTTAGGCTTCATTCAGTGAATAATTCAATTTTTGTTTATTAAAATTATATATTGTGTCGCAAGGGGGGCTATCAGAACTTGAGAGTAACTTAGGTGGGACTTGGCAAAAAAAGGTTGGGAAACACTGCTCTAGACATATATTGTACCTACCTCACCTCAAATGTGAACGGGGAAACTAATTTCCGGAATAGTAACTGACTTCATGAACAATAGATTTCACAGGTCGCAATGACAATAGTATTATCGCAAAAAAGCCCTCATACTCAAAATAATAATAATTTAAAAAAATTGTTTGTCAATAAATTTTGATGACAACTTAGGAAGGGAGCGGCATAAAAAAGTGTGCCTGAATGCGACACATATTCTCGCGACGGGTCTGTTGCCTGTTTATTCGTTTGAATTACGAATATTTTACTTATAATAATAACAAATAAATTTGTAACTGCAATTTGACGTTAAGTATCCATAAATCTTGTGTCGCATTATATTTTACAGCTCATTGAATAAAATCTGATTAAAAATTTTAATGGTTATTTAATAAGATTAGCAGAAAATATTCATATTACTTCTGTTAATAAAACGCACAAAGTACAGGAAGGCAACATTCCTTAAAAGTAATTATACACTTTTTGCTTTTAAATACCTCTCCAAGACATATCGTCTCAATAATTTACATAAAAGTCCTGTGCTTTTCATGGGAAAATATATCTAAACATAACATTTATTTAATGCGATCATTACACGTATTTATATCCACAATGTTGACTATATTAATTATTATATTAATTATAAACGTACACGTGTTCATTGCGGAACACACACACGCACACATACACGCAATCATGACACACTGCGATCCTGCGGATAATCGTTTCCTAGACATACGCACTCGCACGACGCAGGTGCATGCTCTTGCGGTAAGTTAGTGAGGTTATGCTACGTGAGCACGTTAACCAAAGGCTTTGTAATTGAATTAATTAATGTGTAAGGGTGTTTTTCTACATGTACAGCAAGTTTTTTACTAAATTAATGTGAAATTAGGCGTGGATGATTAATAAAATATATTAAATAACTATATTATTTCCTCAATTATAAAGCTCTAATTAATTTTTTACCATGAAAGAATAAAACAAACTGAAATTATTAATTAAATTGTAATATATCTACGAGGACATTAGTTACTTAAATGTATGATATACACATGGTGTCCAGGATTACGTGTCTAACAAACAGATTTCAAGAACTATAATACCTTTATACGAGATCAGTTACTTAGACAAAAATTGCCTCTAGGAAGCCATTTTAGTTGTATGTACATTGTTATTCTTATATTAAAAATGCATGGGTCACTAGATACTAGATATAGGCAAAAATATAAATTTTACAGGTTTTTATTTTTGCAAATACTCGTATGTAACATCGAAGTATGAAATAATACTGAATGTTGCTTTTTAGGGATTTTATGCTATTTTGATTTTTTTGTCACTATTGGATTTTGAGTTACGATGCCTAAGTTACAATTTCTATATGGACGCCATATTAAACTAGTGAAAACAAGATTTTTTGTAGGTTTTAATGATGGCAAAAGTGCAACATTATTAAATTTAGAGATCGACAACAATGGATTTGACAATGGAACAAAGGAAAGCATCATTTAATAATTATCATATGGAATTGTATGTTTATTTTTCAGTTTACTTTGTTTATTTTTATTCATGTTATTAAGTTATTCAACACTGAAACATATCGTTTTGCATGCGTTATTGCCTACTATGACGTGAATACATATGTAAATTAATTGGACTGAATGAAATTTTAAGAATTCATTTGGAAATTAACAATTAAAATAAACAAAAAATTATAATCGATAATTGTGTTTTTCATTCATTTTATTGTCACCTGAACATTATACATTCGTATACTTGATAGTTATTTGTAATAAAGAAAAACTACAATACACCGATAAAGTGGCCTCTCTAGGGGCAACTTTTGTTTAATTTAAACGACTTAGTATTTTCAATAATTCTCGAGATCCCCATGTCGGACAAAAGACACTGTATTCTGGACACCCGGTATTTTATACATATTATTTATATGTGTAAATGACAATAATTGGTTATATTAGTTTTTTTTTTCATTTAATATGATAGTAGGTGATAATAACAATGGCCTTTACTACGAGCACACATTTATAATAAAAGCGCTTTTGTGGAGCAGACTCCACACACGAATATAATGTAAAAGTGCATTTATTAGAAAAATGCGCTTATAATACGGGCTAGTATTTCTATACATTTCTATTTATTACATAATTTTGCATGCTCTAAAATATTGACGACGGAAAAAATAGTGCGCCATTGTTCTATAGAATTACCAGACAGAACTGTTTCAGTTGGTAGTACAATTTTTTATTCCTTGGCAGTTTCACAACAGTAAAGGCGGATCCAGGGGAAGGTAAACGGGGTAGTTACCCCTCCCTATATTAATCAACATTATTACAATTTACATAGTATTATCTGTACATATAAGACTATATCGTTAATCATTACAGTTCCGATACCAGCTATGTTAACAAAATGTTACAAATTCATTGCGTATACTACTATTCCCATCTAGTGTCATATATTTTTAATTACATACCAGATGATTATAGTCAAAAAAATTGACTCTGTCGTGTCCAGCAATAAAACTATAAATATCGTAATTATGACAAAGCGGCATATCGCTTACAGTTTGCTCTATAATATTGGATACAAAACAGGCAATGGGGAAGTTTAGCGATTTTTTTTTATTTTTTTATTCCATGGGAAATGAGTTGAAAAATGATGTAACATGTTTTATTGTTTTCAAAAATGCCCAGATTTTCCCAAAAAGCCGATTTTAAGCTGTGATGACGTTGGTAGAGGCTTGGCGTAACGTATGTCGACTGATACACTGACGCACGCGGTTACGGTTACCAGTGAAGCGCTTTTACGCTTTGTTACGACCTACGTTCAAGTGGTTCGATTTCACCGTTCTGTCTGAGTTTGCGCATAACTGACTTGTGACGTACTTGGAGTTTACCTAAAGAATATTAATTATAAATAAATGGAGCAATAATTTTAATTTTTAATTGCGACGCTCTTTTGGAATGAAGGCATGCATCGCCTGCTACTTTTATCTGCTCTGAGTATTCTGTATAGTAAAATAATCTTACTATTCCTCTTTCAATCTCATAAAAAATTATTTCAAACAAAAATAGCATTTATGTAAGTAACAGTAAGGTTATTTTACTATAAAGAACATGTATTTATTTCAACAGAACGGCTCAAATAATAGCCCGTTGACACCCAATGTTATAATGCAAGCAGTGAGCGATATGTCGCTTTGTCATAATTACGATATTTATAGTTTTATTTCTGGACCCGACAGTCAATTTTTCTAGCTATAATTAAGCAGCGCGCGGCTCTTCGTCGCTCACGTACCGCAAATTCTTTGTACACTGTATTTGCTCGAGATATCGGACTAAGAGAGTTTAAATTTGATCATACACTTTAAGAAATAACTATTAGCCGAATAATATTACTAATTTCTAATAAAGTTCGAGTACAATAGACAGAAGAACTATGCGGTTAGGTCCCGTTTACGTTTTATGCTCTACAAGTATGTAAGTACCATTCTTGGTACTATTTTATGTATTATATTTTAAGTGTATTTATTTACATAATAATTGTTGTATATATTTTGATTTATAAAAATGAATAAGAAAAAAATGTGTGTGCTTAAGACCATCCGAAGTGAAAAATTCTATTTTATTGTAATATTTCATACAATTAATGACAGCTCATAAACATCGTAACAACTATCTTATGTTTCACGTATACTTCATATTTTAATTACAAAATTTAATTATAAAAATAACTTGTTTTGATTTTGATTACATATTCTCTTAAATATTATATAATTATTGAATATTACCTACATACACAAAACACAATGACTGTATCACTCTTTAGTAATATTTTTCACGATTCAACACTACGAATATGTTTCTTCCGCTTTTTGCGTGTTTCTCAGGGTTCAGGAACTTAAATGGTTACATTTGGATCATACAACAGTGCCATCTCTTGACTGCTCCTGAAAGCTTTATAAACTTAAATATTTAAATTTGCTGGGCTTTAATCATATTTTTTTATAAGATGTCAAAATGTTGGGAACATTCTCCGAAATCTTAAAAAAATCCAAGAAAGAATTTTAATTTTCTTGGGAGAGGGCTGGGAAACAGCTGAAATTTTATTTTAAAATCTGGCCAAAACTATAGTTTTAAAACCGCTGATGATGTCATTTAAATATAATTTTTGGACTTTCAAAAAATCAGTTTAGCGGTTATAACCACGTTTTAACGCGGTTAGTACTGTTTCTCAAAATTATAAACAATTATTGTGATATTTCCCGGCCTTGTCACGTTCGGCTCTGCCCGAGTTTACCCGAAATCCGCTTTGTTCACTGCCCAGGAAAAGGTGTGCAAAGTACGCTTACAGAAGTTTTCACTTCAACAAACTTTTACATTGGATTCATTTATTTCAAACCGTAAGAAATCCGAAAATCTAAGAAAACTATCACCACTTGTTTGTTTCAAAATCTAAAGAAAGAAGAATCGATTTTGTAGTATAAATATGTTATAAATGAATATTAACAAAGTATACATCTGTATATTTTATTTTAATTAAATTACTATATATGTATGTACACTTACTACAATAATTTAACTTATCAATTAAAGGATACTTATTACCCTTCTAAAATGTCATCGTGGATCTGCTCTAGCACAACACCAGGTAAGAAATAAAAGGATGTGGGTAAAGTAAACAAGGACCATTTTAATAAAACATTGTAATATACTCAGATTTGAAATTTCAATATCACTGTCAGCAATGTTAACAACAAGAAATAAATTTGTATTAGTCTTACCAATTTCAAGTAAATTTTATTGTCAATTGAAACAGATATTTTTTATTACTCCGTAACTGTTAGCTTCTACTATATTCCTTTCCGCACTAATCCACTCTTATTTCATTAGGTATACCAATTCATGTCTAATAGCAGAATATCTGTTATAAATGTGTAATTTACATTATCTATCTTCATTTGTGTCAAAAAAGTCACTCCATAAATTGAAAATGTTATCACAATAAATATTAAAATCTGATTCAACAGATCTTAAAACATAGTAATTATTTTTTTTAATCAAAGTTTTAATTTATGTAGGATATACATTGATTTTATTCATAGCTGTCATTATCATATAAAATGTATTAGAGCAAAACAAAAGACACGAGGCATATTTATTATCTCTAAAGTGACACGAGAGTCACATTATGATAATTTTTAATCACATATTATAATCAGACTAAATAGTTATTAGCATAATAGGGACCACCTTAGATAGAGTCAGCGAAATTATAGAATAATTAAGTTGTCAGAGGAAAAACAAAATCAATTTAAACAGATATAAAACTTTAAAACACCATGCCGTCATCTGTTGGAAAGGTATCTACAAAAACATAAAAAAATCACATGACATGCGTAACTTTTTCAATAAGTAAGTACTTCTTTATGTTACTGACAAACTAATTCTGTAATTTAAGTAAACTTAAATAGGTAGCTTAATAGAATAAAATAAAGACCTCCTAAGAATAAAATTGGTAATTACACGAGTGACTGATTTTTCTTTAGTAATATCAACAACATTGAACAGACTTGCATGTCAATTTCTTATACCTAATTTTCATATCAATGACGAGCTAAATTATATTGGCATTTGATGGCTCCTAAATCAATCTTTTCTTATGGAATTTATTTTAGGTAAATAGACCTTTACGCATAAACAGAAGAAATTTACATACGAGTATGGTTTTAAGAAAGATTAAAAAGTTTTTACATTAAAATCCTTTAATAGAATGTGTTAATTCGAAGAAATCAATTTCAAAAACACTAACAGACCAATATTTACTCATAAAAATATTTATCTGTTAACATGTGATATAAATGGTAATTAGGAAAAAAAAAGTATATGGGTAATATGAATAAATTTTATTAAAAAACAATATATGTTTTAAGAATAATTTCTGTTAATTATTCATATTTTCAAAGTCACATAATTTTATTAAGAATAAACGAATCCTTTAGATAAGAGCGAAACGCGTCTGTGGTTCTGATTGAGTGAGCCAGTCTATGATAAATGACCGAGAGGTTGATTCAGAGACTGAAATATTGTTAACTACGTCAAGTGTTATTTTTAAATGGATTCTTATACCGTATGTTTCATAAAATATGAAGTATCTTGAATATTATACATATGTAAATTAATTACTGCTTTGTAGTCGAAATGTACATATTGAAATAAAAATATTTTGTGAAGAAAGGTTTATTATTGTTAATATTTTTATTATACATATGTGTTTTTTATAAATTCTATATACTAGGAATGACGAATTCCGATAATTTTGGTACCCGAGTACCCAAAACAACTACCCGGATAGTACCCTTTACCCATTAATTACCCGATACCCTTTAATTACTCTTTATCCTTTAAGTCCATATACATAATTCTTTAATTTGTTTGTTACCAGTTACCCTTATATTAGCAGTTTACTTTCTAATAAAATTCATTATTATTGTTTACATATATTTATTAAATAAAAAGTAATACAAATAAATAATATACCTACTGCATCTCTATAAAAAACTTAACATAAGTTATATTAATTATGGTATGGTAATAAAAAACTTTTAGATACAATTTTTCCGGCAGGTGAAAACTGTTCGGATAATTAAAGGGTAACGGATAATTAACGGGCAGCGGGTATATTTCGGGTAATCGGCTAAGAAAGTTCAATTCTAATCCTATGTTTGCGAATCCCATTCACCACTCTGATATATAGGTAGAGGTAATTTTAAAATCCCCTCCGAAAAAATGTCTGGTTGCGCCTCTGCTACGACTTGCAAGATTGTATATTTCCAAAATTTACTTTACAAATATACTATGTGAACTGACCTTGACACTGATATCTGTCATCTAATAAAATTTAAACATCAACTCTTTACATGCTATAATAAAGATTTATGATGCGTCTTGTGGATAAAATATGTTTTTATTCACTTGTACCTTAAATAACTATTAAATGGACTGCATTCTTCAATATGAAGAAAGCCACTAATAAAGTAGCTCTATTCACTTAACATTCCTAAATTAATCAAATTTAAAGTTTTTGCTATATCTTTCATACAATCACACAATTCTTACGATACCCATATGTTGTGTTTATATAACTATTAAAATTCCCTCTTTACAATTTTAATTGCCCACACTTTTCACGCTAGAAGATAAATTTCTTCTCGTTTTGTGAACGTTACAAGCGGCCGTTTGCAGGAAACATATTCCTTGCAGTTTAATGAATCAAGATAAACAGTTTCCAATTATTATCAGGTTTCAATCAAAGTAGCAAGTGGCGTTTGCGTTTTCAATTAGCGACGAGGAGGCTGTTCTTGTGACAAGAGATTGCATCAATACACGTGCGAAAACATAGACCATGGTTAGACATATGACTTCAGAAATTTATATGATTTTTAATTAATTTCCGTCATAACTCTACTTAATTGAGGTATGGAAGATATAATTGCGATTTATTAAATGAGATACAGCTAATGGGAAGCAAATAATTTGTATCTTTCAGTAAAATTACAAAATATGTGTTGATATCCTTTTTACTTTTTTAGACAATAACTATGACCGGTAGTATTTACTCTTAATCAGGAGTGATTAAGCTATAATTAAATTTACAATTTTTTTAATCATTCTAATGTATTTTTAAATGGTAGCCAGCCATGGTAATTAGTTAGTTAGGGTGACTAAAATTTTGAGTAAATACTGCTACGTCTTTTTACCTCTCGCTAAGAGAGGTATTGGATTCATGCTAAAATTCACATATCCAGATTTTATTGAATAAGCACGATTTAAGGTCCCTACAATCCGATTATAACATTTTTAAAATGATGTCTGCGTGTGTGTGTGTGTGTGTGTGTGTGTGTGTGTGTGTGTGTGTGTGTGTGTGTGTGTGTGTGGGTGTGTGTATGTGTATGTCTAGATGTTGTAGACACGATTCCTCAAAAACTATAAGACTTAAAAAATATTTAACTGCAGTTTCCTCAATCTGACATTCCTGGGAAGAGCTGAAAAGGTTTTGGTAACAATTGAACAACCGGAAGTAGTAGTTTCTTAGAAAAATTTTTCTAAATATAATTTTTTGGGATTTTGAAGAACATAAAATTCTCCATCTAATATAGGTACTTAAAATTTTTATTATATCTTGTATAGATTTAGAGATAAAGACACTATAATTTATAGAGTAAACTAATAGCAGACTCCAATCTCCAAGGCACTAAGGAAACCAGTTGACAAATTCCAATGTTTATAACGTGACACATGTCATTGTCAAATATCAACAGTTTTAGTGACATTCTGATAGCTTTTTCTGGGAAGTATATTTAATTTTTCTTATTGTTTTATTAATTAAATATTTGAAATTATAGGTAAAATTGTGGTAAAATGCATATATCTATATCCATCAGAAATACCGCCAAACTGGTTAATGAATTGGAACAATCTCTGACATTAAAATGATATAAAATAGATATAATTAGAATTATATGTGTGCAGAAGACATATTAAATACAAGAAAAAAACAATATTTGGGTAAAGTTCTGTAATATTTTGTTATAAAACGACGGTTTGAAAGCGAAGTGCAATACAATACATATATAGCCTAATATGGAAATGGCGAGAGGTCTTGTGCTGGCCACAACAGATTTTTTTCTTTTTAAATCTATGTATGTACCTAGTACACACGATATCTCTGATGAGGATGAATAAAATTTATTTAATCACTAATGACTTTTAAAATAAATTAATATCCATAACAACCAATAAATTTGCGATGTTAACTATTACATTTACACGTAATTTTCATATGGTATCTTTAATTTTATTTTACGAAAGGCTATGAAGATAGGTGTTAAAAATAGCTATTTATTATATATTTAAGTGTTAAATTGACATTTTATTTTGTGAGAAGGAAGTTAGGAACACGACTCGAAAACAAATACTATATATTTTTAATGAAATACTTTAAGGACTTTATTAAAATGTCCCGACTTTTGAAATCAGAAAAATGGCAACTCTAATAGTTGTAAACATATATTATCATTTTTGTTTTACCAGACTTCACTTTCTTTTAACTCCTCTGCAAAACTTGTTTCTTGTTTCTGTTAAATAGTTGTTCCATCTTCTCTCGTCTCAGCGAATGGAGTATAGACCGTTGAAGCTGTATTCTGCCATTTTCTCGTTTCAAATACTATATACTATGAACGGTAATTTTGAGAGTAAATTTATGGTTGTCAATTTTACCATTCCTAAAGAGTTGCCAGCCTTTAGCGAATATCCTGTATATACTTTAAAATTTCCTACGCAGGTTTAGAAACATTCTCTTTACAGTCATACCCAAAAAAGTAAAATTATTGTTCGTGTTACCAGTAGTGTAACTATGTGATTATGTTGGTAATCTCAACTTATTTATCAAACGTACACTGCAAATTTATAGTTCTGAAAATAAACATATCACAAAAACCAACACGAATTAGTTATCATCACGTACATATACGAGTATAAATTTCGTATTGAGGAATTGATTGTTTTACTTGTAAGTAAAAATGAGTTATAAAATTTTAATATTTTTTGTCCTGATTCTAGTAGCTATTCCAAGTAAGTAATCTTATTAATAAAACTCGTACCTACTAATTATTAATATAATACTACTTCTGAGACAAAAGGTTATAAGCCGATTTTTTCAATTATTGCGTTTGGAATAAATTTGGAATTTGATACCTAAAATGTATAACTAGACCCTTTAAGTAGAGATGCACTCGATTTCGAGCTTTGGCCCGGCCCGGCCCGAAGCCCGCCTCGATTTCGAGTCAATCATCGAGCCGGGCCAAAGATATTTTTCATCGGACCGAATCGGGCTAATCATTTTCAAAAATCAAGGCGAGTCGGACTTTTGATTTTGGCCCGGCCCGAAAATTCGAGCTTTTCGGGCCAGCCCGAAAAATCTTATAGTTCATTCAAATGCACAGTTTCCTTAATATTTTAATGAAAATGGATGAAGTTAAAAAGGATCAAAATGATTTAATAACAACACAGTTCACATATTGATAAATAAAAATGTATTATTTTACTTCAAGAATTCAAGGTTATTCATTAAAGCATAATAATTATATTGTGATGATGCTATTATTATTGTTATTACTCGTATACTTAAATAAAAGTGATTTTTGTTCCTACCATAATGGTTTCTTGTCCTATTTTTGAGCAGAAACAAAGTTAGATAAACATCCTTATGTAAATTAAAATTCTGTTTTTTTTATATAAGATTTGTGAAAAAGTTGTTTAAATTCTTTGGTAAACAAAGTGTTAAATACTCGTAGGTCAGTAATTTTTATAACAAACTTACACTAGAAGGGTCTCTTTTTTAACTACTTATGTTAACTAATGTTGAAAGTTATAAGAATGTAGAGGTTTTTTATAAGTTTGACACGAAAAAAGTTAAACATTTTGCCTTAACATAAAAATCAACATTAGGAATGCCGGATGCACCCAATTTCGAGCTTTGGCCCGGTCCGGCCCGATTTCGAGTCAAATTTCGAACCGGGCTAGCTAATTTTTTTGTCGAGTCGATCTTCGAGTCTGGCCGGTAATTTTTATTTTCGGGCCGAGTCGATCCAAACCTCAAAGCCCGGCCCGGCCCGCCCGAATGCATCTCTACCTTTAAGCCGTATTTACGAATGATCATTAACTTCTAAGACTTATAGCCATTTTCTCAGACAAAATTAGATACGTTGGGACTCCAAATTTAATACAAACCCAATAATTGAAATTTACCTATAGGTACAAAGTCGCAAGAATGTCCGGACCATTCAACCTACACCGACTGTGGTACAGCATGCCCTGAAATATGTGGTGAACCGAAACCTAATTTCTGTACTAAGCAGTGTGTTGCTGGGTGTTACTGCGATGAAGGATATATTAGAAACAAGAAAGAAAACGATTTTCAATGCATTTCACGATGTGAATGTATAAAGTCGCGAGGATGTCCGGACCATTCAACCTACACCGATTGTGGAACTGCTTGTCCTGAAATATGTAACGAACCGCAATCTGTAGCTTGTACTGACCAATGTGTTTGTGGGTGTTACTGCGATGAAGGATATATAAGAAGCGATAATACAGATAATTTTCGATGCATTTCACGATGTGAATGCAAAACAGGCGCATAAGGATGAATACATACCTGCTCTTAAAATATTGCTTAGAATAATAATTATAAATGTCATTTGAAATGTATTTTATTTGTATTCAATAGACAAACGAATTGAGAATGAAGTAAAAAATACTAGAGAATCATTTATAAATTTTATTTTAGGTTTCAATAACAGCTCCTATTGTTTACAATAGAAACGAAACATATTGAATTTTAATATGAAAATTGGTGAACATGTCAAAATCATGAAAAAACCTGCATATATAACAGATTTTACAGATAGTAAATATTTATTTCACGATATGAAAGCAAAAAAAGGCACATAGAGATTTTATTTTATTTTATTTTATTTTATTTTACAATTAAGGAGAGCCAACAGCCAATACCAATATAGGCTCCCACGCATTAAACATTAAATATTACAATTAATTTCAAATAGAACTAACAGTGCTAAATAAGTATATCTTAAAGATTATTACAAATTGATATAATTTGTGCTTTAAATTTTTCTTGTGAAGTACAAAAAAGATCAATTTCATGAAAATGATTATTAAAAGATAACATAATTCTATGTATGGGTGTGTTCATACAATAATTCGCATTATAATGTGATAAATGAAACAAATTTTTTGACCTAGTGAATTTCGATGGTACATGAAATTTAATGTGTTGTAATAAATCACTAACATCAAGTTTATTATTTAGTATTTTAAACAAAAATGTTTGATCAAAGACCATTCTGCGTGTCTTCAAAGATAGCATATTGAGTATGTTAAGCCGGTCTTCATAAGATTCATATTGAATATTCAGTCTGTAGCATATTACTCTAGTATAATACCTTTGAATTTTTTCAATTGCATTTATGTTAGACATGTAACATGGATTCCATATTATTGATCCAAATTCTAGGTATGGTCTAACAATTGAATAATATAATAATTTATATGACAGTGACAGTGAGATGAATACATACTATTAAAATATTGTTTACAATAATATTTATAAATATCAAAACTAGTCAATATGGACTATTACTCTTTTTCTCCTGCACCCTTCATATTGTAAATTTGTAAGTATATCTAAGTGCACCATATAATATAAAAAATCTGTTGTGGCCAGCACAAAACCTTCCGTCAATTTGATGTATTTTGTATATATCCCATACCTAAAGTTCCTTGAAAAAGATTCTGTATATTCTGTAAAATTGTAACCAGAACACACTATTTTTTACAAATTTTATAGCGAAAGTTCCTTTCCCTATTTTATTAGGGGTCGCTGTTTCTTACTCTTCTCTTTAACTCATTCCTGTCCAACACATCTTCTTCACGCAATTATTCCTCTCTCAAATCTTCTGCTACACAGTCCTTCCATCTTCTCTTTGGCCTTTCTCGTACTTCCGGCATTGAAAATTCAAATCAAATCAATTCTGCGAGGGACACTCTATCACATTCACATATAACTTTGGTTTTGCATTTGACACTGACATCTGTCAATTAATTTTTTTTGAATATATCTGTTGTTTCCATAATTTTAGCAAAGCTGACTAATTTTTGAAAGGTAATATCTCTCAATGTCTCTATAACTCTATAACTATTGAATATGAAGGAAAATGTATAATCAAACCGTATAGAGAATAAGATATTCTTTCATATTGGTAATCACAAAATGTCGAAAAATGATATTTAACTGCGTTTTTTCAAGAAAAACCGGTGGATCAATTATAACCAAAATCCAATCAGCTCTTCATATGGATGTAAAGAAGAGGAATACGAAAGAATTATAATTTTTAGAATTGTAGTATTGGAGTTATCGTCGGAGAAAAATTTGTCACACACAGTTACACACACACATACAGACATCATAAAACGTGCTTATTCATTAAAAACTCACCAACGAATTTTTGACCTAAAGGTGACGGAAGGTAAAAAGTCTTATATTTTTCTCTATTAAAAACATAATTTTTTTTTACAATCTGGAGGTTATATGGTTAATTAAGTACCGACCCCCTCGCCCCCAAACAGGGACCTAACAGTTTATGGTCCGCCCCTGAATAAAGAAAATAATATTCTATGTAAAACAGGAATTAAGTAATATTGTTTTCATTTCAAATGTATGAGTAATATAGTATGTGCTTATTACTATTATAAGAAGCCAGAATGCACATAAAAACCTAAAAATTACAAGTATTATGAAATTATATTAAATACTTTTTAAAACAAAAATAATATTTATTTCGTGCAAAACCGTAGTTCAATTATTCTATTCAGATTGATAAAATTAAAATGATCAAAATTTACTTATGAATTTTCTTATCAGTTACAATTATTGCAAATAGAACTAAGGTTTCAGCAAAATTATCTGTACCCGTGTCAAGATTATATTTATGCCAGTAAGCAAAATTAGAATGAGTGTATTATAACATGTATTTATTAATAGTAACCATATTATTAGAACAAAATGAAAGTATCTCGGCGCAGTGTGACAAATGTAGCTATGTGAATATGTAGTCAGGATGGCCGAGCGGTCTAAGGCGCTGCGTTCAGGTCGCAGTCCACTTCTGTGGGCGTGGGTTCGAATCCCACTTCTGACAACCTTTTTCATTTTTATTATTATCGTCAGCTACTGATCTTATCGATTCTTATATCATTTTTGAAGACATTGGTAACATCTTTATTAAATAAATTTTTTAATATACGAGAAAAATTTGTAGCTCTAGAGATGAGTCAGTTACAGCTGTCAACATTATTTTTTAAGGATTTTAATTAACAATAGGTTTTGTTTAATTAATTTTCAAAATTCCTATGTACGAAGTTTGATAAAAGAATAAGGAGAATTATTATTTGTTACAAAAAATAGGGGAAACATCAGATTGTCACAATTTTTGCTTTTGAATTTTTTAAGAGGCTGGGTTTACAGTTACCCATTTAATCATTAGCCTATCCGTTACTGTATACTCTTAGCTCTGTTTTCCTGCAATTTTGAGACTATAGCTTGAAGGGGTATTAATTTTTTTGCCTGAGTCAATTTTTTGTGACAATCTGCAACTACTCCGGGTTGTTACAGACTTTGGGGTTAGTTGTCAAGCGTTATTTAAATGAAAAAAAAAGACATTGAAAATGTATCAATAAATTTTATTTAGGACAGACCAAAGTTAAAAATTAAGTCATTTTGTGATTGAAATACGAATTTAAATGAATATTTAATAGTTAATAATCCATTAGTCGCTTTCGCCCATCCCCGGGGACATTTCAGACAAATCACGATTTGGCGGAAATATCATGTAACCTAACCTCAAAAATTATAACCTTATAGATTCACAGAAAAATACTTGAGACATTGACTTCATTGAACAGAAAGTGAATAATTAGAGTTATTTATATCGTTTGACGAATACTTGCAGCTGCAAAAAACACAAAAGAACCAATGAAATCCATAGAATTGTTGCAGAGCACATGAAACTGCGTGCACACACGTAATGATGTAAACACTTGGGACAACCTACCCGTGTGATAACCAGCCCCTGTCTCCCGTACCTAACAAATAATTTTCAGTGAAGGAAAAAACAGGCCGTAGGTTTCAATAATTATGACTAGCAGTCATAATTGTCTTTATTTAAAAAAAGGACGTTTCGGACATTTATTTGTCCATCTTCAGCACTTACATAAAATTTGTTTAAACGTTGCATAAATTTCTTTAATATTAGTTACACATTTTTGTGAATGCCTAAATCTTCTCCAGAATTATAACAAAAAGTCTTTTTCTTCTATCAAAGACTTTTTGTTATAATTCTGGACACAAATTTCGTGTCTAAATTATTTATATGTATATAACCTGATATACCGTGGTAGAAACGTGAAAAAAGGGTACCGGTTACCTCGAAAAACTATATGGGACGACAATATTTTTTACAGTAATAAAAAAATAATAATATATTTTTGTAAATAATGAAATAAAAAGATTGGCGACATAAATACTAAACGAAGTAGATACATAATACACCTATGAAATATTACCTTTTTTGTTCTTCTAATGATTCCTATACTTCAATTTTTTCATTAAATTACAAATGAAATTGTGGTATTCAAAATTTATGTTTAATCATCAAAATGCGAACTGTTATATTATTAATAATTAAAAAAGAAAACATCCAATTTACAACACATAAACTGTTAGTTCCTAGTAGCAGCTGTCGGCTGTCAATCACTATTGAAATGCAAATAAATATTGTCAAAGAAATAGGTGGAATTTCTGCCCGAAGTTCCGTGTAGGAGATCGACAGAATAAACTATATACTTTTGAATGTATAAATAGACAGAGGAGAAAAATGGTGGTACATATAGCGCCCGAAGTACAAATCTTCACTTCTTATTCGATAAACATTGTCAGTTCTCTCCAACCCGTTATTATATTATTTTTAATTGTATTCATTCTACACAAAAAATTAATTACAATAACAGTAATTGGTTGTTAGCTATTTAAATTACACTGTATGAAGGAAAGAAAACAAATATGAGTGACAAAGAACGGCGTAGCTTTAGCAGTGATAGATTGCCGAGATTTCAACGCTGTCCGCAGTAGGCCGCAGGATATCATGAATCGAAGACTGCAATTTCAGGCATACCAACCTCGCATATCTCTAAGCGTAATCACCACTGTCAGGAGGATATGCACAGATAACATTTGAACATCTGACATGCTCAAACAAATGATTGCTAACGCTTATTATATGGACGCTTGCAATATGATGAACTGATGATTTATATTTACCTATTTCATCTATCAAATATGGAATTTGTTGACTGTAATTATATTTTCAGATGCAGGTGAAAAGTGTTGCTGGTGAGGTATTTGGTATTTGATAGAAAGTTTCTGTTTTGTTTTGATGTGAAGTGTTATATAATTTGAGATATACAGAATCCTGAAATGTTAAATTCGAAACGTGAGCTTATCATATAACACTATTTCTAAAAATAGTTACATTTTCTATCTTACAATACCATTATCACATTTTATAGTAAGTATTTCTCTTTCCACGACTGTTGCATTTAGCAAGAAATTTCTATGATATAAATTTAAATCCGTTTAAAAAAATGTGGCGAATTTAATTTTATCCAACAAAAAATAACTGAATTGAATTGTTTGTTAAAATAATATAGCTACCAGGTATCTAACAGCAACATCAATATTAGTAGAACACGGAATTTATAAGATGATTATTTTTTCTTTTTCTTTTGAAACAGTCGATATGCATACAGAGAGATTGAAAAAATAGGGAGTAAATTTTATTTTTGGCCGAGTCGATCCAAACCTCAAAGCCCGACCCGAATGCATCCTTAATTTGCGCTTGAAGTTAAATGCTTTTTTGGTGTGAAAAGATGCGAAATTTTACTTTATTACCTCTCCCTAAGCACGTTTCAAGGTCCCTACAATCTGTTTTTAACATTTTTACGATGATTCTCTCTCTCTCTCTCTCTCTCTCTCTCTCTCTCTGTCTGTCTGTCTGTCTGTCTGTCTGTCTGTCTGTCTCTCTCTCTCTCTCTCTCTCTCTCTCTCTCTCTGTGTGTGTGTGTGTGTGTGTGTGTGTTCAAAATATTATTTTCTGATGGAATTATTACAATATTCTACTGCAACCGACCATAATTTTAATATTAGTAAATACAATAGCAACAAAATCTAGATGGAATTGAAGTTTGGTTGATCATGAGGTACGTAAAATTAGCCTTATTCTCTATCCTTGTTACGGTGAACGGAATACGTAAACATGGCGATATAGGTCATGTCCAGACTCTTATTTTACTGTCTCTAGTAGAAACATCGTTATTATAACAGCACAGGTAAATTGTAAAATCATCATTAATTGTGAATTCTGTTTCTGGACCTGTCTCAGCAGAAATGCTGCCTCAACACCAATTTATCCTGCACCTCTCTCTCTTCCAACTTTCGTAATTCCCGACTTACGCTCTCCTTGATATCCCCAAATAAATATAAAAGAAATAAATCTCGGTACGAAAATATTCTCATATCTGACAGAAATATTAAAAATGAACAGAGGTGTGTGAAATTTTTATTAATAGCACCTACATATTTTAGTTATCATAGGCATAAAATATCTACGAGTACATCACAAAGTAATAATATTAGTCATGAAATATTAAAATAGAGCTTTTTTTCAAATATTGACACCAACAGTATTATAAAATGATCCAAAAAGAAATAGATATATTTTAAATCTGGTGTACAGTAAATAAATAAATCTATCATCATGGCTTATTACTCAATTTTGGTGTGCCCGTCTGCTTATTTTTACCTCCCGCTACCCTTGGTAAGGGAGGTATAGGGATCGTGCTAAAAATGTCAAGATTTTAGTAAATGACCACGTTTTAAGGTCCTTAGAATCCATTTTTAACATTTTCACGATGATGTCTGTATGTGTGTATGTGTATGGATTTTGTCTTCGCTCTAACTCAAATACTATCATTCAGAAAATTCTGAAACCTTGTATTCCTATCCTATTCTAATATGAAAAGAAGCCATTAGATTTTGGTGTAAATCAGATGACCGAAAATAGTACTTTACCTGAAGCTCATAGTGGTTTTTCTTCAAAAAATACCATTAAATGCCATTTTTTCGAATTTTATGTCTTATGAAAATTAAAGATTATTGAATTTTCTACAGGAATACATTAATACTTTTTCTATATATTTTACAGATAAATTTAAAAATATTTTTTTTTTTATTAGTCGCGAAGCCTAAGATATAAACTATTCCTTTGTTACACAGTTCATTTATCAAATGAATGTAACTGACAGTAAATGTCACTTTCAAAAAACTAACCACTTCAAATTAATAATAGTGACATTTTAAAAAGAAAATAGTAAATAAAGCAATAGTTTTCTGCAATGGAACAGTTTGCAGCGTTAGTAAATACGTCGGTAGGTATGTATTTAAATTAATAAAAATTAAATAGCGGGAGGTTTTGTGTTGGCCACATCAGATTTTTTATTTAAAGATCGTTATTGATGAATTTATAAGGTTCAGACGTTATCTAACTGGCTCTCAAAATTATAATAGGAAGAGCATCTCAGAGATCACTTTTGAGCTATTGGAAAATTGAAAATACCTGTAATTTTCAAGCTAATTCCAGTCAGATTCGAACGTGAGTCTTCAAAGTCACAATAAATCTCATAACAAACTCATCCATGCGAACCCATTATTATTAAATTATCAATTAATTATTTAAGTTGTTATAAAGTTTTTAAAAATTACCAGAGAACATAATACAACATAGTCATTTTGAAAGCCCTATCGTATTATGATCTCACAGTTATAAATAAATTTAGTCTTGTTAATATTTTCAACTCTCTAACAATTATTTCATATCATTGTCGCTATATTTCATCTGTAACTACAAGTACCTAACACTAAGCAGTGCAGTTCGTTCTCGATCCCGACATTTGACCTGGGGTGACGTACGCCACTGCCTTTCACTGTATCGCCCACATTGCAGTACATGGGATGGTCCGGGTTATTACACGCTGATGCTGATGCTCAGTAATGCACAGGTGCTCGGATTTTTACTCTTTAGTATTCATTAATTTCATGATGAGATATGATAGCACCTACGAATAGTAAACAGTAACTGTAAAGTAGTAGAGAGATTATTATTTGAATAATTGATAATAACTATGAATAATGGTAATTAGAAAATGGTATTTGGAATAACTTTGAAATTGTTTAACTAGATTAACTCGGATCAGGAGACACTGCAGTGGGTGTAAGCAGAGATCTACGAAATCTTAAAAAGCAGCAATTAACTTAATATCAGACAGTCAGTCTTTAAAGGCATTAAGTGCCCTCACTTGTGAGTCAAAGTTAATCTGTATTTGAAGGACAAAACATAACTATGATGTGTGAGATTCTTAGGGGAAAAGGGGTAATATATAAAATAAACTATTCAATACACCAAATGAACTTTATTCGCTTCAGAAGCTCCTAACTCTACCACGTTTAGACCAGGGATGGGCACGTAAAGCATTTTTTACATTGACAATATTTGAGAATTTTTTTCGTAGATAATGTAAAATATTATTACCAAGAGTATATATTTTTATAAATATATTTTCTTTTACACTGTAATGAATATTCTAGAACAAGCAGTCCACGTGACATCAACATGTTTTTTTTATTTATTCAAACAATTAGTTACCTTCAAACTATCAACAATCAGATTAGTAGGGAAATATATTCCTGAGACATAACCTCAAACGACAACCTTTAAACACATTTTACGTCAAAATTAGGCTAAATACGTAAATTTGAAGCATATTATATTATATTTTTAAAATGTTTTATACGTTTTATGTAAATTTTAGGCAGTTTTGTATAGAAATAAAATTTGAAGA
Organism: Ophonus ardosiacus; assembly: GCA_943142095.1. Classification (NCBI taxonomy): domain Eukaryota; kingdom Metazoa; phylum Arthropoda; class Insecta; order Coleoptera; family Carabidae; genus Ophonus; species Ophonus ardosiacus. The sequence continues at coordinate 32,399,265 of OW964830.1, forward strand.
CATTTAAAAATAGACGGCGAATAAAAAAATTTGCAAAACTAAAATTTCGTTTTGTATTTATTAATTATTAATAACATATATAGTTTCAAATAATTTGAAATAGATTTAAATAATTAGCTCCAAAGTTATTGAAAATGAATTTCATACAAATTTAAAACATTTTATGTTAATTTATCTATAGTTTCAGAATGTTTTTTTTTTTTTTAGTATTTTACAATAATTCATAGTCTAAGTCGTTTTAGAATATATTTATGATAGGATTAAGGAAAGTTACTGTAATGTGACATTTGTAAACAGCAAGTCATCTAGTATCGTTATGAAGAACTAAAATTATACATTATCTACTTTTTCTACTTATTTAACATTTTTTACGCATTTTTTACACGTAAACGTAAAAAATACTTTTTTACGCGTAAATGAACATCCCTGGTTTCGATAAAGAATAATCCTTTCTTACAAAATTATTTCTTATACGTTACCTACTTATCTAATACACATATACTTGTATAACAATTTGTAAATAATTAATTAAATTCTATATGAAAGATTTCATACCATAGTGCAGCTCTCAGATGGTTACCGGGGCATGAGTGCGGGAGAGATCCAAATTACCGTTTTACGGTGCCTCTTGAAAAGCCATATAAAGAAGGAAATCAGAAACTGGAAGGAATCAGCCATAGCCTTATTCGGGAGAGGCATTCCTGGCCTCAATCAAACGAAGAAGTTTATCTTACCCTTGTCGACAAACGCCAAGCAGCTATTAGCTCTGAGCAAAAATGTTCTTAGAACTATTACAAGTATCTATATTGGTCATCGTCGACTGAAATACCATCTATGGAAGACTGATAAAGCTGAAAATATCTGTTGACTCTGCAAGGACAAAGACACAGGAACATATTATATTAAGTGAATGTCTATCATCTAGGTAAAAGATACCTTACGGCAAATTAAATCAAGAAACTAAGTCCTGGGAGCAGTAACTGAATATTCTAGATTATCTACCAAAAAACTGAATTAGAGTCCTGTTATAATACATGATCCCATAGGTGGCAGTAACAAGTGACTAATGCTTGTTGCCTACGCCCATGTTACAATAATATTAATTATAAATAATACGCTACAATAAAATTAATACAAAATACTATAACGAAGATATTATTCTACTTTGTATCAAATTTACATTGTGTACATGAAATTTTGTAAGTTCAATGCATCAAGAAAATACAAGGTAGCCGTAGCAAGATAAAGTAATTATAGTTTATTATTATTTCTCGAAATTTTTATTCAGTAGCATAAGGATAACAATACAGAAAACCATAAAATGAAAACTTATTACATTAGAAAATTGTCATTACTTACAAACTGTTTAGCTTAATAATAACAAATCCTTCGAGGTGTTCAAAGAATTGTTAAAATGCATTACAAAAATAACCTTAGAGAATTGTGTACCTGAAAGAATTGGCTAAGAAATCCCCTATCAATTAAAAATAAAGGGAATTTTTCAAAATAAAGACTATAAAAAGTAGGAAAAAGCACTCTTCCTTGTGAAAAAAAATGGTAAAAGAGTTGTAAGAGATGAATTATTAACCTTTATGGAAGATAATGTTCCCAACTATTAATTAAGGCTAAGCATAGCAGCTTCAATAAAAAATTATAAAAATGCAAGTTGGCAAATGCTTTTGAGCGGTAGTGTATATTAATTAGATGAGATATATAGTTCTACAAATTCATCATACTGTGCAATTAATACAAATTAACATTTCTACTTTAATTACTTTTTTGTATATAACATATATTTTAATTATTATATTTTCGAAATAGATCATTTATAAATACCTGCTTAATTAATTCTAGTTCAAAATCGTGAGAATAACCGAAGTTATTAGGAAAACTGTAATGTATTTGATGTATGTGATACATTTAATCACATTAATTACTTTCTGCAAAAACTCTTTATAATTTACTTATATACTTGTAATTACCTTCGTCATTATTTCTATTTAAATCGTGGAAAACTCAAAAACCGGAATCCGTTCGTTACTAGACATGGAGCATAACACAAATCAATTTAACTCATGCAGAGTTTTATTCATACGTAAAAAAATAATAAAATATGACACAGTTTCACTTGTCGTTTGTCGTATGAGTTAAGGACTTTTTCTATGATTTAATTTGTTACGACGTTCATTAAAATAGCATATTTTGTTTTTCTCTTTGGTTTTTACTTATGAAACTTTATAATTTAATTTTGATTTATGAATGCAATTGCGGATTTAAAAATAAGAGAAATTATACGTTCTCTTTACGGAGCGTGTGAATTTTGATCTGAACTGAAAAAATTATTATTAAATCAGTCAGTTACTTTCTTTCATTTTTTATTAATTTAATTATTAATTGTTAAATATTAACATCTCTTGTAAAGTTCACTTACTCGAAATCGATATTAATTAAGACCAGTCATATATATATATATATATATATATATATATATATATATATATATATATAATTAATTAATTCACTCCATATATTTATTTTCACCTACATTATACATTAACTGTAATGTTTAATCCATTTTTTTATTAATCCCTTAATTACTAAAATATTAATTACTCCGTTTTGCTTTAATTTAGTATCTAGCCGATTAACTACTGTTTTCACAGTTTTTGGATGGCTTTTATTTGGTGACCACTTATAGGGACTGTGTGCCAATAATTTCATGCTTATTCATTCTTTATTAACAAATTAAACCCTAAATTTGTAACTATACTAAAAATTTAGAATCACAAATTATGTAGTCTGTTTCCAGGTCCATCACAGTTGCGCTTAGGGTTGACGGGCCTTCTATATTTAATAGGAGTCTTGAATATTTTGTCGAAATCTCCTATGTCCTATAAACAATGTAAGTTCTATATTTTCAATAATTCAATAAACAGAATAAAAGTAGAATTGCCAATAAATGTATAAATTTTGAAATGAATTGCAAAGAATTTTATGATTCTCTTAACAGGGAAAAGTATTTATTAAGAAAAGCTCAATGCCATGAAAAGTAACATGTGTTCAATAAGTCGTTACGTGCTGGTTGGCTATTGGTTGTGAAACATTTTCGGAGTGGTCAACGAAATGATAACGAAAATTGAATTTATTCTGTAAATGCTTGAAAACATAAGTATTTAGGCAAAGATTTACAAGTTTCGTTCAAAATGGTTACTTCCAACAAGATTCTGCTAGACCAGATATTGCACATGCTAGTGTGAAATATCTGTGAGAATTTTTCGATGATCGACTTGTTAGTAAAGACCGAGATATTAAGAAGAAGAGTCCTTCTATAAAACTAAAATGGAGTCTTAAGGTAAAGTTATAACTAAAGAAAAAACCCCTTAACCTTAACAATAAATTTAAAAACTATATACGTATTTCGAGAACTAAGCTCTCATCATCACTACTGATGATGAGAACTTAGTTCTCGAAATACGTATATAGTTTAAAAATTTATTGCTAAAGTTAAGGGGTTTTTTCTTTAGTTATAATTCTTCTATACTGTACATTTTTTGAAAGTTCAAAAAAGTCGTACATTGCCAAATCTTGTGAGTATGACTGGTGTCTTAAAAAATGGAAGAAAAAAATTACGAGTATATTATTGTTGGATGGAATACTTTTAATATATTTAAAATAAAATTCTAAAAAATATGACCCCTATGTTGCAACGGGTTCCTTGAAGTAGAAGAGACAAAAATTAACAAGAATTTTATGTTGTTTTAAAAAGTAATACCTTGTTCGTCAATATTAATGTTATCCCTTTCAAAGTATAAGCCAATATGAGGTCTTGTCAACTTCGTTTATAATATGCAAAACACTTTACACTTTCAGTTTCTCCATGATTTTGCCTTTATTTCTTCTATATTCGCAAAATGTTGTGTTTTCATTTTCCTCTTCTTCTTAAGAAAGAGGAAAAGTCAGAGCAGAAAGAAAAATTTAAAAAAAAATTGGTAAAATTTGTAATTCTGTTTATAATAATATCTACGTAGGTAGGCACATTTAAATGAAATAAAAATTAGACTTTTACATTTTTTTGATTGCAATCTATCAGGATCTACATTTTATTAAAAGACCTAAAATTACTAGCTTTTAGAATAAAAAATCATGATTCAATTATTATCTATTACCACATGCAAAATGATAAAGTGCGTTTTTCTTAATGACCGGAGGGACTAATGCAATTTTTTACCTTCGTTTTTCAATGATATATGTGCAAGTTGTAATTATCTTGTCAAAGGTATAATTTTAATAATTTCATCAATTATTGTGGTGTGTAATTTTTATTTGCTTTTTAAAAATTGCAGCGTTTTAATTAAGGATATTAAAACAATTAGATCTAATTAAATAAATATTATGAAATGCAAAAAAATCAAATTTATTTAGCATTATTTGCTTCAAAAGCATTACAATCTTTCTATCATTTTCCATAGGAAAAATGTTGCTAGGAGATATTACACTTTTACCCACCTACTTCATCAAATTTTATATTTAATTTAGTATAAAAGATGGCTATGAATCAATAAAACAAAACATCTTTTTCATAAATAATAATTCTAATAGTTTTCAGATACAGACATAGAGAGTATACGAATTTGTATTAGAATTTGTTATTATTTTTAATATATTGCTTTATTTAATTAACTTCCTAATTTAGAAAATAGATGGTTATTCGTAGCTTTCCTAATTTTCTTAAGAATAGTATATTAGTAATTATTATAGTTAGTTATATTCATAGATTTTATTAGAGAAAAAATTGTCAAAGTTTTACATTAAAATAAATTTAATTAAAGTTTTATCTATAGTAAAATGATTATTCGAATTCCAACTATCCGAAACGATTTTAGGGAGACAAAAATTAAATACATACCTACATAACGTAACAATATAGTGTTATGGATTCTAAGGCTAATATAATTAATAATAAAGTTAAAAATTACCCCAACCTTAAATTAAATGAAAAAATAAGTTAGATACGTATTTTGAGAACAAAGTTCTCATTTTCAGTAAAATTTACTCGAAATCGTATTAATGCCAAAGGTCCTAAGAACTCTTCTTAGAACCTCTGGCATGGTTCACATGTTGAGTAATCCTAACCTTCTCTCAAATAAAAGGGTTCTTAGGACCTCTGGCATGGTTTACATATTAAGTAATCCTACTTTCCCTTTACTTCTTTAATACGATTTCGCGTAAATTTTACTGAAGACGAGAACTTTGTTCTGGAAATACGTATCTAGCTCATTTTTTCATTTAATTTTAAGGTTAGGAGTAATTTTTAATTTTATTATTAAAAACATACATATGTAACTTTTTAAAGGACACAGTCTGACTACAAAGCAAAGAATATTCACTAGCCGCGCGCTGTTTTGGGCCTTCCTTCAGGAAATATTGATCCTGTACTGTTTTTTTTTTGTTATTATTATTATTATTATTATTATTATTATTATTATTATTATTATTATTATTACTGGAAAGCACTTCATATAAGTTTATTACATACCATGTAAATATTGTTTCTGATGTAAAGTATTTAATGTAATATAAAATATGTTTCACCAAGTGCCCACCAAGAAATCAATTAATAATATTTAATGTAATACGTTACTACATTATATATCAGTAAAATGACCTTTTTTTCAAGAAATTACATTTTTTCATAAAATATCCAATTATAGCCGCCTCGGTGGCCGAGCGTGTTGAGGCAGTGTGTCTCTTGGCAATGCTCGAAGCGACCTTCACCGCTCGGATCCTGGGGTCGTGGGTTCGATTCCCACCAGGGGCTTGGATGTTTGTGTGTGTCTTTAATACTTTATATATAATTTATATGTACCTATATGAAATGTAAATAAAACTATATGATAATAATAAAGTATTTGGGGCTATAACTGATATAGTTGAAAAGCCGACAAAAAAAATATTATTTATTATTAAAATATCCAATTATTCAAATATTTGATTATCAGAATAGGGTCCCAATTGAATCGGATAATCGCAATTATACTTTACAACAAAATTTAATTTTACTTTTTTTAAATATGAAAATTGATTTTTGCTTTTAGGCCGAACTATTATGACGAGGGGTTCGTATTTATTTATTTAATATTCAAAAATTTAATTCTTCATTCCGAAATAGTACCTATAATTAAGCGCTTTGGCTTGTTTCACATTAAGAATAGAGAAAATAGTGCTCCCATCGGCGGTTGGTTTACAATGTTAAAAAACGATTAAATAACTGTCAAATGTATTTCTTTTATAATACTTTATAAATACACTTTGTAGTAATAATTAATATATAAATTCTGAAACAAGACTTATAATATCTGTTTATCTTTATTTAATAAAAATAAGTTGATTTAAAACTTTAAAACGCAATTACCTCGAAATTAACTTTTTTAAATAGTCTTAGTATTGTTCCAGCACAGTGATATATTGTAAATTTTTGTCTGCCGTTGACTAATCACTGACTTGAAAATATAATATCTTATTGCATAACGCCTCCTTTAAGTTAGAATAAGGTATATCGTGAAATTTGTTTGTATTTAAACATTTATGGGTTTTCGTAGGCTATATTGTATTTTTTTATTAATAAATTTCGGGGTATTTTAAATATTTCAATTCGAAAACCAATCCAATATCTACGCCACTGAATGAATATGTTTATTCACACGATTGAACGAACCTGTTACAACCTAATTTGTAGACAGTAATTATGCTTTGTTTAATACCAAAAGAAATATCAGTTGATCGTGGATATTTGAAGTGCAGGTTTGTGTTTACGTATTTAGCTACTTATAATTATGTGGACCTATTTATTACAGTATTTTCTTCAATTTTCATGTGAATTTTTTTGAAATTAATTTATCCATCTACCTCTACTAATTCCATTCGCTTTCTATTGTAAGTAAATTAAGTTTTATTGTTCTTATTACACCAATATAAATTTTAATTTATTACTTCAAAACTTTAAAAATCGCAGTTTAATAGTTATCGGCACGTATTTTCCACTATTAAAGAAAGGTCAAATGCTATGGTCCGTAACAATTTCTGTTTCATTCCGTTATAGGAGAATATCAAAAGTAGAAATAAACAAATAAATCTAATATCAAATTAACAATATACTTACCAAGATCATCAAAACATATCTCATAACTGGATAATTAAAATAAATCTTAAAATTGTAGTCATTAAAATCAGAAAGCACATTAGCATCCGCTCGTAAATAGTCGAGCAGAGGTAAAGTCAGAGACATAAGCGCAAGCGCACAGGTGTACATGTAATTAGCGGACTGCGGTGTTTAAATAACTAACTACGTATGTAAATGTAAATTACCTACAAGAGAATATGGATATCATACCCACAATAACTCAATTATTCTCGCTATCAACAAATTTGTACTGAAGAAGATGGTTTCAACAATGTAAGTTTCATTGACGTGGTACATTTGTAAAACTTGAAGTAAATGTAAAGAAAATAGAAACCAAACATAAGACGTTTATTATTTATGTAAAAGTAACCGTATTTTATTGAGCCTCACTTACACACACAAAAGAATTGAAATTTTGTCTAATTATAATTAGATATTATTTTATTAGTCAATATGTTTAATAATTTAGTATAATTTACAAATCTTAATTTAGCATTTTAACTAATCCGAAATAGATAATAAATATTTTGTAAAAAATTGTTAATTTAAATATGCAAATAGTTATTTTAATTACTTATTTTATTCAATTTTACTATATTTTGGCTTCATTATTTTGTCCTACAATTTTCGGTAATTTATCTAATGAATTAAATAAGTAAATAGAAAATTTAAATATTTATTTAGTTCTTTATTTATGTTTAGTACAATACTAAATGTAGTCATTTAATCTAATTTTGTATTTAATTTTACTATAATTTGTTACTACAAATTTAGAAAATTTAACTAAATCAATTTAGACAATTTAATGAAAAAGTATTAGTAGGCTGAAAATTAAATATTTGTTTAATTAATTTAACTACAATTTGGATGTTTTTTTTTTGTGTACGTCAATTTATTTCGCAACTTTGATATTTATACAAAATATAGATTTTTATGAAGGTACTGGTGATGATAAAATTTTTTATTTTTTGCTGCGTCTGTTTATCGTATATAACAAATTTGAAGATACCATTTATCTTAAAGTAGATCAAATATGAATTTGATGGAAACTTCACTACCCGGAGTTTAGCAAACTTACTATTCAGTGAACCACATGTAATCCGGTTAACTGAATAAAACCCGCCTATATTTAGAATGTGAATTAAAAAAGTAAAATTAATAAAAAATATTTGTCATTTGAATTTCTGCTCTAGTCTATTTATTAATTGCAGTTTTAGAATAGCTTCCTACCTCCAGTTTTTGCTGAAATTTGTTATGCTTCATAGTTACGTTTACGTACTCTATATTTTCATGTAAAACATATACTTCTTGATTGTCAATGTTGTGAATTAATGAGGTGAAAAAATTTGGTTGTTAGTAAAAGAAAAAGTACAAAAGTGGACCCCTGTAGTCACTTTTCACCCCAGCTTTAAGCTCCTGTACCTGCACATCATTACCACATATGCGTAAAAAGAAATTATTTAGTTAGCTACGTAAAGAAAATATTTATGCCCAGTAAATATGGCTAGCGAAGATTAAATATAGTTATATTCGCCGCCAAAGGAGTATGGACTGATGCTCAACATTTTCCCTTCTCCGGACCTGGTCTGCGGTGTTGCGGCCTCTTTATAACTTAGCATTTTCAATATTGCCACTGAATTTGGCAGCAAATCTCCATTCCATATTTATTTGACGGCAACTGTACTCGTAGTTATGTAATAATAATAATAATAATAATAATAATAATAATAATAATAATAATTACCTAGACAATATTTTTTACGTATCGTACCAGTTTAATAATTTATTTATCACCTGTATTGCTAATTATAAATACGAGAAATTCGAGATCTCGCGTCGAGATCGAGCTGAGACAGTAGTATTACGAGACGAGATGCAAAGAAATTTCGCTTCGAAAATTGGAAACAAGAGGAGAGTTATTTATTTCTTACCGTTTCTCGTCTCGCGGCATCATTACTTGTAATTAAAAACGCATTTCTAAATTAAAAAATGCATATTATATAAAAAATATTTCTTGCATAAATATACTTTTTATTGATTTTTTTTGTGCAAATCATATACCTGGATTGATTGAACCAATTTACTGCAATTAATTTTACGGATTTTTAATCTTTGTTGACAACTTTGTTGCAACTTTGTATATTTTCAGACTTTAGATTTTCAATCATGTAACTTTTCAATATTCAGTCTGCATCGTGGTTTTTAAAAAATAATTATATCGTTGTACAAGTAATTATCACAGGCATCTCATCAATTTAAAATCCTTCTAGATGTTAGCATCATAAAATCGTTCAAGAATTAATGAATATTGCATCGTGGACTATAATTTCGAGATGGCAAGGCCGATATATTCTGCGTTATATTTAACATCGTAGTGTGCGCTGATTTAACGCATGGTTGTCATGGTTCCACGAATCGCTCGCAGATTTTTAAACGGTTTTTCATGTTCTGTGGCCACGATACGAGGATTTACATATACAATAGCCCGGTTATCTATCTTTGTTTGTCTTGTGCACGATTTCTGATCGCTTGTCAACTATTCTTGATAAGGACAAGGACAAAACAATATGGAGAAATAAATGACAGGGGTCCTTTTCAAACTATGAGAAATTTATATTTTTTTTTATATACCATTATAGATGATATTATATAAATAGTTAATGAAAGATAAATAATGTCTTTTGTGCACGTTCTGATTGATTAATTGTTCTTGTAGATATGAAAAGATATAAAATTATTTGTTTTCTGAGAATTGAAAACTCGATAACTAAAATCCTTTTGTTATTATAACACTTGACCCGTTAATTTATTTTTTTTTGTTCGTTAATGTGCAAATTACTGTACATGGAACCTATTATGAAATTTTGTAAGTAATTTTGAACAAAAATATGTAAACCAATAAACCGAGCTTTAACTTTTAGGCCTATGTAATCTTAACTTTTTGCTGTGTTACTTGTGTAAAAACCGCTATAATTATAAAACAATCGCTAATATAAACGTCCTTCGATTTTTGGTGTTCAGAATATTCAGATTCTGTTGCATACTGATATGCATACGAAATTAGAATACTTATTTGGTAAGGCTTTTTCTAATCTTACAAAATTCTACGAGTTTTCAAGGTTATGTTGCTAATATTCTTTGCCATGTAATTATCTATTATTAATTAATTACTTGAGACGTAACTTGGTTTGCATGCTAATAAAATGCGATAACTACATTTATATTTTTGGTCATAAAGTTTCCTTCCTAGGGATGAATATTCAATAATCGCAATTAACAAATTATTTTGACGCTAAATCATTGTTTGGCAGTTTGCTTAAATACAAGAATTTTAAGTGTCAGATAAAATTTGAATCCTGGGGTGATTCAATTCTTATTCTCTTTTCTTATAAAACCGTTAGATTTTGCATAAATGAATTCAAACGTGACACAATATGCATCAAAGACACAGTAGGACCTGCAGCCCGAAACCACCTGCGACATCAGATATCATCGGTAAGTATCATTTTGATCAACAGACTAGCGAACTTTAGCCGACTGTCTGTAAGTTTTAAATAATATCTAGTGATTTTTTTTTTGCGGCGACTTGTAATTTGAATTCATCATTTTACACTAAATACGAAACAGCAGTGGACCGGTTCCAAAAAAGGCGAAATGCATTCCATCCACTGATTGACTACTAAGAAGGAGAAAACCATTCCTAGAGATCACGAAAAAAGTCTGGAAATGGCAAAAAAGTGTTGTTCCGCCATGATAACGTACTGGTGCATTCAACTACGATTTGAACTGTATCCGTATTCACTCTATTCACCCAGTTTAGCTTTATTGGATTACCAACTGTTCGCAAAACTCCAGACTTTTTTGGCCTCGAAGAAATCGACTTCCGCTAAGGAATCACGAACCTGGCGAAACATTGGGGCAAGTATGTTGAACTTCGAGGGAACTATATCGAAAAATAAGGCATGTTACAAAACTCAAAATATTATCTTTAAGCCTAAGCTCATATGGTTATTTTTGGTAACATAACTAGTATGGTGGGGTGTTTGAACACTTAGGTAACTATTCATCATTTTAATTATTTTATTTATATATTACTAACCTACAGAAATATTAAACAATGTGGATATATGAAGGGTATAAGTTCAAAGCAGACATTTGACAGTTTGTAGTAAAATGAATTAGCCATGTATTTTTTTTTAAAAATTGATGAAGGGTACGAATTTTAGACCTTCAGAAATATAAATATACAATCCAGACTGTCATTGGCATCTTAAATTTAGCCTTAGATGCAAAAGCAAACATCTAATTCAAAAGAAAATCAGCCTGATGAGGATGACATGGTTGTTTTTTCGGATAATGAAGACGTTGCAGTTTAGTTTTGTTCATCTTTTCTACTTACTGTAGTGATTCATAAAAAAAAAATGTTTTTAGCTCTCGCTAAGAGAGGTATTGGATTCATGCTAAAATTCGCATATCCAGATTATATTGAATAAGCACGATTTAAGGTGCCTAGAATCCGATTATAACATTTTTAAAATGATGTGTGTGTGTGTGTGTGTGTGTGTGTGTGTGTGTGTGTGTGTGTGGATGTGTGTATGTGTGTGTGTGTGTATGGCTGGATGTTGGACGGACGATTCCTCAAAAATTATAAGACATAAGACCTGTTTAACTATGAATTCCTCAATCTGATATTCCTGGAAAGAGCTGAAAAGGTTTTGGTAACAATTGAACAACCGGAAGTAGTAGTTTTTAAAAGAAATTCTTCCAAACATTAATTTTTGAAAATTTTTGATATTACTAATTATGAAGAACATAATTCTACACCTGATACATTTAATTTTTTTATTATATCTTCTATAAATTTAGAGATAAAGACGCTATAATATATAGAATTTCGGGATATAACAAGTCGAGTAGGCGAAACTACACTAAGGAAACCAGTTGACAAATTCAAATGTTTATAACATAATTTGTAAATGACGGATTTCAGTGTCAAAAATAAACAGTTTTAGTGACATTTTGATAGCTTTTTCTGGAAAGTGCATTTAATCTTTCTTATTGTTTTATTCATTAAATACTTGAAATTATAGGTAATATGCATGTATCCATCAGAAATACCGCCAATCTGGTTAATGAATTGGAAGAATCTGTGACATTTAGAAACTTCCTCATACAATGAAAAATAGATATAATTAGAATTATATGTGTGCAGAAGACATGTTAAATACAATAAAAGACAATATTTGGGTAAAGTTCTGTAATATTTTGTTATAAAACGACGGTTCGATAGCAAAGTGTAATACAATACTTATCTAGCCTAATATGGAAATGGCGAGAGGTCTTGTGCTGGCCACAACAGATTTTTTTCTTTGGAATCTTTTGCTTTTGTAACCTCAAATTTCCCTGACACTAGACTAAACTTATTAGTATTTGTACTTGCTTATAATGTACAGTTGCTTATAATGAACGCATACACTGAGTCCCAACTAAATATATACTTCACCTAATGTAAATCAAAACATATATAATGAACTCGTATATAGTGAACTTTCGGTTATAATGGACAAATTTACTTCTTGCGTTCACTATACACGAACTCGACAACGACTTTTCTGCCAACTTTTGGTGAAATTTCAACGTTATCATCAGGTCATACCGAATGAAGTTTGTGGTTGTAAAATTGATATTCACAACAGACGACTTACATATTCCGCCATTTTCCATAATATATATGTGTGCTAGTCTAGATTGTTGAAATCGTGAAGAAGATGATGACGAAGAACAAACAATAACAACTGCTCAGGCTTTAAAGTACACTAAAGAACTACACCATTATTTTCAGTGCGAAGGAACAAATAAAGAAATATATGTTCATCTAAATAAATTAGAAATGACATTAGAAATTTATTTCCTGAAAAAGAAAGACGTTCAAACAAAAATTACTGATTATTGTAAAAAATAAAAAAAATATTTTGTACATAGGTACATTAACCTGTATACGTTAATAAAATTTTAAAAATAAAATGTGTGCTCTCTTTATAGTGAATACTCGGTTATAGTGAACCAAATACCTGGTCCCTTGAAGTTCACTATAAGCGGATTTCACTGTATATGGAGACGTAAAGCCAGATATTTGTAGTTCACTCAGTTGCATATGCAGACATTATTGCAAGTCTCAGCAGCAAAACCAGACATATGTCATTTTTTAAACAAAATATATTTTTAGTAGTAAATCAGACATTTTTGAATAAAACATCTACTTTATTAATAGTAATATATAATATATAATAATAATAATAATAATAATAATAATAATAATAATAATAATAATAATAATAATAATAATAATAATAATAATAGTATATCATCACGGCATATTACCCATTTCTGGGTGTGCCAGTATCTACAACACATGTAGACATCGGTAATGATGACGATATATTTTACCGTGTGGGCGCTTACCAGGCGTCACCTCACGGATACTCATAGCTGGCGTGGAGAGTGCACCACAGGGGTCACTTTTGTACCATTTAAAATTGGAAATATTTGGCGTCAGTCGGGATCGAACCCGGTTCCCCCAGGTTCGCGACCAGACACTCAGGCACGCGGCCACGGGACCCCATATAATAATAATAATAATAATAATAATAATAATAATAATAATAATAATAATAATAATAATAATAATAATAATAATAATAATAATAATAATAATAATAATAATAATAATAATAATAATAATAATAATAATAATAATAATAATAATAATAATAATAATAATAAACAGAAAATTTCTATGAAAACTGCAAATTGATTGGTTAGCTTTTAAGGTTTTGGTAGGGTTTTTTAGTTTTACTCAATCTAGTTATGTGTCAAATGTCACTCAGATCCCAGGTCATCGTCCACTTGCAAACCTTCATTTTCGGGTAATTCTACATCAGTGAAGTCACTTAGGTTCGTGACTACTTTCTCCAGTTCTTTTTCAGTATTTAAAAAAAGTCACTTAAAAGCGCTAACGCAAATGGTACGGTTGGGTGTTTCATCCCAAACTCAAAAACCACTATTATCACCCGTAGTTAATTAGCAACTGTTTACACTAAAACGTGCACTGCCTCGTTATAGAAAATTACCTAAACCGGCAAGAACCCACATGCGTCAGTATAATAGTAGTAGCAAAAATATTTACAACGAGGTGTACCATCATCCCATTGTACTCGTACTAGTTGGGGGTTAATCAAGTTCATTATTAATCATCCAATCGTAAATATGTAAAAACTTTTAACCAGTGATACCATTGATGTAATGTAATCTTTAGATCTGTTCGTTGATAAATTTTTAAATAGATTAACGAAATAAATAAACTATTTTATTTATGAATAATGCGCGTTTATTGAATATGTATACATATTTTAATATAAAATAACCTTTATCTGTATTTTTATAATGACATTAACTGAAACACTTTTCATAATCTGCAGACACATCATAATCTTAAGATTTTATCTTTCACCCAGTAGTTTTTATGAATAAATTGCACACCAATTTATGTCGTTATTTATATTGTTAAAACGGATTGTAAAATACAAATTTATTGTTTAGCATCCGGATGCTCGTAAAATTATACTAATTTCTGCCATGTTTGTAAAATATGCCACGGATGAGAAGTCTTGCGATGTTTAAATTGTACAGTGACTCGGTAACACCTTGTATTTATTACAGTAATTTTATAAAATTGATATAAACGTTGATCGTGACAAGGATAGGATAAACTGTGTAGGCACCTACTTACATTTCGTAATTATGTGCGCTGGTTACACGGCTACGTATTCGTTGAAAAGCTTATATGGAAAATATAATGACAGCCACTATAATAAAACTTCATAAAATTTCAAGATTTTGTAATAGTTCACCTACCACATAACTTTGTGTGAAGTACGGCCAAGTATTACAACAATGATAAAGAGTCGAGTTATGTAAGCAAAACATACTTATCAGAGTTATATATATTTTTTAATTAATAACACTATGCACGATGTTTGTTGTTATTTTAATCAAATTCTTATCTTGGTATTAGTATGTTAATATAATAAAAACTGCTGTAGTTCAATATACATATATATGATTCAACATAAATTAGAAAATCATGTTTGTAATGAAAAACTTCTAGCAGATATACGGGTGAAACTGAGAATCTATGACGTAATCTTAGCATGGGATAACAGTTCTTTTATCTGGCCCGTACTTTATGCGGTCTTTACTCGAGGATCACGCTAGGATTAAGAAAATCAGGTAGGCCGAGAAAAACACAATTTACACTATCGTTTTAAATAGTTATTTATTTCTCTCTAAATTAAGTTGCAAAAGATATTTAGTTCGTAGTCATTCATTATTTAAAAATTCGTTGTAAGTGGAAATATGAAATTAACCAAAATATTTACTTCACTTTTTGTCAAAAATATAAATAAATGTAATAGAACACCTATTATACTCACCTTATTTGACAATGAAACTTTTGGCTACTTTTTGGACTTCAAAAGTTTCGGAGTAGGAGGATTTTGACTAAAAAAATAATTGATGATATTATTTTGAATGAATTCAGCATTCCAAAGGAATAAAATTCTGAAAATAGGAACCTTTATTCTAATAATATATATAAAGGTTCACCAACAATATTTTTTTTTCTACCCCCTTAGCCATCGGTATGGTGCCGATTGGCCAATGACGATTTATTTATTATTAGATATAATTTAGGACATACACAAACATCCAAGCCCCTGGTGGGAATCGAACCCACGACCTCAGAGTCGAGCGGTGAAGGTCGCTTGAGCGCTACCTGTGGCCGCCTCGGCTACCAACAATAATTGGGCGTTAAAAAAACATTGAATTAAAATTTATGTAATATTTACATTATATATGGGTACCTACATATATGTTTTCTTTAATGTCAAATTAAATATTGGTGCAACCGGGCATTAGAAAATAAAATACTGATTCTTTTACCAAAATTTACGTGTTTGGTGCCTAAGTAATTTAGTATGTGGCTATTTCAAAACAAAAAAAAAATGAGCTGTACTCATCTAATGTATGTATTAAAAGTCCCGCTTTTTTGGCTGTGAACTTAATTGTCAGTTACCTATAAGAAAAATATAACATCGATAAATTAACACATTTGTAATTTTTACAACTTGTCATAATAGAGATGATTTATTTTTCACCTACTGTTTACCTAGAGATAAAAATACCGGCCTTAAAACAAATAAAAGTTAAGAATCTGTTCGGAGGTGGTATGCTGCAATATACACTCCTGTGAAATGATAATTTGGTAAAATAGTATGATGGTGATAGAAATGCAACTTCGATCTTAGCCTTAGTGTTAAATTCACTTTGAAATCGATCAATAACCCACCGCCTGGCAATTGTTTCCTTTTAGCAATTAACATTTTTTTTTTATTGAAGTTGATCTTATCCGAAATTGATTCGTGGTCGCTATAATCGAAGAGTCATGTTGAGTTAATCACACGCCAACCTAGGATTAGATTTAGCTCTCATGGAGAACTATACTTTCTTATTGTGTCGCTTCGTGGATATGATTGTCTACGAACTAAAAGTTTATTGAACTTATTGATAGAACTGTCGAATTAAGAGATATCTAGAATGGTCTTTATGATTGTAAGTGCTCACGATTGAGTCACAAAGAGTATTTATCCGTAAGAATATTACTTTAATTTTCTGATTTTCTAACTTCAATAATACGTATTTTAATCATTTTTCCTTTAGTTATTTATTTTTAATAAAGTAGTAGGTATATTGTAAAATAAGTGTGTGAAGCTGTTGTTTTACAAGAGTGAGGAATTTGCAACAAGAACCGCAAGGCGTGATGGAAACTCTAAAATCAACTTCACGCACTTGTTGTCTTATTGCAGCGTCATTCAAAGGATCATAAAAAGTGTATTAAAGAAGTGCTAAACTAAATCCAGTATTATTTTGGACGTGGTTTGTAAACAAGAAAACAGTGTTTTAAATGATCCCTCGAGGTAAAATGATTCTGTACTGTTTTAGCTGGTAACAGTGCTTTATCTAATAATTTTAAGGTGAACTATTCTCACCACTATATATTTAGTTGCTGGTTGAAGTGTCAAGCGAATATCAGCCCTCGGTTGGTTTTGGGAAATAAAAATAAAAAATCTGTTGTGGCCAGCACAAAACCTTCCGTCAATTCAATGTATTTCTACAAATCCAATACCAAAAGTTCCTTGGAAAAGATTCTATATATCCTGTAAAATTGTAACACGAACACACTATTTTTTACAAATTCCATATTGCAAGTTCCTTTGAAAAGATTCTATAAATCCAATATAATTATAGCACGAATGTACCTTCTGTAAATTGCACATCACACTTCCTCATTCCTATCCAACGCATCTTCTTCACACATTTCTTCCTCTCTCAAATATTCTGCTACACAGTCCTTCCATCTTCTCTTTGGTCTTCCTCGTACTCCCGGCATTGAAACTGCAAGTCACTTGCGAAGGACACTCTGTCACTTATGTTACTTTCTGATCCTATACTTTCTACTTTGGTTTTGCACTTGACACTGACATCTGTCAATTAGAATTTTTTGAATATATCTGCTGTTTCCATAATTTTTGCAAAGCAGACTGATTTTTGAAAGTTAACCTCTCTTAATCTCTCTATAACTCTATATCTATTGAATATGAAGGAAAATGTATAATCAAATCGTATAGAGAATAAGATTTTCTTTCATATTAATGATCATAAAATGTCGAAAAATGATATTTAGCTGTGTTTTTTCTAGAAAAACTGTTAAAAACTTCAAATAAGGGTACTTCTGGGTCACCAATTATAACCAAAATCTAATCAGCTCTTCATATGGTTGTAAAGAAGAGGAATACGAAATAATCATAATTTTTAGAATTGTAGTTTTGGAGTTATCGTCGGAGAAAAATTTGTCACACACACACACACACGGACACACACGGACACACACACACACACAGACACACAGACACACAGACACACACACACAGACACACACACACGCACACACATACAGACATCAATGTAAAATTAGTAAAATAGTATTCTAGGGATCTTAAACTTGCTTATTCATTAAAAACTCACCACCGAATTTTTTGGCCAAAGACAATATCTTCCTTTTGACGGAAGGTAAAAATTACTGTGTTTGATCTTAGGTAAGGACTTTTTCAATGTTGGATAACTTTTGTCATAAAAGGTATTATTTAGAAGTAGTTTTATTCGCGGATTTAATGACAATTCAACAATAAGTTATATTTGTTTCACTAACACATATGAAATAATTGATGATATTTTCAACCTTCCAATGTAAGTTGGAGGTTTGAGGTGATACGATCCCCCTTAAATGGTACAAAATGATCCCAGTGATCATTTTACTCGTACATTTTTTTAGGAAAGGGAAAGGAAAAGAACAGCCCAACCAAGGTGGAAATTTAAAAAATAAAGAAAATATGTACCAAATATCCGAATTGTTTTTAGATAAAGACGACACGGACTATATATGTTCTACAACGAGAAATATTCGAAGGGCTACAGCAGTAAATGGTAGATAAGGTGCTGTGTCTGCTTCAAAGAGGACATGAAGAATTGATTGAGAGTGATGACGCTGACGAATTTACCTGCGACATGTGCCCCCAGACTGTCTCTGATACGCGAAAAACTGTAATGCTATATGGCGTGGATCCATTTTGAAATAGATATATAGATAACTTACAATTTATTTATAGAAATTTGTAATTAAATTTTTTGAATAACAGTTTATAGGTACATTAATGTGGTATTCCATATTTGTTTTAGGGGATTATTTTACACGTACCCTGGGGATCATTTTACATACGTAGGTGTACAAAATAATCCTTTTCTATGTCTGAAAATAAATGTAAATTAAAAGAATAGTTACTCAGATAGCGAAATTTAATCGAAGCCAATTTGACGGTAGACGAACTGTCTTACGAAAACTAGATTAGTTTTATCGAAATAATTGAAGGCATATTTTTTATATCAATTCCCCCTTAAAGGGATTATTTTAGACACCTTTTTCGTACTAGGTTCTGAAAAAAAATCTAAATATTTTTTTACAATTTATGTTATTACAAATATTAAAGAATAAAAAATCTCTATCTTCTATTGATTTAGAGATAGAGAAATATAAATATATAAAATAATATGTTGTAATAAATCTCATAGTCCTTCCATGGAAACCAGTTGAAATATTAAAATGTTTGTAATTGACAGATGTCAAATGTCAGCGTCAAAAATCCAAAGACATTACTGAAGACATTTTCCGGGAAATACATTTAATTTTTCTTATTTTAATATTAATTAAATATTTAAAATTTTATATTCATATATTACATATACCCTCCAGATATACCGCCAATCTTGTCAGTGAATTGGAAGAATCTCGAACATTTAGAAGAGTAAGAGGAAATTAAAAAATATAAAAATATATAAAGAAAAGATATAATTAGATTTTTTTTGTGTGTACCAGAAATGATAGTTAAGCATATTAGACATATTGCCTAATTTGGAAATGGCGAGAGGTATTGTTCTGGCCACAACAGATTTTTAATATTCATATCTTACTTGAGGTTGTTTAACCTGGGGAACATCCTTTGTAAATATACAATAATAAAAGCCCAAATATTAGTGTTCTTTTATTATGGCCACTAACGGTGCAATTCTGTAATTTTCTATAGCACTACAGAACTGTAACTTTCAACAAATGCGCATAATTTTTTAATGCTAAAAGGTAATAAATGTATTAGTAAACAAAAATTGTTGCGATTTAGTTCACCTTTACATTTCTATAGCGTTACAGAAAATTACAGAATCGCACTATAAAAATGCTGAACTATCTGAAAATAAAAAATACTTTTTCTAATATAATGTCTTATTTTATATCCTATTACTGGGCTAGGACAACTTTTCCCCATTTATGGGGGTTCCCCACAAAGAATTTTTTTAAATTTTTTTTGTGGTAATTTTTAGGGATCTTAAAAAAATATTCCCATGAAAATTAGCTATGTAACAATTAGTTCCGTCTATAATCGTAAATTGACTATGTAATGGTTTAATGCATTATGATCCTTTAAATTCTTCTGCGTAATATTGATCACTTTGAGTAAAGTAGTGATATACATATTCTAAATGCACGTATTAAAACCAGGAGCCACCAGAATGTGGTGTATCTTAATACTTTTCTTTTAGTAATTATATTAAAAGCTTATTCTTCACGAAGTAAACGTAGGTTTTGTCAAAAATGAAGCCAAGATGAAAGATGTAATCCTATGCAAATTATATGTTGTCACGGCGAACGAGTTACGGCGAAAAAGATGTTAATTTCTTAAGTAGAATTTTGGTAGGTCATTTCACAATGTGTGTGGGAATGGATAATTCTCATCGGCGACTTCTTCAGTAAGCACACAGTTAGCAATTTAATCAAATTAAGCAATTTGCGCATTCTCTTTTATAAACTGCAATTATTTTGATGTAAAAATAAAGGTATAAACGTAAAACGACAGTATACATCAAATGTGTTAAGCGATAATAAAGCTATAATTTACAAAGGAATTTTCATCAATAATTAGTAATTTGAATTCACAATGTAAGTGACTAGAAATGTGTTCTTGCAATTAAGCGAAGTGGCTATCATTGCTATATAAAATTGTAACATTCTTGACAAACTCATGCTTAAATCATTATTAGAATCATAATTTTATTTTAGTTATATCTCAGTTCAATCATAAGAAGCACATTAACAACAAATCGTAACACTATATATTTTCGAGAGATGCTCGATTTTTAAGATTATCAACTGGAGTTCTAAATCGCACAAGAGGGAAATAAATAATCTGCGCTACTGCTACAATATACGTATGTATAAAAAAATTCAAAATGAACAATATTTTTTTATTATTCTGATTAAAATAATTCTTTGCAATATTCTGGATACTGGATATTTCACAGGTAACTAAAATTAGTAAAAGTTTAAAACTTGTAAAAGACAGTATGTCGATCATCATTTCCATAACATTTATATAAGTATTGCAGTGTGTAAATACTGTACATAGATATGTTGTTCACAAATAATAGTATTATATTAAAATATCTCATGTGGCCAACACAAAACCTCCCGCTATTTAATTTTTATTAATTTAAATACATACCTACGTATTTACTAACGCTGCAAACTGTTCCATTGCAGAAAACTATTGCTTTATTTACTATTTTTTTTTTTAAATGTCACTGTTATTAACTTGAAGTGATTAGTTTTTTGACAGTGACATTTACTGTCAGTTACATTCATTTGAAATATGAACTGTGTAACAAGGGAATTGTGTTTATCTTAGGTTTCGTGACTAATAATAAAAATTATTTTTAATTTTTTTTTTTAGTTTATGGTGCCGAAACGTTGGGTTTCAATAATAAATAAATACAGAACTTAAACTAAAAAAGGTAGTATTATTCCAATTATTTTTAAATTTATCTGTAAAATATATAGAAAAAGTATTAATGTATTCCTGTAGAGAATTCAATAATCTTTAATTTTCATAAGACATAAAATGCGAAAAAATGGCATTTAATGGTATATTTTGAAGAAAAACCATTATGAGCTTCAGGTAAAGTGCCATTTCCCGTTATCCGATTTACACCAAAATCTAATGGCTTCTTTTCATATTAGAATAGGATAGGAATACAAGGTTTCAGAATTTCCGAATGATAATATTTGAGTTAGAGCGAAGACAAGATCCCTACACATACACACATACACACATACATACACACATACAGACATCATCGTGAAAATGTTAAAATTGGATTCTAGGGACCTTAAAAGTGGTCATTTACTAAAACCTTGATATGTGATTTTTAGCACGATCCCTATACCTCCCTTACCAAGGGTAGCGAGAGGTAAAAATATTCCGCTGTCTATTCCAAAAGAGATTTGAGGTGTTGCTTTCTGGAGTTTCTCCTAATGTGGACGTTGTATTGTCTTTTGACTGTGTCAAGTATTTTAGGCAGTCTAATATAATATATTGTGTCGTGATTTATGTGTTACAAAAATTACTTTGCGATGGTACCACTTTTTTGGGGCATGAGTTTACGGGTTAAGTTTGTATGGCTTAATCCTTAATCTTGTTATTTTAGTTCTGTTTCTTCTGTTGTGCCAAAATGTAGTTTTATTGGTATTTTGTTTAATAGCTGAGGCAGACGACAAATACTATTGATCATTAGTATAATTAGAAATTTACCTTAATTTTTAATCATTGAAATACCTAATACACGCTATATAAATATAATTTGGTGCGCATGCGCATATTGTTTTCCCAATTTTCCCGTTTTCTTTCATTTTATTGTTAATACATAACCTTTTTTGATGAATTTAAATTTAACTGCTGTAGTACATAAAACACATTTGTTTGGTTTAATAAAACCATCAAATTTAGAGCATTATTAACTTGTGACATTATTGAAATTATAATTTCAATTTAAAATCATGACGAGAATTTGACAATATCAGGGTGACGATTATTGCCGAATACTTACGATTATGTTCTCAAGATATCATCATGACTTAATGATCATTACAATTGAAATTACTCTTATAATGATCTGTAATGTAATTGAAATATGCATACGAAATGTTAAATTAAGAATTATAGTTTAATTAATATTCGTCGTCTGTCTCGGCTATAACTGTACTCAACTTGTTAATTGTATTTATTTGTATTTCACTCCATTTAGTTTCGACTTTTTTAAAAATTTTATAAAGTAGTTTTTGAATGAAGATATTTTGTAATTCGTCTTATATTGCTTCTTTTGCGGCTTTATCTGCTTTCTCATTGCCTCTGACACTAATGTGTGATAGTATTCATTATGGCTGGTAGCACAAGCGGGGTTCTAACACCGGTGTCAACTAGAACCGTGTCAATGACTTGGCACATACTTCAGGGTTGTTAATAAAATAAGAGTTGCCAATATACTGAATTAAGTCGAAAAAGTACTGACAGCCATATTCAATAAATTTGACCTCATTATTTAAAACTGTTTTTCCTAGAAACAAGTTAAAAAACAAATCATATTAAATAATTGTAAATAGTGTCGGCAGATTTATTGAATATGGCTGTCAGTAAATTTCCAGCTTGATCAATATATTGGCAACACTTGTTTTGTTAACAAACCTGAAGTATGTGTCAAGTCGTTAACATGGTTCTAGATAACACCGGTGTTAGAACAACGCTTGTGCTACCAGCCATTATGTTTATTTAAGTTTGTTCTTTCATTAAAATGCCATTAATCAGATCTTGAATTTTTTCCTTAGATCGTAATTATTTAATTATTTATTAAGGCCTGTCTCATAGTTGTTTACTAATTATCA
This sequence comes from Ophonus ardosiacus, assembly GCA_943142095.1. Classification (NCBI taxonomy): domain Eukaryota; kingdom Metazoa; phylum Arthropoda; class Insecta; order Coleoptera; family Carabidae; genus Ophonus; species Ophonus ardosiacus. Next base: position 32,422,883 of record OW964830.1, read on the forward strand.
AAATATTGCATCGTAAATTATAGAATGGCTTCCTTTAACGTAGCATAAGATTACCTTTCCTAGGATTAAAATATTGCTGTACTTGTTTTGAATTAATTATTAAAAATTCTGAAACGAAACCAATTATTACTCCTTCTATACTATCACTTTCTACCCATATTTCACTCATCTGTGACTCTTCTCATCTCGAAGCTATTTGATTTCTCACTTAAGAGTGTAGGTTTAATTAAGCATGGAGCCTAGGCTGCAATAACCATTAGCGATGAAGCGGCGGTGAGCACAGCCACTGCAGTAAAGCATAATCTGCAGATCTCCATCTACCTTACGAAGCAATCTGCCTCAGGCGTTGGGAACTAGGAAGTACATGAGGGTTACGACCTTAGAAAGAGAGGTTCAAATGATGAAAGTGTGAAGTGATAGGGTATTAGATACCAAATTGTATTTCTTCATTTTTATATAAATTAACACAAAGATTGTGTAGATCGCAATTACCGGATGCCTATTTCTTTTCTGTTATATAAAAAATATAACATTAAAATTTTCATCTGGCGATACTTTTTTCTGTATTCATTTTAGAACCAAACTGCAAATATAAAATATGTTCTAAACTAAACCGTGCATAAACTGGTCCCTTAATATTGACGTAATCCATTCCGGTCAGGAGATAGTGTTAAATTCAAATGTTGTTTTATTTCTCGTCACTTTGTAAACAGATTGCAGATAGATATTTAATAATTTTTTTTACCTCCCGCTACCCTAGGTAAGGGAGGTATAGGGATCGTGCTAAAAATAGCATATAGAGATTTTATATAATAAGCACGTTTAGATGTCCCCAGAATCCGATTTTAACATTTTTACAATGATGTCTGTAGGTATGTATGTGTGTGTGTCTGTGTGTGTGTCTGTGTGTGTGTGTGTGTGTGTGTGTGTGTGTGTGTGTGTGTGTGTGTGTGTGGATCTTGTGGTCACGATTACTCAAATACTATCAATCAGAAAAATTTGAAATTTTATATACCCATTGTATACTAATATGGGAAGTGCTCATTAGTTTTTAGTGTATATCGGATAACCGGAAGTATCATTTATATAAGCTTTTAACAGTTTTTCTTGTAAAAAATTCATTGAATATAATTTTTTAGCAACTTTTACTAATTAAAATTGAATATAATGGTTTAATCTTCAATTCTACGATAATAACATTTAGTAAATAACTCTAAATAACTTTAAATATGAATATATAATATAATTTATTTCCATGTATCACCTAGCCTATGCGTTAAACAAAATCATAATTTTAATGACAGGTTTGACATATTTAAACAAATGTCACTGACAGGCAGCAATTATATTAAAATTAATAACGAAACCGTGTTAATGAGAATATAATAGTAAAATATTTTATTAAGGTTTGTAAAAATAATATATTTTCCATCATACATAAATGTTACATGTACAGGATGATCTGATTTAAATTTGCTAATTGCTATTTTTGCAGCACTATAAAATAATATTAATTTACAACTACACATTTACGAAATGGATTATGTACGGCGAAGAATTTACAAAGATTGCGTTTTAGAGCACCTAGAAGATGATGCTGAGTTTCATAAGAATATATGTGTGTGACGATTTTTCCTTAAAGCCTTTTAAAATATGATCCAAAACTTCTCAAATTTGGTATTTAAAACTCATATGTAATTTGAAACAAAATATTAGATTTTAACCAAATATGATAAATCGGATGTAAGTAGTACTTAATTTGGAGCTCTAACAAATTTTTGAGGAAAAACAATAAAACAATCCAAAATTTCGTATTACAGACTTTTCTATTTATTCGACAACAAATTAGATTTTATTTACAAACGATTAACCGGAAATGATACTTTACTTAAAGCTCACTGCTATTTTAAACATGTAATTGGCGGGAGGTCATGTGTTGGCCACATCAAATTTTTTAATTACTATTTAACAAAAAAAAAGTATACACTCTGTATATTCGATTGTCTATGAGACTGACAGCGGTAATAATAGACAAATTCATATTTCCAGATTAGGTATTCCAAGAATAACATTTAACCATGTGTTAACATATCATTTATACAGGGTTTATTCTCAAGTTAAGTCTTAAAGTCTTATTCTATGTTTATTATTAAACATTCATGGGTTAAGCTCGTGATATACTATTCCTGTGTTAATATGGAGGCTATTCTGAATTTAACTCTTATTTATTATTACGCTGTGAGTATCTTTAGGAGAGGAATCACTTTGTTCTTTTTTAAAATTGAAAATAATCCAATCAAATCCGACATCATCTAACCCCAATAGACATGCGACCCTAATAATGTCTTTGTCAATTTACGCATTTGTGTATTTTGTCAGGGCATTAATGCAAAAGTTATTAGACAATCTTATTTTCATATGACAATTATAAATCATTTCATTTAGGCAATAACGGATAACAGGTTAAATGATTGCTGATCTATGTGAAATTAATCAAAAAGAAAGTGAAAATAATAAAAAAAATCGTAAAAGCTACTTGTTGCTGAATTTTAAGAAAATTTTTTAAAAAATCCAAAATTAAATGCCCTAAAGCTTGCTATAGAAGCAGAAACATCCAGAAAATAAAATATGCGTAGAAACCACAAGAAAAATATTGAGAAAATATGACTATTATGGCAGAGAAGATAGGAGAAGCCATATAAAATAAACTTCTAAGTATGCAGTGTGCCAAAAACCATATAAATACAGATTTAAATTTTTGGAAAACAGTTATATTTAGTGGTGGAAGTAAATTAAATCTAACTTATTACCATCAGATGGACGAGTAAATGCTTACAGAAAACCAAATGAACAACTGAAACCTATAAATTTGCTCGCCGCTGTACAACATGGCGGCTGACATATATTCGTATATGGCTGTTTTTCCTAGAATGGGGTAGGAAATTTATTATTTATTGAAGGAAATATGGATAAATATATATGTTTCAATATTTTAAAGTCCAATTTAGTACAGTGCTGACAAATTGGGATTAACAATAAATTTCCAATTTTACCAAGATAATGATTCCAAACACATACAGCGTATTTAGTCAAAAACTGGGTACTATACAATTGTACGAAAGTAATAAAAACTCCTCCACAATCCCCAGGATTGAATATTATAAAAAATATAAGGTCATAATTAGAGAAAGAAGTTAGAAAACATTATATGTCAAAAAAGGAGATTTGAAAAAAGTGTTATGGGAAGAATAATCCAAAATTACCCTTGAATATATGGGAACTTTAATTAAATCTATACCAAATCGATTAAAAATTGTAATAAAAAATAAAGGTGGTTCAGCAAAATATTAATTTTATAATTATCAAGTATTATTTCTAGGTGTACCATTTTTAGAGTGAGATTAAACTATACCACTTTGAAAACATTATTTTTTGTTATTGTATTGTAAAACTTTAAATTAAAATTTGGGAAGGTCGTCGGATGATGGATATAAAAAGGAATAAAATAATTTTACATCTCCTCTTCGCAAACGTTTCGCTAGCTTTATTATATCTTCATCAGTGCTAAAATAACGACTAGTACTTTCTGAAAGGTAGGTAAGATTTGATTTTGACATAACGATTGAATAATATTATTTCATCTAACTGTCAATATTATTTAATTAGCAACAAACGTAGGTCATTAATTGATAAAAATTGGTTGAAATATGGTTATATTATTTGACAGTTGTGAATAAATAAACTATAGCTTTTTTAATGTTCTTCTAATTTTACCGATATGCGTTCTACACTAAGCTTGCAGAACAATAGATTATTTCACAATTATAAATTACACAAAACTCATTATAGAATATATTACTATTACTTATGGTTATACTGTATTGTTCAGTATATTAATTAATATTCATAAAAATCAAGTTGAATCATACTGTACATAGAGTAGACGAAAAAATCCAATTTAACGATGTATTCGTATTGTAATTACCTCTCCATTTATGTTTTGCATTAGCATAACAGTTCAATCAGCCCTTAATTAAATTCTCAATAACAAGTTATTGCAATATATTAAATTGTGTCCGCAGAAGACAAACATACCGCAAACAGCAGGGTGTCAAAGTAGGCCGCGGATTACAATACGTATTACACGTTAAGTGCTGACCATGCACATTAACATAACTCTTCAATCAAGTGAACTGGGCTCTCTCTGTCATCCCGGCCAATAAATGAATGTGATTGAGCATCCATCCTACATACAGGAAATGCGAACACGTGCGAGACGCAAACACGTGATGCAGAAGACAGAAGTTTTTTGCTAATTAAAATGAGCAATGTACGGCGAATATTTATTTTCATATATGTATGATGGCTGTTATTTTAATTTTAATGAACTTCGATATATTTCATTAATGTTGAAAATTTTTGGAATTTATAATATTAACCTAATAAACTTTTTACCTCTCACTAAGACAGGTATTGGATTCATGCTAAAATTCGCATATCCAGATTTTATTGAATAAGCACGATTTAAGGTCCCTAGAATCCGATTATAACATTTTTAAAATGATGTCTGTGTGTGTGTGTGTGTGTGTGTGGATGTGTGTATGTGTGTGTATATGTATGTATGTATGGATGTTGTAGTCACGATTCCTCAAAAACTATAAGACTTAAAAAATATTAAACTGCAGTTTCCTCAATCTGACATTCCTGGGAAGAGCTGAAAAGGTTTTGGTAACAATTGAATAACCGGAAGTAGTAGTTTCTTAGAAAAAATCTTCTAAATATAATTTTTTGCGAGGTTTTTTTTATTAAATATTGAAGAACATAAAATTCTCCATCTAATACACTTAAAAATTTTATTATATCTTGTATAGATTTAGAGATAAAGACACTATAATTTATAGAGTGAACTAATCGCAGAGGCTACGGCACTAAGGAAACCAGTTGACAAATTCCAATGTTTATAACATAATTTGTAAATGACACATGTCAGTGTCAAAAATAAACAGTTTTAGTGATATTCTGATAGCTTTTACTGGGAAGTATATTTAATTTTCCTTATTGTTTTATTAATTAAATATTTGAAATTATAGGTAAAATTGTGGTAAAATGCATATAACCATCAGAAATACCGCCAATCTGGTTAATGAATTGGAACAATCTCTGACATTTAGAAACTTCCTCATACAATGAAAAATAGATATAATTAAAATTGTATATGTGCAGAAGACATGTTAAATATAATACTTATATAGCCTAATATGGAAATAGCGAGAGGTCTTGTGCTGGCCACAACAGATTTTTTTTTCTGTTATAATAAATTGGTAGTTGTACCGTTACCCAGTTTATAGTTTATGTTTCAAGTTCTGCTTATTTTTGTCCTCCTTTGATTAATATATAAGAATCACAAAAATAGTAGCTATATCATTATTTCACGAATACTGGGATAACAGTACTGATATATCCAGTAATGGATAAATTGAAACATCAGAAATTATAAGAAATACGACTCCGGTTAAATGGGCATCTGGTGTTGTGGTTGTGTACATCATATTACCCATTTCTGGGTGTGCCACTCTGCTTTATCAGATATCGGTAATGATGACATATTTATATCGTGCGGGCGCGTATCCTCGGGGGGAGAGTGCACTACGGGACTCACTTTTGTGCCATTTAAAATTCCAAATATTTGGCGTCGATCGGAAACGATCCCGGTTTCTCGGATTCGCAACCTGACACACAATTTCAATTAATTCAAAAAAGTAATTATCTCGAAAAATAGTTAGTTACCTATTTTTATTGATTATCCAACAGTGTACGAAATTATTTTTCTGCAGACAATCTTCGAAATACAAATACAAAACACAATACAATTTTTTTGTTTAATATATTTTTCTTTTGATCGAAATCAAGATTCTTGTGTTAAATTTGTTTTACCCTTAAAATCTTAGATTTTTCATTCGAAGAAAAACATCGTTAGTAAATAATATAACTGAAAATTGTATTGTTTCAATAATTAATACAGTTCTATACACTGCTTATTATAATTTCAGGAATTGCAATTTCCATTTATAAACATTTAAAGACATCGCTTGATTAAATAGAGCTGTTGCAAGAATTTTTAAAAAATTTCTAAGTGCTAAATATTAAAAGATATTGTTCTTTGAAGAGCTTCAAATTTAAAAATTTCACAAAATATCCATTTGATATTTTACAATTAAATAATGAAATTTTTGTAATATTATGAAAAAGTCAAGTAATCTGAAACAGAATGGAACGTCAGAGTACATACATTTTAACATGTAGCAAACTATTGCCTACTTTTATTTAAATAACATGAACTGTTTTCCTATTGGCTATGAATGATGAGCTGTATGTATTCCGACGTCACAGCAGTGGGTTGTTTTCCATGGCTATTTTTGTCGCCAATTTTTTTATTTAATTATTTAGGAAAATAACAATAAATTGTTATTATTTTTTATTACTATGAAAAATATTGCATAAACTTTCATTTAAAATAAAAATGTGAAATCGACTCATTGCATTTTATTAAGTTGGAATATCTCAAATTTTTCTAGCAAATCCAAATAATATAATTATAGCTTACGGATGTTATTCTTCTTAAATTAACACAATTTAATTCTGATTTTTATACAATGCGTATTTAATTTTAGCTTTACTTTCGAAATAAATAACAATGCAAATTACTCCGAAATAATTTGGTAATTATATTTTAGTGCAATAAATTACAAAGAACAATGGTTAATAAATTTAGAGTGAACAAGTGTCAAAAGAAAAATGGACTAAACATTCAATTAAATACTGGTCAAATTACTTCAACAGTACACTTACTTTAAATGTAATTACCCTAAATTATTCTCAATACAAATTTAAATCAGGACACAATTATCATTCTTTCAATTTTCTCTTTTATATTTTTAACCTTATTCTCACATTGTTGTTACAAGTACAGGGTGGAACAAATTCGAGTTCCTCATGTAATAAACTTTCTTATTATGCACGCCACAGAAAACTGATGTAGCTCTTTATGGACCAACTTTTTGAGATAACATTAATAGGCGCCACGGGAATTTTCCATCGTCTTTTTTTTTGAGCTACAGGCTAAAACTTGTTTTTCGCTTATTTTGAAAATACCTCATATATCGGTTATTATGAGAGATAAAGAATAAATGTTTATATCACTGAAATATATACTAACTGGAATGCGCGTACGAACCGTGGCTGTGAAGCATATTGAAAGCCTGCTGCTGGAGTAGTCGGCAAACATCGAGACAGTTCGTGAGTAGACGGAAGCCTGATGCTGGAGTAGTTGGCAAACATCGACACAGTTCGTGAGTAGACGGAAATTATTTCGTGTGGCGCATGTTTAAATAAATGAAGCATAATATGAAAACAAAGCGATCAGCTATGATACGAGTTATTCGGCTAGGTTCGGTTCGGCACGAACGTGCGCGAACAGGACCAGCCATTATTGTTCAATGAGCTTCAGTGCAGCGTACGCTGATAGGTAGAGTATGCGAGTTCCAGTTAGTATATATTTCAGTGGTTTATATACTTTTTATACTGTTTTTACGTAGAATAACGTAGCGTAATTATATTTTTCAAAACAATAAATTCCGTGATATAACAAAAACAATATTTTTTAAACGTATATTATAAATAGTTTGGTCTTTTTCCTTATTTTATAAGCTTTAGAATGATGTGTAACAAGTCTACATTCTTTTGTTTTAAATATGGATAAAACTTGAATTATTAATTTTTTGAGGTTGTGTTTGTATTATATCTCGAGAATTATTAAGGTTTGAAAAAAAATAATTACACCACTTTATTCTAAGTAAAAAAAAAAAAAACAATGTGAAAGATATCTAAACATTTTTCTTTATTTATAGAAAATTCCTGTGGTGTATTAAAGTTGTCTCAAAAAGTTGGCCCATAAAGACCTACATCAATTTTCGGTAGTTTTTCATATAAGAAACTCGAATTTGTTCTCGTCCTGTACATACAAACTATTAAAACGGAACATATATTATTGAAATAAGTAGAAAAATACAATTAAAATTGCTGTAGTTATGAAGCTTCCTTGACTAGAGATTATTTGGGGATAATAAAAATTGAGTGTAATCTAGTAATTTCACACCTGTCTATTCAAATTGCTGTTTCAAATAATATAACTAGTTAGATAATATTTTAACTATGATATAATAATAATAATAATAATAATAATATTTATTCTTATTCCTTTGATACAAATCTGCACATAGAAAGCGCCAAATAAGTCAACAGATAAAAGGAAATAGATAAAGTACCACATATATCAAACATAGACTTAATTTATATTTAGGGGGTCCTAAACTTGGTCCTCTACTTGTCCTCAAGTACTCCTCGATAGTACAAAAACATTTCTCTAATATATATATATATATATATATATATATATATATATATATATATATATATATATATATATATATAATAATAATATTATTTTAGCTTCTATTTAAACAAATTATAAGATGAAATTGCGCTAAGTTCCTTTGGTATATCCACATTTTTTTAATTGTCCTTTTTTGCAATAGTGCAAGTACATATTTAACATAAACGATGCCCCTAAAGTAAGACATTGATAACGAGAATGGAGTTTCCTGTTATAATACCTAAAATGGATCACATTTAAATATAATTATACTTTTCACGTCATGATATTGCTGAAAATATTTATTATTGTAAATTGTAACTTTTGACAATAAAAGAAATACGTACGACACACAAAAATTGGCAACCCTAACGATGCTGTTACTAAAATTTTAAAGGAATTGAAATCTGATATTTTTATATGCTTTATTGTGTGTCCAAATGTATTGTCTATGTAACATTCAGACACGGGGTTTAATTTATGTTAATATTATTTTACAATACTGGACATATCATCTTATAAAAAAATAATGTTCGCAATTCGTGAAAAATTATTTTTTTTTTGACTCATGAATGATCTAATACAACAAATTACTTATTCAAAAAATCTTATTTGCTACACATGCGCCGGAAATTTTTGTTATTCGCAAAAATAAATTCATTGGACTAGAAGCGTGTTAAAACTAAACTGTCCTTTTGTGGATAAATTTTTTGACTCATTTGTGCCAGTCATAATTATTACTTCTATTAATTATGATTTTAAATTAGTTGAATCATTATTTTTTGTAGTATATTTCCGGATATTTGACATCTTTTCAAAAAAAACATAATTGGTATTACCTTTGCAATAAAAAAATCATTTAACTTTAATTTAATTTTAATGAGTATACTTTCATAGGAAAAAATTTTCATGTACATGATCTATTTCAAACAGTAAATTACATAGCCGCAAAACTTTATCTACTAATTCACTAATTTTATTCTCATTATGTCTTGTTTCAATTTTGGTTACTTTATTTCTCTTCCAATCAGAACCTGAGCGTTGAGTTATTAATCTTAATCATTTTTCATGGTCCATATCACACGTAATGACCACGCGAACATGCCTACTGGTTAGTCTCCCATGATCTGAAGGTTTGAGACCGTTACGCATGATACACGGAAGCTGCCCAAACCATCTATCCATCAGTGTCTGCATGATGTGTTATCTTTAAAACAGATCTTAATCTAATTTTTCTAAGTTTAGTTGAGGATAGATTACAGTATTAGATTGGCTACCGTTAAGAATCATATAAAAAATGTGTTAAATTTTGATTTAATTTACTTATTCTTATTTTAAGTTAGATATGCTTTGTTAACTATTATAAATAAAAGAACGCTGTAACAGAAAATTCGCTGAAGGGATCATTTTTATAATATAAATAATACTTAACAATGAGGGCAAACTTTTAATAATCTCTATAACTACTATTATAAGGATAACATTTTCCAAAGAAATAACGGAGGAGTAATCTTGCTTAGTATCGTTCTTAAAATCTTTACAAAAGTAATGACAAAAAGTAAACCTTAAAATTTATGGGGTAAAAACAAAAACAATACTAGTTGCAATGAAACAAATGAAAAATAAAGTTATAGATTATATTTTGTTTACTTGTATTGACAATTTCCTAATTTAGTTCTTATTTATTTAGCGTATAGTAATACTCGTAGAGTTATCACAAAAATTAGATGAAAATATAAAATGATGTGTTGGGCATGGTCGCAGTTGGCAGTTGGGATTGACGTATGTTGCTATGGGGTCACCGAGGTCGGTGCAACGCTTGATGAGACTGAGTTAGTCGAGGTAGTGGAAGGCAATTAAAGATGATGTAGTACTGTATTGTTTACCCTATCCTGGATCACCGAAAGGTACTAGTGATAGTGAAACTGTTGCATCACTCGACTCGCTACTATGTTTTAGCTATTTTGACAACTTTAGTAACCAGGAGATTCTTAAGATTGTCTGGTCACTGATTGTAGTAGTTCATTCAGCGTTACCTACGGTGTACCACGAAAAGCCGAAATATCTCTATACTTCATTTAACCCAGATTTCATATTTTTACATGAACGTCATAGAAAGCACATTCAAAACGTAAATAAAAAAATCTGTTGTGGCCAGCACAAGACCTCTCGCCATTTCCATATTAGGCTATATAAGTATTGTATTGCACTTTGCTATCGAAACGTCGTTTTATAACAAAATGTTACAGAACTTTACCCAAATATTGTTTTTTATTGTATTTAACATGTCTTCTGCACACATATAATTCTAATTACATCTATTTTTCATTGTATGTCAGAGATTCTTCCAATTCATTAACCAGATTGGCGGTATTTCTGATGGATATATGCATTTTACCTATAATTTCAAATATTTCATTAATAAAACAATAAGAAAGACTAAATGTACTTCCCAGAAAAAGCTATCAGAATGTCACTAAAACTGTTGATTTTTGACACTTACATTAATATCTGTCATTTACGAACTATATATGTTATAGACATTTGAATTTGTCAACTGGTTTTTCCTTAGTGTAGTTTCGCCTACTCGACTTATTACATCCCGATATTCTATATATTATTGCGTCTTTCTTTCTAAATTTATAGAAGATATAATAAAAAATGTAAATGTATTAGATGTAGAATTTTGTTCTTTGAAATTAGTAATATCAAAAATTTTCAAAAAATAATATTTAGAAGATTTAAAAAAAAAAATCGGTTGTTCAATTGTTACCAAAACCAATTTCAGCTCTTCCCAGGAATGTCAAATTGAGGAATTCATAGTTAAACAGGTCTTATGTCTTATAGTTTTTGAGGAATCGTCCCTCCAACATCCAGCCATACACACACACACACACACACACACATACACATACACACATCCACACACACATACACACACATACATACACACACACATCATTGTAAAAATGTTAAAATCGGATTCTAGTGACATTGAAACGTGCTTAATCATTAAAATCTGGATATGTGATTTTTAGCATGATTCCAATACCTCTCTTAGCGAGAGGTTAAAAATGGTTAATTTCGGAGTAAATTAAAAATATGAATAAATATTAAGAAAATAAACAGTTGATAATAATGAACTATTAATTTTATTTGTTCATTGTCATAACTATTGTTTTAATCCCATAAATATAATAATTGTTGTATTTTCGCCGATTGAAACAAATGAACATGGGCAAATTATACATTGTTGCAAATAAAAAAAAAGTATTTTTTTTCAATAGTATAACTGTCTAATTGACGCCTATATAGAAACTGTAACATTCACATCATAACTCGAAATCCAACAGAGATAATTCGAAGGTTATTTGTAAAAATAAAAAAAATAAGATTTTTGCCTATATGTAGTGAGTATGCATTTTTTTCTTTTTGATAAACAAGATTAAACACGCTATACTGGACATTATATGGCAAAATTACTAAGATTGTGATTCACTCATTTGTTACAGAATTGCGACACTGGACTATACGGAGTTTCAACGAGAGAAAGACATGCAGATATCTGTAAGTAAAAATATTTCCATATTAAAAGTAATATCGAATGTAGTTTATAAATTTTAATTTTGGGTACACATATTTTATATGCACATATATTTTATGTAAATTACAGCTTATTATTTTTCATGCGTAATCAATTTTCGTACAAGTTTTTATTTACACACTTTATAATTACATATGTATGTACATAATTTACAAAATAAGTACTGTTTTATTAATCATGTTTATTATGATACAATTTCTCTTCGGAGTATGATGTTTAATATGAAAACACTATAATTTTCGTAATGTTTCGTGAAAGTAAAACGATCACATCGCCAAGCAAAGCCGGCTTGACAACTGTTGCAAAACTTATTTTGGTAACATTTTATGAGACGAATAATATTACTATAATTATGTTGAGATAATTACTCCATGAGTAATTATTTTTCGTTCATTCTTGTGTGAAAAGTATAACTCAAACACTTCAAGTGACCGATCAAAATATTTACCTTTTATTTTAAAAATCAATTACATCAGATTGCCTAAAAATTTTAATTAATGCGTTCTGAAAACTTGATCATTATATCATATAAAATAAATAATGTTTTTTCGAGAAAGTCCGTACACTGCGACACTGTGCAAGGATATGTTATTATAACACAATTAATATGTTGCCTCAACTATATCAGTACGATTTTATTTGAAAGTTCAATATTCACCCTAGTTCTGTAAGAGAGTTGCCAAAATCTTAGTAAAATTGTCAAAGATTGTAACCAATAGAAACAATTTATTGTAAATCTTGTCATGTTTATATTTTATTCAGTGTTTGCAATTAATAAGTAGTTATTTTCTATGGCAATGCTAAAAGTTAGTGGCTTGTAACACGAGCTCACTTTTATAATAAAAGCGCTTTTATGAAACCCATTCATAAGAATATAATGTAAAAGAGCACTCCATAAAAGTGCTTTTCTTATAAAAGTGCGCTCGTAATACGGGCCAGTATCTTCGTTACAGGATTGGTTGAGATTTTAGTAAAAGAAAAATAAGGTTAATAATTTAAATCAAAAACAATAATAAACCTTTCTTCACATTTTGTGAATAAATATTATTTGTGAAGAAAGGTTTATTATTGTTTTTGATTTAATTTTTATCTTCACGTTTACTCAAATAATTAATTAAGTGTTAATAATTTAAATTATAGTAAAAATGGTTCTATTATTTCTTAACAATAAAATAATTTAGAAATTAACGATCACATTTTTCAGTCCTTTTATTATTTAAGCTCAATTTTATGAGGAACAAGAGACCCTAACAATAAAATTTTGCTTCGCTTTACATCTTTGTCATCAATATGATCACGCTTCTCTAACGATAATGATACAATATTCATTTGATTTGATCAGTAATAAAATTACAATATACGATGAAGACATGGTTCTGTATAGTATCTGTACTAGCGAAATCTCGGCTACGCCGAGGTTCCCCTAGGGGGATAGTGTTTTATGATAGTTTTGCGTACGTCCAATCCGTCTAGGCATAATTTAAACCCAAAGTGCTAACGCCAACAGTCTTCTTGGATACAAAAAACGACTTATCTTTATGCAAAAACCAGAGCCAAACATATGTGCTTGAGACTATTTCAGGTGTAAACAAATATTCTAATACAAAACAAGAATTATTTTAAAAACAATATACTAAGACCAGTACGTGACTAAAACGTTGCGAATGTCATTTTTTGTACGCCGAGCTCTCCCTAGGAGGATAGTGTTTTATGATAGTCTATACGTCTTTCCAATCCGTCTAGGCACACTTGAAACTCAAAGTGCTAATGCCAACTGTCTTTTCGGATACACAAACTAATTATCTTTATGCATAAAACAAAAACCGATCGAGATGTCAAATTTTTCACAATTCTGCATTGCAGTCCTTCACGATACCTGTCATCTGATAACTTTATGCAAAAAACAAAAGCCGATGAAATTATCATATTTTTGACATTTCTGCATGGCAGCCCTTGACGATACCTCTCATTTGATACCAAACACGACATGGTTATGCAAAAAACAAAAACTTACCGAGCTGTCAAAATTTTGATCTTTCTGCATGGTAGCCCTTGACGTTCCCTCTCATTTGATACCAAACTCGACATGGTTCTGACAACTTTATGCAAAAAACAAAAGCCGATCGACCTGTAAAATTTTTGACACTTCTGCATAGCAGCCCTTAACAATACCTCTCATTTGATACCAAACTCGACATGTTTCTGACAACTTTACTCAAAAAACAAAAGCCGACCGAGCTGTCAAAATTTTGATATTTCTGCATGGTAGCCCATGACAATCCTTCTCATATGATACAAAACTCGATATGGTTCTGAGAACTTTAGGCAAAAAACAAAAACCGATTGATCTGTCAAAATATTGACATTTCTGCATGTTAGCCCTTGACAATCGATTTCATTTGATACCAAACACGACATGGTTCTGGCAACTTTATGCACAAATCAAAAGCCGATCAACCTGTCAAATTTTTGACACTTCTGCATGGCAGCCCTTAACGATACTTCTCATTTGATACCAAACTCGACATGGTTCTGACAACTTTATGCAATAAACAAAAGCCGATCGAGCTGTCAAAATATTGACATTTCTGCATGTTAGCCCTTGACGATCCCTTTCATTTGATACCAAACACGACATGATTCTGACAACTTTATGCAAAACACAAAAGCCGATCGACCTGTCAAATATCTGACACTTCTGCATGGCAGCCCTTAATGATACATCTCATTTGATACCAAACTCGATATGATTCTAACAACTTTATGCAAAAAAAGCCGATCTAGCTGTTAAAATTTTGACATTTCTGCATAGTAACCTTTGACGATACCTCTCATTTGATACCAAACACGACATGGTTCTGTCAGCTTTATGCAAAAAACAAAATCCGATATTGTCATTTTTTAAATATTATTGGTTGGCAACATGTCTTATTTTACTTTATAAATATTGGCAATATTGATATTATTGTACGAACTTCACATTAATGCAGTTAGGAATATTGATTTTTTTACATAGTTACTTATGACAAGTTTAGCAGCACTTTCTCGTCTAGTTATATTCCATATTTACTATATTTTCATTGGCAATACGGTAGTTAAAGTACGAAATTCAGATTAATGCATTTAGGAATATTTGTTATTTACTTTGTTACTTATGGCAAGTTTGGCAACACTTACTCGTCTAGTTATATTTAAAATTTACTATATTTTTATTGATAGTATGAAAATTATTAATGGACTAACTTCACAATAATACAGTTAGGAATATTTGTTTGTCACTTAATTACTTATGTCATGTTTGGTAACACTTGTGTACGACTTCACATTGATCTTGTTAGGAATGTTACTTATGGCAAGTTTGGCAACACTTACTCGTCTAGTTATATTTAAAATTTACTATATTTTTATTGGTAGTATGAAAATTATTAATGCACTAACTTCACAGTAATACAGTTAGGAATATTTGTTTGTCACTTAGTTACTTATGTTATGTCATGTTTACCTAACCACACTACACATTTTGAAATGTCAAAAAATTACAATTTTTAAAACATTGGTTTAAAGCCATTACTCATAAATGATATATTTGTTTCTTCATACCTTTAACGAATCTGTAGTTAATTTTTCGGAATGTATCTCCTGCTTTTAAAGATAATACCATTTGAAGTTCATCTTCAACTTGTCAAATGTGACACATGTCACCAATGACTTATCAAGTGTGATAGATGACATCGGTTTTCGTCTAAAAATTTTTAACGAGGACTTCGATGCATTGCGGGATGATTGTTTCCACTTTTAATCATTTTTGAGTCAAAAACTACCATTGGAGCACTTCTTTTTGTTGCCATTTGATCAAAATATATAGTTTGAACAGATATCTATCGTTATGGCCTTCTCAGCAGATCTACTGTTAGCGATTTAAGCTTGATTTATGGGGGGTAAAGGACAGGTACATATTAAATGGTTTCCTATTTCACTTTACTTTATTTTGTAATAATGAAACACATTTTTAAAAAATAATATCTGTATAGTATCTTAACAAGAATACGCAAACAAACTTATATACGAGCATATTTGTGTATGAAACGTAAAATAATCCAGGTTGAAAAATGTTTAAACGTTGTACTGCTGTACATTAATAAATATTATGCTTTCCCTATTAATACATAAAATACAGATCACATACGGGCTTTGCTTGAAGCTTTAAAACTTGGCTTGGCTTGAAAACTTATGAAACAAGCCAAGCTTTGTTTTTATTAAACCTATCTATCTAATCAAGCATCATTTTAAAACCTTGAAATTTCAAGTCTAGACAAGCCATCAACTATCAAGCAGCTTGATTAAAAACAAGCTTTTTTCAAACTTTTTGTAAGAATTGTTAACAACTAGTACAAAATCTCATTTTTTTAATGTTTCAAAATGTTTGCGAACCTCGTATAAAATGGGGTTCGGAAAAGTTCCAGGATTCATACTTAAATCTGGATCCTAGATCCGATATACTGATATCTGAATCCCAGATCTGGATCCCAGGACTAGTGATTATCAGAAATGTATCAATCTGAATATATCTGTCAACACATTGAAACAGATAATCGCATGCATATCTAAATGTACGAAAATACTACATCCATATAAATTTACAAAAATGTATCAATTTGATTTATTTCTATTGTTCTGTCAGTTTATTTAATTTTAAAAATAATAGCACAACATTAATACAAGGGTCGTCAAAAGCACTGTTCCCTAAGAAAATCGGTGTTTATCTACAAATTCAATTTGTAAAAGTGGTGTTATAAAAATTTAAACAAAAATTAGTCTGCTCAAAAAACACCTCGTCGCCATCTTCATCACATACAGTCCAGTTGTCTCCACAACACGGACCAACTATTTAATAGCACACTTTAGTCCGCACACACAATTATATAATATAAAATAACTTATACTTAAATAATGATAACACACATAATTATTTAGTTTTATTATTTTTATTAATAAAAAATATATGAATGAATATAATAATAGAAAATTTATTACAAATATCCGTCTTGGAAGATAAAAATATTTGAAATAAAAAAAAGTCCAGTATTTTTATCTCTGGTAAACTGTCATCGATAAATTGAAACACGTGTAATATTTACAACTTATGCTTTAATTTTTAGTTTAACTGACAGTTAAATTCACATACAGTTTAATCTAGATATAAATATACAGGGCTTTATTAAGTTAAATGTATTTTACAATACATATACAAGTATTGTTATTAGTAAATGAATTACTTCCAAATTTATTCAATATTCTTTAATAAGAAACAAAACGTTTTTGAACCCATACCAAACATAATTTACCATTTCATAATTTTTTAATTTTCTATCCTGTTAAATGCTTGTCGAATGTTTTCCGTATTATGTATTTTCGAATACCTATACATATTCGTATATATTTATTTCTTGCAGATTAAATAACACTGAACTAGCAAAATGTATATCTTTTGTTATAACGCAATGCAAGTATGTATATATGAAACACTTTTAATAAATTGGTTATAATTAATTACACTCAAATGTCCAGCCTTTCCATAAATCAAAAGATTAGTAGGTAACTTAAAAAAAATATTATATAAAGAATAGGTGTTTGCTTAAGCAATAAATAATATAATTAATATTATAATTTGAATTAACTTGGTTTTATTGCACCGTTAGCAATATTATTGTCAATATTAATTTATTAATTATGTTAATAATCTTATAATTTATCGCCCAAAAAAATTGGATTAGTTCTTGGTATGTGAAGGTTATTTCACAGGAGTTTGTCACACTCTTCATGTTATATACCGTTACCATTTTATTCATTTCAATATTTATTTCACTGCAACAATTATTATTTTTGACCTACCTATAAATGTAATAATTTATTGAAATTAATTAAAAATATATGAGCAACATATCCTAGGAAAGCTTCACCCAAAAATTCTGATCTTTACTAGCTCTGGTAAAAAATCGATATATCGAATTCTAATCGACTTTTTTTCAGAAAAGTCGATCGACTTTTAAAAAATACAATATCGATCAATCGAATATAGACCATTTCGACTTTTATATTATTTCCACTTTATAGAATTTTTCGACTTATATTTATGATTTCGACATTTTAGACTCTTTCGATTTCTAGATTATTTCAACTTTTTAGACTGTTTCTACTTTAAAATTATTTCGACTTATTAAATAATTTCGAGTTTGAATTTCGATTCGACTTCAGATGTCATATCTCAGATCTGATTCAAATACCTTAAATTACTCTCACAAATTTGTTGCAATTTGCATATGTTTATTTCATATTAGTGTTGTGTTGTGTGTGTGTGTGTGTGTGTGTGTGTGTGTGTGTGTGTGTGTGTGTGTGTCTGTGTTTTATTTCTATATAAATGAGTTCTGGTTCTGAAAGCTTTCTTAAAGTATAGATTTTTTGACAATTTAGAATTTTTTAAATAGATTACTAGACACTCATATTTAGATTTAAGGATCATTTATTGTTATTACAACTTTACGATTAATTCGACTCAATTATTTCGACTTCAATTATTTTGAATTTCGATTATTTCGACTTTAATTGTATAAAAGTTAAAATTGATATTTTGAAAAAACGAATGTAGACTTCCATATTTCAAAGTGTACCGTAGGTACCTAATATTTACAAGGAGACAATAATTTGAGAATACTTTCATTAACTAAAATACATCCGTGAAAATATTTTGAATAGTTGATTGTCATACATTATAATTAAAAAAGCAGCTAAAATTTAAAGTCTTAATAAGTAAGACATTCTGGAAAACTTACTTGATTTTTTCTTTAATTTTTGTTAATTAAATCATTATTTACGATCATAATTTATATATGTATAATAATTACTCCGGTTAAAGTTAATTATCAACATCCTGTCCAAACATGATTAGCCGTTGCAAAAACTTAATTTCGAAATTTCATGTGATGTAATTAACTGAACAATTCTGTCTTAACCGGGGTATAGTCCTACACAACATTTCCAATTAAACGCACGTTGTGCGTGTATTGTCTCAGAATAGCAGTCTTGTCTTTATCGAAATCTGCGGAGAACACTGGCTAATTATCAATTACCGTTGTTGTGTAAGATTAACTGATCGCGGCTGCTGTGAAAATAAAGGAATAACCGTAATATTCGCCGACACTGACATGCCATTTTAATTGGATGACACTTGATTATGATTACTAGTTATTTTAAATGGCCAATAAGTACAAATTGTCTCACATTACCGCAATGTTATTCTCACTATTCTAATATTTATTATTTTATTGGCAACCGAGTTGAATTGTACACTTTCTAATATAGTTTTGTGCGAAACCGTATATTATGCGGGTGTAAATCAATGCATAATTGCGGAATTAGTTCTAAAATTAACCAAAAATGTTATTATGTGTTTAGCCGGTAGACTTTGACGTATTTTTGGTGGAATGTCTAACCAGTCGATTCTATATTCGAGTGTGTATTAATCGTGTTGAGAGAGGTTTGAGTATAATTTTTTAATGTGTAAGAGCGAAACCGTGTTACATATATAATCATGTTATCCGAGAGACAGGTACCTGTACTTATTAACATTGTTGTCATATTATTTTTAAATACATCTCATATTATATTAAATACATTTGTTTATGGCAAGTAAAAAGAACAATATAAAAAATCTGTTGTGGCCAGCACAAGACCTGTCGCCATTTTCATATTAGGCTATATAAGTATTGTATTTCGCTTTCGAACCGTCGTTTTATAACAAAATATTACAGAACTTTACCCAAATATTGTTTTTATTGTGTTTAATATGTCTTCTGCACACATATAATTCTAATTATATCTATTTTTCATTGTATGAGGAAGTTTCTAAATGTCAGAGATTCTTCCAATTCATTAACCAGATTGGCGGTATTTCTGATGGATATATGCATTTTACCACAATTTTACCTATAATTTCAAATATTTAATTAATAAAACAATAAGAAAGATTAAATATACTTCCCAGAAAAAGTTATCACTAAAACTGTTGATTTTTGACACTGACATGTGTCATTTACAAACTATGTTATAAACATTGGAATTTGTCAACTGGTTTCCTTAGTGCCTTAGCCTCTGCGATTAGATTACTCTATAAATTTATAGTGTCTTTATCTCCAAATCTATACAAGATATAATAAAATTTGTAAGTGTATTAGATGGAGAATTTTATGTTCTTCAATATTTAATAAAAAAAACTCCCAAAAAATTATATTTAGAAGAATTTTTCTAAGGAACTACTACTTCCGGTTGTTCAATTGTTACCAAAACCTTTTCAGCTCTTCCCAGGAATGTCAGATTGAGAAAACTGCAGTTAAATATTTTTTAAGTCTTACAGTTTTTGAGTAATCGTGTCTACAACATCCAGATATATACACATACACACATACACACATCCACACACACACACACACACACACACACACACACACACACACACATACATACAGACACACACACACAGACATCATTTTAAAAATGTTTTAATCGGATTCTAGGGACCTTAAATCGTGCTTATTCAATAAAATCTGGATTACTCATTATAAGTCTGAATATATCACACTAAAAATAAATATAAATATAAATGCGAATTTTAGCATGAATCCAATACCTCTCTTAGCGAGAGGTAAAAAGACTATTTGGTAAACAGTACATAGATAAAAATATTTTATACAATTTTAAACAATGCCTGTTTCAACAATGTTGATCAAATAACCTTCAACAATGTTCAAGAAGATATCTTTTTATTTTCCCTTTAAATAAATTGTATTATAAATTTTTCACAGAAAATGGTAGAGCATTGTATAAATTTAAATTTAAGGAATTTTGCTGAGACCTGGCTAATCTGAATCTAGGTACACGAATTAAATTAGAAGATCTTGTATTATAATTAGGGGTATCAGATGTCAAAGTGAAATTATTTATATTATTGTGAATTTCTAAAAGAGTGTGGTAGATAAATAATAATTTAATTTTTTGAAAAGTTATTCTAACTGCCTGCTTTTGTAACTTAAAGATCCCGATAGCGTGAGGTGAATTGCCCCATAAAACAATTCCATAGCTTATGAGCGTGTGAAAAAGACTGAAATATGATAAGATTAATGTTTCGAAATTTAAACATCGTTTTAGATTTCTAAAAAGAAAATTTATGCTTTCGATTTTGGCAATTAAGTATTCAGAATGTGCAGACCAGGTAAATCCATCATCTATATTCAATCCCAATAACTTTACTGAGTTACTTTTTGTTATATTTGAGTTTGAAGATATTATTAATTGTTGCATCTTATTGTAATTTAACTTTAACTTATTGGCCGCAAACCAAGTTTCCGTTTGTGATAAATTGGAACTCGCTCCGCTAAAGAACTTATTAACTTATGGGATGATATTAACTTTATGTCGTCTGCAAAAAGTATTGTATTAACTGGAGCGATATAGGCTGGAAAGTCATTTACGTAAATTATAAATAGTAGAGGCCCCAAAATAGACACTTGAGGAATGCCGTGTTTAATTAATTTGAAATCAGACTAGTTATCTCCAATGTAAACTTGCTGCATTCATTAGAAAAATGAGATTTAAAAAATGATAGATAGTTTCCTGAAATACTGAGCTTTTGCCCTCTCCAGTGGCGTACTCTGGAATTTGGATAGGAGGGTGCACTATAAAACAGACAAAAATTGTATTTTTTTTATAAGTACTACATATATTAAATATTAAACACCTCAATTACAGAAGGCAATATATTCTAGCTCGAGTTAGAAATTTGGACACGCGTGGGTGAACAATCGAGTGCTTGAATAGCTTTCTGTAACGAGTGTTTTAACTATTTTCTCTGTTTCGGCTTTCATTTACATTGTTTATTTATAAAAATAGTTGACAATTTTCATTATAGGATATTTTATAGTGATGCGCCGAATACAATTTTGGCTGAACATAAATGAACACCAAACTTAACTGAATATTCGGCCTAATATTCAACATTTAAGTTTGAACATGCGTAATTGCACTGGCCGACTCGACTTCGCCTGTCGTACATAATTAGAGCACAGCATCCTTGATTTAAAAAAATTACCTGCACATTTAAATGTTTCACTCTTTTTGAACCATCCGTTATAATAATTTTCAAATAAAAACTACCTATATGACAAAATATTTTTGTTTTGAATGAATTATTAATTCCAGAAATAAACAAGAAAATCCCGTATTTTCGGTACATATAACTGAATAATTCGGCTATAACCGAGTAAACAAAAAGTGGCCGAATTTGCCGAATATCAAATAATAACCGAACATACGGCGTATATCTAATATTTTTGGTAGAATAGTTGGTTTGGTGACAATGATTATTTTGTATTTTGCTTACATATTTTGTGTATTTAATGCAATCACACCAATTTAAAAAAAAAAAACAAATTGTCACCAAAAATCGTTTAAAAATGAAGCTCATTCTACCATCAATAAGCATGGTAGAGCATGTCATTCTAGGTCCGAAACAGGGAAAAACATTTTAATGTAATGTGTATCTTTTTTTATTTTAAGCCTATCCCATTGTCTGATCCACGAGCCACCACTTCAATGGGGGTGCACGTGCATCCTTGCACCCCCTGGATGCTCCACTGCCCCTCTCCATGCCTTGGACCGCGCAGTTCACTACGTTAGTGACTGTTCTCACAGTTGATAAATTATTGCGGAAACCATACTGATTTATAACGAGTAAATCAGTTTCATATCATGCATAAGTATCTTTGGTGATCCTTAGTCTAGTATAGCCCTTGGTTACACATCGTGAACTTATTTATTTTTACGCCTATGGCGTAAACGCTAACTTACGACCTTGGTACTGAATTACTAATATTAAATTGTCATTACAGTCATGAAAGGTTAGATGTTGGAATAAATAAGATGTTAAGAAAGTCAAACATTCTCATTTTAAAATCACTTTTGTGCTCAGAATCTTCCCGATTGCACTATTACATGTATGGATATACCGGGTGTAGAATTGAAATATGTAACATAGGGAACAAAATGTTATTTTTTTAATGTGGCGATTGCTGCTTCCCTAATTAAATTAGAGCAAAAGTGTAAATGTTCAGAATTAAAAACTACACAAAACAATTAATAACACGATATTCAATTGTTTTTCATGCCCGTGTGAGAAGCAAATGAAAAATAGCTTTTATTAAAAAAATTACAGTTTGAGAGTTCTGGGGATATCAGTGAAAATTATTTTTGTTGTAAACTTTGACAGTTCTTGAAAAATTAAAGTCAATTTATAATTTTGCCGAAGATATTAGTTCTTGTGAACGTTTTTAAAAATGGAAATATTTTCTAAGAACAATAAAATCTTATTTGTAAAATGGTATTACGTTGGAAATTTGATTATTTCTTAAATACATACTTGTCAATTTAATTCATGTTTCTTCTATTTTATTTTTTTATTTTTCAGCCACAGCACTCTCAATCTGTAATTTTTTTAATAAAAGCTATTTTTCATTTGCTTCTCACACGAGTATAAAAAACAATTGTTAATTGTTATGTGCTCTAATTTAATTAGGGAAGCAGCAATCACCACATTAAAAAAATAACATTGTATTCCCTATGTTACATATTTCAATTCTACACCCGGTATATGCAGAGAAGTGAGCGAACTGAAAGATAATTTGGAAGATCGAGAGTTGGTAAACTAAAAAAAAAAATCTGTTGTGGCCAGCACAAGACCTCTCGCCATTTCCAAATTAGGCTATGTAAGTATTGTATTGCACTTCACTTTCGAACCGTCGTTTTATAACAAAAAATTACAGCACTTTACTCAAATATTGTTTTCTATTGTATTTAACATGTCTTCTGCACACATATAATTCTAATTATATCTGTTTTTCATTGTATGAGGAAGTTTCTAAATATCAGAGATTCTTCCAATTCATAAACCAGATTGGCGGTATTTCTGATGGATATATGCATTTTACCACAATTGTACCTATAATTTCAAATATTTAATTAATAAAACAATAAGAAAAGTTAAATATACTTCCCAGAAAGAGCTATCAGAATGTCAATAAAACTGTTGATATTTGACAATGACATGTGTCATGTTATAAACATTGGAATTTGTCAACTGGTTTCCTTAGTGCCTTAGCCTCTGCGATTAGTTTACTCTATAAATTATAGTGTCTTTATCTCTAAATCTATACAAGATATAATAAAAATTTTAAGTGTATTAGATGGAGAATTTTATGTTCTTCAATATTTAATAAAAAAAAAAACTGCCAAAAAATTCTGTTTAGAAGATTTTTTTTAGAAACTACTACTTCCGGTTGTTCAATTGTTACCAAAACCTTTTCAGCTCTTCCCAGGAATGTCAGATTGAAGGAACTGCAGTTAAATATTTTTTAAGTCTTATAGTTTTTGAGGAATCGTCCCTCCAACATCCATACATACACACACACACACATCCACACACACACACACACACACACACACACACACACACACACAGAGAGAGAGAGAGAGAGAGAGACATCATTTTAAAAATGTTATAATCGGATTCTAGGGACCTGAAATCGTGCTTATTCAATAAAATCTGGGTATGCGAATTTTAACATGAATCCAATACCTCTCTTAGCGAGAGGTAAAAAATCGGTATTGCAAGTGCTTATATTTTCTTTTAAATGAATTTTCTTTTTAACTTCTCAATCACGTATGTTTTTAAAATTTTGATATTTATACATTTGCGAAACCCACTAATACAAATTTTATTTTTTCTTTATCTTTGCCTCATTTTGATCTGCGTCATGGTCGGCATAATACCTTGATTCGACTGAAAAAATATATTTACCGACGCGTCGCGCTCCACATGACATAGTAAATTGAATATATTCTTCATACAATTAATTTTTGAAATTTGGATAAAATTTTGAAAAAGTCACGTGATCTGAAACAGAATGTGACGTCAGAGTACATACATCTTTAGAGGATTTAATTGGTCCGTTTATAATTCAATTTTTTTTTTTTTTTTGTTACAAGTGTATTGTCAAAGTTGTCAAATAACTGTCAAATTTTTGAGTTTGGTTCAAGTTGTATAATAAGGAGGTAATAAAAAATTCAATATTAAATGAGCAATTGTATTGTGCGATGTTATGTTTACATCCTCCTATATAAAAGAATTTAGAATAATCATTCATTTATACGTTTACAAAAACATAAACAAAAAACTACCTAACGAAGCAACACAATCCATACAGGTAACACTTAAAATTTTATCGTTACTTTCATCCACCTTCAAGATAACAGTACATTTTTAGCTACACTTTATGTTCAGAAAATTTAAATCTGACTGTACAGATTTTTTTTCTCGGCATAGATCTAATGTAAGAATCACGACCAGAACTTTAAAGTAAAATATTTTATCAATTTATATAGTAAATTCAGTTTTTATATTTTATTTTATCTTAACTCTCTTTACCACCTTTTATTTCGACAACAGTACAACAATCGTTCTCTTATATAAATTCAGCCACCATCCAGTATCGACCTTCGGAAAATTATCCGACTTAGCTTGAGCGTAATTTGAATTAGCCATTATTACTTTATTATTTTCATTTACAATCAGCAATATTAGCGTCAAATGTCAAATTAGAAGATTTTTATTAACACATGACAAACTATGGCCTACGTTTATTTCTATAAATAAAATGAATCAACGTAGGTGATGGAAAAACTATTTTCCTATTGGCTGTTAATGACGTAATGTATGTACTTCTACGTCACAGGAGTGGGGGGTAGTTTTTTATGACGCCAATCTTTTTATTTAATTATTTACATAAATAACAACAAATTATTAAAATAAAAATTATTACTAAGAAAAATATTGCATAAACTTTCATTTAAAATAGTTTTTGAAAAATGTGAAACAGGCTCATTGTTTAGTTTAAAGATGTGTGGTGACATATGCCATTGGAAAATTTGACATTGACAATGACAGATGTCATTACAGGTTGGACATTTGACTTACATCAAAGTATTTGTTAAATCAAGTGGCCAATACCCTTTTCTATCAACCATAGTTAGTGTTATGTTAAAGTTTACTTCGTAATACATTGTGTATAAAAAAATCATTCGGTATTATGTTTTTGATAGAATAAACCAACGACCAAATATAACTAGACAAAACATAGTTTCATTTGTTTTGATTTCGGCTGGCCAGACAGAGATAGAGATATGTTTTATCTAGTTCGAGTATTTCTCACTAGAGGCGCAATATCGTTGACATTTTTAAATAGAAAGTTTTTTAGAATATACATCAAATTAAACATATTTTTCGATTACAGGTCAAATCTGTAAGTTTTTTACAGATTTACAGATCTGTAAAAATGCATCCATTTTGTATATGAGCCGCGGGCTTTGACATTTGCTTGTATGACCCACCCCAACAAGGTTGCCAAGATTACAGTTTGTGTACCTTATCCGTGTTGCCAAATGAATTTAAGCGTAAAATTAATTTATAAAAATATGCAATATGTTTTGTTTATTTAATTATTTATAAGCTTTGGTATTAAATAAACACCAACGTTTCACTCAAAAACAAAACCGCAAATGTCAAATTACACTGATATATTCAAGTGGCCTCTAGTGAGAAATTCACGAACTAGATAAAACATATCTCTGTCTCTTTCTGGCCAGCCGAAATCAAAACATTCAGTGAAGAGGGATAGGGAATGTTTTGTCTAGTTATATTTCGTCGTTGGAATAAATAACCTAAAATTTTCTTGTGTATTATTATTGTTTTTGCTATACAATTTATGTTCATAAATATTTTTACAAATTTGTAGTGGCTGATCACGCTACAGATGTTCATTTAAACGAGATTTAAGTTTCTTAAACTGTTCATTGTTTCTGTATGTTAGTAATACATAAATTAATAATAAAAAATTGTTAATAAGTGTAGATAGAAGTTCTGCAAGCAAAGTAGGTGTATGTGTAATTTAAAATAAACGAACTTTACTTTGTGCAGCGCTATTTCTTTGATATTCATATATTAATTAATACAGAATTAATCACTCCTTTAGATGTACTTATATGAAATTCAAATCAAGGGCGTTAAATTAATAATACATATGTAAACATAAATCAAACAAGTAATTTCTTATACCTACTCATAGAACAGTTCTCATGCCACTGAACTGCCACGTCTTTTCAACTTTTTCAAGAAAAACTTCATCTTACAATTAGAGAAACGTGAGAAAATCGTAACGACTGATTCCTAAAATAGCGTAATTTCTTCATCCGTAAACCTTTGTCGCCATAAGAGGAGCTGAGCTGAGGACACAGACTTCCCAAGTGTGAGAATGAGCGCGCGCGACCTCCTTGATTTTGATAAGTAATCTTAACGAAGTTTATAAATGCATTGCTTTATTTGAACAACTTGGTGAGGTCAGGTGCGTTAATAATTAATTGCTCGGAACACGGTATGATGTGTATAAGAGCTATATATAGGTGTAGAATTGCAAACATACAGGTTGATCATGCAAGAATAAACCAGCAATTATATCCATTAATAAACGAGATAGCGATTATTTTCAAATAAGCAAATTTACTACGCAATATAGGCAATCATATGTCGGTGCAAGAAGTATTCTATTACTACCGGTTCCGCAGTATATGATTCCAACTCTGAAATTTCAGAAGGAATATTCTACATTTTTTTTTTTTTTTTAAGTACATAAAATTTGTTTTACGATAGTAGTAAACGAGTAGTATGTTATAATTGTATATCAAGTGCGTGAAATTTTATTTATTTACTTCCTTGCAGGGCATCAAACCCGCCAAAAACTGGGTTCGGTTTAGGTTCAGGTTAATTTGTTTTTTGAAAGAGGGGTTCGGGTGCGGTTTTGGTTCAAGCAGTAATAAAATTTGCGGTTTTGTTCGCGGTTCAGGTTCGAAATAATGTAAAATGAGAGCCGGAATTTATGCAAAATGCAACAGAAAACGAACACAATTTTCACGAAAAGTCAGCCCAGACAGCAACGCAGACGCCTAAGACGTCGATTATCGGCTGTATATACTTTTCGAACTAAAAAATAACCTGAACCGGAATTGAACCCCGAACCTGAATTTTAATACTCTGTTCGGTTTCGACTCAAATTCAATTAAAAATATATCTGAGGTTCGGTTCCCGTTTTGTGCAGTGACCTCTAATATACAAAATGGACCGGCGGCTAGAGTAACTTGCGTGTATCCACAGAAAATACCACCCGCATAACTGGTTGGGTGTCTATCTCTCTCTAACTTTCGTGTATAGTTGGACCAAGCAGATATGATCACATTTTACCTTTTAATTTAATACGAAAATATATTTAAGCTTAAACTGAGTGGGAATAAAACTCCAACTCAACAAGCACGATGCACAAATGGAAATGAAGCCACGCCAAAGGTGACGCCAAGCTTCTTAACATAATTTAATTCTTCTTCATGTTCATCGTTAATTCGTCGAACTGTTACTAGCTCACACATGCGTACTTCACACTGTTAGAAAGAGATAGCCACCCCTCCATGACAGTTGAGTGGATACAGTTCCCGCCGTTGTAAAGAGATAGGAGTCGCCGGTCCATTTTGTATATTAGAGGTCACTGGTTTTGTGTTCCCTAAAATGTTACGGTTTGGTTCCGGTTTTGGTTCGGTTTAGATTCGGGTTCGATCCCTGCTTCCTTGTACGTAGTAAAGTATTGTAATCGCGAAAAATTTTGGTTTCCAGATTTCAGCGGAAATATTCATTTTAAACGTCCCATCGTCGTGACGTATGTACGTACGTACGTATCTCGCATAACTCAAATATTTTGTATTTAGGACGCTTATAGCATCTAGTTGTACATCCCCTTTTTCGTCATTACATAACTTCTGAAAGCGGTACTTTACTAGAAGCATCTAATAGATTTTAATGAAAAACTATATTAAAATGTAATTCAAAACTGTTCAAATTTTTATTTATAACAGTAAAATAGCGAACTCTAGGTGAAACAATGTTAAATAAAATATTTAAGAAAACACTCGCCATGTTTCACAATGTTACAACGTCTGGCCGGCGTCTGTTGATGGCCGAAAGGTTGATTCAGACGCTGTAATCTTGTGAAACATGGCGAGTGTTTTCTTAAATATTTTATGTTCAAATTTTGTTTATAAGACTTTTATATTCATGCAAATAACATAATAGATTTTGGTTCAGCTAGGCTAACAGGAAGTGATACATTATCTGAAGTTGTTAACAATTTTTCTTGAAATAAAGTTTTATTTTGATGTTAGAAATAAATGCTTCAAACAAGAGAATTAAATTTTGCGTCTAGCACTTCAAGTATTTTTAAATTAGTCCTTTGTATAAGCGAGATATGTAAATTTAAAAATTATAAACTTTTTGGTTTTTGTAATTAAGTTTGCTATAGGACAAAAAATTTAAAAAAAATAAAAGAATAAATAACAAAATACAGTGAAAACTATCTAAAAAGACTAGACGTACACCCAAACCAAAATGCAGTAAATTTATTAGACCATAGTATGGACACGTACAGACTAAGGGTGTGAATATGTTGGAGCTGCGATAAAAGCTATAAGAGCGACGATAAGAGCAACGATAAAAGCGAATCAAATCTATCTTTCTTTGATGTGTTTATAGTGGTAAAGCGATAAAAACTATAAGAGCGACGATAAGAGCAGCGATAAAAGAGAATCAAATCTTTCTTTGATGTGTTTATAGTGGAGCTGAATTCCCAAATTACTGTACCTTACGTATTTATAGGAGATGAAGCTTACCCGTTCTAAAGCAATTTATTGAAACCTTAAAGTAGACAGCAGCTAGATGCGGATAAAGAGTACTTTAATGCCAAATGGTGAAAAGCGCGAAGAACTGTTGTGTGCCTACGGAATTATTTCTTCAAAATGGAGAATTTTAAACAAAGCGATAGAAACTGATATAAATGTTGCTGACAATATTGTTAAAGCTATTTGTGTCCTACATAACACAATCATTGACATGGCAGGTATTGAACATCATTTAGAAGATACATTAAATATTCCAAAACAATCAAATACCACAACTAATAATGGTAGACCAACCCTGGTTGCACAAAATATTCGTGATTTATTTAAAACTTACTTGTGTCACAATCCTATTGTAAATGACATATAATTTTTGACAAAATGTACTATAACCTATAACAAATATTTCATTTTGTATAATATTTATGTAATATAAAAAAATCGAGATATCGCTGCGTCACTTGTCTTGCCTGGATGAGAGCGTAGAAATACATTCAATTCGTTCTCGGCGCTCTTATCGCTGCTCAGTTCCTAAGCGTAGCTTTGCGCGCTGCTTCTATGTAAACACCTACATTTAAATCTATGCATCCATTCGCACTGATTCGCTAGTATCGCCGCTCTTATCGTTTATCGCAGCTTCAACATAAACACAGCCTAATACAACACATTTGAATTACAATTTAGATTTCTTTAATATTGTATATATGTTACATACCTACTTAGTTTATTTTAATGTTATGTAGTTACTTTACTTAGTTATGCTATGTTAGCTTCAAGACAATATGTCGCTGGATATATTCTCTACAAAATATTTTTAATTTGTTACAAAATTTACTTATTGTCAATTTTTGACAGATTGTAAATAAATATGGGAAATTAAAAAAAATATATTTTCTAATAATACAACATACTACTTATTATCATTGTAAAGCAAATTTTATGTATCTACTTTTCAAAAATATAAAAATTATAGTATGTTCCATTTGAAATTTTAAAGTTCGTATTATATACTGCCGAACTGGAAGTAACAAAGCGCTTCTTCATACGAAACCTTATTGTTCATATTGCCTACAGTAAATTTGCTTATTTGAAGATAACCTTTATCTCCCTTAATAACGAAGATAAATGCTGGTTCATTTACGCGTGATCACTCTGTATACATAAAACTTGAGAATGTAGTAATTTACCGAGAACTTGAATTTGCCATGTTGTTTTGTACTTCGCTCTCATAATATATTTCACTCTACTTGTCATCGAAAGCAGTATTTAATTGTATCCGTATATATTACACATTATTAATTTCCATTTGTCTTATAAGTCTCATATTTATCTAAATATCTGCATCAAATATGTGAAATTTTAATAAGAAATCACTTTTTTTTTGAAAATTTGGATATTACATACATACATAAAATCACGCATTTCCCACTTAGTGGGTTAGCAAAAACCCGAAAATAATAAGAAAAGGGATGAAAGCAAGAGCTCCACAGAATCACTTAACTCTTTAAAAACATTCTTCTTCCGCCTTGCCCAAAATCATCATAACATTCATTCAAGAACTTTTTTTTTGTGACCGATTTTCGGTAGCGAATAACCGCATCCGGACCACAATAATAGTTACGCAACAATCATCTTTCGCTACACACTCCTGTACAAACATACTACATTCTTCTCGTCCACATAAAAGTTCAGCTGTCTCTTCATTCTCACAAAACATTCTTACTAACCATTTATCTTTACACCACAATAATTACGAAACAATCATCCTTCGCAACACATTCCTATCCATGCATACTTCTTTCACCACAGCCACATTCATAAACGTATTCATACATAATAACATATTAAAGTGACCGATTTTCGGTAGCGAATAACCGCATCCGGACCACAATAATAGTTACACAAAAATCATCGTTCGCTACACACTCCTGTACAAACATACTTCATTCTTCTCGTCCACATAAAAGTTCAGCTGTCTCTCCATTCTCACAAAACATTCTTACTAACCATTCATCTTTACACCACAATAATTACGAAACAATCATCCTACGCCACACATTCCTATCCTGGCAAACTTCTTTCGCCTCAGCCACATTCATAATCGTATTCATACATGCTCTTCTTCTCTTTCCACTCGGAAACTTACGCTCCTTCAAAACACTACCAATCACATCCATCCACTTACACACTGGACGGCCACGCAATCGAACACCCTCAACTTTACCAACATATATGCGTTTTACAAGTCGTTCACTTATCATTCTCTCCACATGACCAAACCATCTCAACTGACTCACTCCAACTCTCTTAACTACATTCTTCCTAACCATACATTCTTCATACACCAAATTATTCCTCACGCGATCCCGTCTTGTATACCCACAAACACCACGTAAATACCGCATTTCCACAGCAGTCACTTTCCTTTTATGCTTTCTCGTCCATGCCCAACATTCACTTCCATACATCAAAGCAGGCACCAGCACTCCATTATAAACACTTAACCGAGCTTCTCTAGATACGTTTACGTTACGAGCAAACGTGCCCAGAGCACCCATTACCTTACATCCCGCACTCACCCTCCTATCAATTTCACGGTCAATTCGTCCATCCCTCGACATCATGCTACCCAAATATACAAACTCATTCACCTGCTCCAGTTTTACTCCATTCACCAACACATTGCACTCAGTCACCAATTCACTCCTTTCAAATACTAACACCTTAGATTTATCAACATTCAACATTAAATTCATACTTCTTCCAACTTCGTTTATTCTCTCTATCATTCTTCTCAGTTGCTCTTCATTTTCACTTAAGACAACTACATCATCCGCATACGCTAACGCAGGCACAATACTTTCACCAATATGTACACCATCCAATCCACTCAACGCCTTCCGCAACAACACATCCATATACAAATTAAACAACCACGGAGACATACCACAACCCTGTTTAACACCTACATTTATACGAAACCAACTACTCAACCTACCATCTATTCTCACAGCAGCTTCACTACCCTCATACAACGCTCGAATCGCTCCCAACCAGTTTCCATTCACGCCGTACTTTCTTAGTACACCCCACAAAGTATCTCGAAGAACACTATCATACGCCTTCTTTAAATCTAGAAAGCCACAGAACACCTTCTTGTTCTTGTCAAGTGACTTCTCTACAATCATACGAAGAGCAAACAATTGATCGACACATCCCCTCTCAGGCAAAAAACCACCCTGAACGTCACTAATTTTTGAAATTGTTAAGGTTCGCACCTTATGAATTAAAACCTTACCAAAGAGTTTCCCTACCACACTCAACAGACTTATTGCACGAAAATTTGTACATTCACTCGAACTGCCTTTGCCTTTGAATAAAGGACAAATAACAGCTTTTTTCCAATCATCAGGAACTACACAACGTTTTAGACAAAATCTAAATAAATACACTAACCAATCAAATACTTTCTCTCCCCCATACTTCAACATCTCATTTGTAATCCCATCCAAACCCGCAGCCTTACCATTCCTTACACGCGCTAATGCATCACATACTTCACTTTCATCTATATCATAATCATCTTCACTATCATTTTCACTTGCAGCTTCGCTACTATCATCCCTCTCAATCTCACCTCCGTACAAACCCTTAAAATACTCACACCATCTATTCCTTACATCTGATTCATTCCACAATAACTCTCCATTCGCACTCTTCACAGCTTTCACAACTCGACCACTTCCACCCCGCAGTCTCTTCACACTCAACCAAAACAACCGTTTATTTGTACTAAAATCATTTGTCAACCTTTCACTCAACAAATCATCAAATTGTTTTTTACTTTCTCTCACCACTTGCTTCACCCATTTATTCTTCCTTCTATACTCTATCAAACATTCTTCGCGCAACCTCCCAGGCGAATCCTTAACATTTAATAACTTTAAATACGCCCTCTTTTTCTCAGCAATCGCTTCTTTCACCTGTTCATTCCACCACGCATTTTTCGGACAACAGCCTAATCTGCTTTCACCACAAACTTCTTTTGCACATTTAAGGAGGGAATCCTTAAATTTCTTCCAAACTTCATTTATATTACATTCATAATTAGGCTCACATTCAGGCATGGATTCATTCAACCTATCAACAAATTTTATCCTAACATCTTCATTTAAAAGGGCACAGGATTTCACACGAAACATTTGCCCAGAACCTTTCTCCTTCATTCGCCAAAATTTATTTAACCGCATTCGCGACACGACCAAATAATGATCATTCGTACCCAATTCAGCGCCTCTTTTCACACGCGTATCTACAATCATACTCCTCAAACGCTCATCATAGATTACAAAGTCAATTACACTACGTTTATTCTGAACCACATTTTCCCAGGTGTATATGTGAGCTAACTTATGTTTAAAAATGGTATTTGAAATGAAGAGATTTCTTTCCAAACAAAATGAAACAATTCTCTTACCATTGTCATTCACTCGACAATCACCGAAACGTCCCAACACATTCTCTGATTCACTTCGTTTTACACCCACCCATCCATTCAAATCGCCACATACTATCACCCTCTCACCCGGATCACACAAATCAATTACATTATTTATCGACATCCAAAACTGATCTTTTTCAAGGTCATTTTCAGATTCTGTTGGACCGTAAGCAGACACAACGAAGATTCGTATATAGCCTACCTTGAATCTCATCCAAGAAATTCTCGAAGAAATACAACCATAATTTCGTATAAACGGCTTCATTCTTTCACTCACAAGTATACCTACACCATGCTTAGCATGCTCAATCTCTCGAACTCCCGACCACAAACAAAAAATGCCATCCACTTCTTCCTCACAACAACCTTTCCTCATTGTTTCAGTTACACACAAAACATCTACACTGTACATTCGCATTGCATTCATCAACTCATTCTCTTTGCCATTCACACTTCTGACATTCCATGTCCCGAATTTACACTCATCATACATTCTCCATTTATTCTTCATTTTACTATACATAAAAGATAAGAAGGACAGAGTAGACAGAAAACGGGTTTTTTCGGTAAGAGTAGAAGTCAAAGCAGTTTACCAGACTCGTCTTTGACTGAAGTATAAGAAAAGTATTTAAGTTAGCCTTTCATTTTAACAATAGTTTCCTATAAAATTTGGAATTAATTACTTTTTTGTTTATTTATTTCTTTATCCTTATTTTAAAAATAAAAAACTATAAAATGAATTTATGTATGTATATAATTCTGTATTTGACAGCTGTCAAACTGTCAAAAATATAATAAATTATAATCTAGTTATGCTAAAACCGTAACTAATAAACAAAATCAAATTTTTGAAAATTCAAATATATATAATATTAAAAATTTAACTTAATATGAAATGTATAAGAATGATAACACTTATCTTAAAAACTTGGTAGTTGCTGACGGCGTAAAGACCAAAATTAACAATTAAATAGGCTTCGGTAATATAAAAACGGCCGCTGAAACCAGAAGCTGACAGGAACCAGTCTTGTTTGTTTCACAGCACACGTTTTTTTTTTTTTTTTTTTTTTTTTTGATTGATTTTAAATATGTACATACCTATTTTGTATACAGGATATTTAGTTTAAGTGGGTTACTGTTGATACCTCGAGAACTGTAAGAGCTATGAAAAAGGTTTAATTGACGAACAATTACTATTCTATATGTTTAATGTAACGACTAGAAACTTTTTTTAGATTAATGGTTCTCAAAATACGATACCTAACTTTTGCATATACATATTTTTACTAATTCGTTATAAAAATTAATTCTAAAATCAGTATATTTTCATAAATTGTATATTTTTTTTTGACAATGCCTATAATAAGAATGTCGTGAATGAAACAAATGAATACAACGAACGTAAATTATGTAAATTGCATTTGACACTTCCTCCTTCAGATTTCCTCTATTTTATTAGAGGTCGCTGTTTCTTACTCTTCTCTTCTACTCATTCCTGTCCAACGTATCTTCTTCAAACATTTCTTCCTCTCTCAAATCTTCAGCTACACAATCTTTCCATCTTTTCTTTCCAATCTTGAGACGAGACTGTAATTGCAAGTAACTTGCGAGGGACATTCTGTCACTTATATCACTTTTCGACCCTATACTTTCCACTTTTGTTTTGCACTTGACACTGACATCTGTCAATTATTTTTTTTTAAATGTCTATGTTTCCATAATTTTAGCAAAGCTCACTGATTTTTGAAAGTTAATCTCTCTATAACTCTGTATCTATTAGATATGAAGGAAAATATAATCACATAAAATATCGATAATTATTTAACTGCGTTTTTTATACGAAAGAATCATAATTTTTAGAATTGCAGTTTTGGAGTAATTTTACAAAAGATGCGAAAAAAAAGAAATTTGTGGCTAGGAGCAGTAGGTCGAAGAGCTGATAATTTGTCAGAAAAATCGTGTCTTCATGTTTGTGAAGATCATTTCAACTTTCATCCACCTTCACGATAACAGTGTATTTTTTTAGCTTCACTTTATGTTCAGGGCAATCTTTACATCTGACCATACAGATATTTTTTTCTCGACATAGATCTACATGCCCCGTGGCCGCGTGCCTGAGTGTCTGGTCACGAACCTGGGGGAACCGGGTTCGATCCCGACTGACGCCAAATATTTCCAATTTTAAATGGCACAAAAGTGACCCCTGTGGTGCACTCTCCACACCAGCTATGAGTGCCCGTGAGGTGACGCCTGGTAAGCGCCCATACGGTAAAATATATCGTCATCATTACCGATGTCTACATGTGTTGTAGATACTGGCACATCCAGAAATGGGTAATATGCCGTGATGATATATTTATTTATTTATTTAAGAATCATAATTTTTAGAATTGCAGTTTTGGAGTAATTGTCGGAGAAAAATTTGTCACACACGCACATACACGGACACACGGGCACACACACGGACACACTGCACCCACACGGACACACACACACACACAGACACACACACACACATATATATATATATATATATATATATATATACAGACATCAACATAAAACCAGTAAAATCGTATTCTAGGGATCTTAAAACGTTCTTATTCATTAAAAACTCACCATCGAATTTTTTGACCAAGACAATACCTTCCTTACCTAAAGATGACGGAAGGTAAAAATCAATAACTAAAAACCCAAATATGAAAATGGTGGTAAAATGTTCTATATCAAATTTATAATGTATGTTATATATTTTATTTAAAAAATAAACAAATCATATTTCGCAAATATTAAAGCTGCGTTCAGAACCAAATTTGACGCATGCGCAAATTATCAGATTTCGCGTGTGTATATTGTGCTTCTTGTCCACATTGATAACTGAAGCTGAAAAGTTTTTTTGTGATACATTTCTAAAATTTCATATATTAAGGTGAAATGGTACCCCCCGTTATTTTGTTTCTGCGCCGAGGCGAGCGCTAGTGAGCACTGAAATAAAAAATTATGACTATGTCGATAAAGTAGAAATATTTGTATATTTTACGATCTCCATCTATTCGATAATAGTCGTACTTTGTTCCATGGCACAAACCTAAAAACATTCTAAAAGTAAATATATGTGGGATGGTACAAATTTGTAGGTTACTTATAACAAATGAAAATAAAACAATTTATTGAACGTCGCGTCAAATAATTTCAAATTTATTAACGAAGTAAAAATATTTTGTTTGTATGAAATATTAATAATATATTTTAAAAATAACGTTTCTTGGGAAGAGAATGGATAATAAATAACAAATTTTAAAATCGTAACATATATAATAAAATACACTGATTACATAATATTTTGTATTTACCGTAGGAAATTTTTATTATAAACACGTATTTAAAAACTGTAAAAGTAAAAAATGTTACATTTTCATAATTATTAAAAAAATAATAGGTACATCATAATAATAGCTATTTGTGTATTAAGGGGATCGTCCGTACAGCATTGAACTTCTTTACCTAGATCTGTTGACATGAAGTGTGGTTCGGGTAAGGGGAATGTTCAAATGTACTTTCTCTTTCTTACTAGTGTACTACAATATCTCTATCCTTTTTGTACCTACTGCAATTGGCCAGTGAAATAAATGTGCGGAAATAGTTATTTTATTTCTTTTAAATAACTGTACGATTATAGCGCTTGCCCACAAAATGCTAAAAGAAAATATTCTGTTTCTTTCGTCCGTACAAGGATTAGAACATAATGATTTTTT
The DNA here is from genome assembly GCA_943142095.1 of Ophonus ardosiacus. Taxonomy (NCBI): domain Eukaryota; kingdom Metazoa; phylum Arthropoda; class Insecta; order Coleoptera; family Carabidae; genus Ophonus; species Ophonus ardosiacus. The sequence goes on from OW964830.1 coordinate 32,461,048, forward strand.
ACTCTGTACTCTGTCTAATAAGAAAATTAAAAAATATTGAAATCTGAATAAGAAATTATGTGAAAATTTTAAAATCTATATAATTGAATAACAAACTATGTGAAAATTTTAAAATCTATATACATAATTAACTTTTTATCCTTTTATAAAAGGGCCAGGCAATATTTATTGATATAACAAGATGATTAAAAAATAAAGTATGTTATATTTTGTTTGAGTAATTTCAAAGTTGGTATTAATTTTTCAGAAACCAGAAATGATACCAAGGGTCTATATTCGTTATCAGTAACCAGTTTCATATAGTAAATACTATTTTCAACGACGCAAATCGTTATATCAATAAATAAGCTAAATAAATAATTAATATACTGGTTGTTCAATTTATGGTAATATGCATTTCATATAAAAATATACTAATTTTTTTTTTATTTTCTCATGCTAAAATTGGGGATCATACAAAATTTTTTCGTATACAATTCCTAATGGTGTCCAAACTGCAAAAATACAATAACTTCGACCAGCGATACGGAGCTGATCTTGTACTTGATAAAAATAAGGATCTGACCTTTTTAACATAAATTGGTCATCGTCTGTAAATGTACCAAATTTTATATTTTTTTTCTTTATAGCTTCCTCTGGTTTATATTTACATGCGTTGTACGGGCATTTTCAATATTTACATCCAAGCATTTTTTCTAATTGTTTCATTGCGATGCATTCCTTCGTTGTGCCCCAATTTGTCGCTGCATTACCTTTAAAAGTAGAATATAAAATATTTTTCACAGTTACAATACACGAAGTACATTCTCTCATTTTGCAAATTTTGCCAAAATTAGAAGCAGTTATCCTTTTGTACCTTTCTTGTTTCCATAAATTTGATGTTCTGCATTTTGATTGTTCTTTTGTATTTATTTCTAGTGCTGTCCTTTCTTCTTTATTTAAAGTCAGTTTTTTCAGGAAATCAGAGCGAAGACGATCCCCTTAAGAGAGCAAAATGGGACATTGTCAATTGAGAGGTCGAAATCGACAATGTCCATTTGCGCTCGAAACTAAATAACGATTAAATTTTTTAATTTTAATTTATTGTTATTTTCCATTCTTCTTGAGCTATTGCTATAATCTAATTTGAGTAAATGAATGCCCTATTTTATTTTTGTATTCCTTTACACAGTAGTACAGCATTTTGTTTGGTTATGTAATATACCGATCTTGAGCCTGCCAAAAAAATATTGACAATATTTAGTAGGATTTTTTTACAAATTTGTTACTATCTATACCATCATTATGTTTATGTATGATGTAAGCCAAATAGATTACAATTACACTTTCTGGTACATAAGTATCCGAACGGTTCTGCTAATATTCGTCATGCCGTAGAGGTAACTAACTATACGTAAATATAAGCTTTTCAATCAAAATATGTGTTTGTACTTTGGGAATAAACTATTTTACTTTAGTTTTTATATCAATAAATTTTTACCTTCCGTCCTCTTTAGGTAAGGAAGGTATTGTCTTTAGCCAAAAAATTCGGTGGAGTATTTAATGAATAAGCACGTTGTGAGGTCCCTTGAATAAGATTTTAATTTTTTTACAATGATTATATGTGACGATAATTTCTCCTCCAATAACTCCAATACTACAAGTACAAAAAATTCAATTTCCTTATATTTCCGTACTCTAGATTCTTATAAAGAGCTGATTAGATTTTGATTGTAATTGATCAATCGGAACTACCCTCATTTGGACCTTTCAACTGTTTTTTTTTTTAACGCAATTAATATCATTTTTTGATATTTTATAAATATTATAGATTATTATATTCTCTATACGGTTTGATTGCATTTTATCTCATATTCAATGTCTATAAAGTTGTATAAAATATCATAAATTAGCCAGCTATGCAATAACCATGGAAACAGCTACTATATTATGAAGATAATTCTGATTGACAGATATTATTTTTAAATTTTTTTAAAAATATATGCAATACATTTTAGATTTAAGAAACATTAAATCGAATTTATTCGAAAAGAATGATGGAAAAAATCAATCAAAATTAACTAATGGGCCGATAAACCATAACAAAAAATAAAATAAAATGAACACAGTATTCTTAAAGTACTTCTCAATAAATAACGATTAAGATAAAAAAAAAAAACGTTTTTTTAAATAATTACTTTGCGAGATATTTTAATTTATTTCTAGGGCCACAGATGACATCACACTATTGGTATCTTCCTCGCGCAGCCTACTACAGAAACTGGTGTGAGAAAGATAGCTATAGGTTTCTTTAAAGATCAAATGCAGTTATACCAAAAACAATTATGACTTTTTGGTTCCACGAATGGGCCCATAAACCAATTTTTTAAAATGAAAGTTCGCTTAATTTTGAAGCAATTATTAAAAAAAATGTTATTTTTATCTTAATCGTTATTTATTGAGCAGTACTTTAAGGATAAAGTGTACATTTTACTATTTTTTGTTATGGTTTATGGGCCTATTGCTTTAAAATTAAACGAACCTTTATTTAAAATTTTAAAAAAAAATGGTTTATGGGCCCATTCTTATGTTTGCACTAAATTATCTGAAAATCTAATGGGTGTATTTTTTATAATTTTTGGAGGTACGATAATTAAATTATTTTACGAATTATAAAATATCACGTCCCCTCCCCCATTACGTGATATCTTCTATCCACATCAAATCTACATTCTCCATAACACCATGTTTTTTTCTGCAATTCCGAGATTGTTGAGTGGTACGCGTCCCCACCATTTCGTGATATCTTCCATCTCTACATTCTACATAGCACCATCTCACTTTCTCACACACGATACGGATTTTAATAGAAATAAAATGTAATTATAATTTGTATTCGTAGTAAATCTTTTACTTTGTTATTTTATAATTCATAAAATAATTTGATTACGGTACCTCCAAAAATTATAAAAAATACACGCCTTAGTTTTTGAGATAATCTAGTGCAAACATAAGAATTAGTTAATTTTGATTTTTTCCATCATTCTTTTGCCCGTATGTATCGCCTATATTTAAAAAAAAAAATATATAAAAATTGACCGGCCACGGGACAACAATTTTTTTTATTTGAAAATATTCAAAAGTATTTTCATTTTAAAATATAGTGCCCTTTTTTCATGCTTACGGTTTAATAAATTCGAAATTTTGGTTTCTTTTATTTTTTATTTATTTTATTTCAATACAAGTACGTAAAATTAGTCTTAGCGAGTGTTTTAAGACCCGTGAGTGACTAAAGATGCTTTATGTATGTGTATTTTATCAACGATAGAATTTAATAACTCAATAAAAAATATATTTAAAAAACTTTTATTTTTGAATTAGGAGCACATATTAAATGAGAATTTTACCACGAAAACAAAATATTCAAGATGGTATTGCAAATTTTGAGTGTTTAAAATTTTTAATCACTCGTTGGTAGGAAACCCGTGTCTAATGAAACCTTGTAACTAAACAACCGTTTTACGAATTCAAAACTGACATCAATTTTACGCACTATCATAGATAAACAAATTTTAATAGAACTGTCAAATAAATTAATAAAATTAAAGGTTATAACTCAGTTATTTATTTTGAATATTATTGAAGAAGATTATGAATAAAATAGTATACATTCCTCGGGAGTTCTATTACAGCGTCACGCTGTATCGGTCCTCGAGGCTTCGGCTCTCGGTAATCTGCACAAACCCTCGGCTGTAATGAAACATCTCCCACTTCCGATTGTACTATACTATTTCCCACTTCCGTAAATAGGCTAATAGGACGTTGTTTGTAGGGATGTATGTCTCTTTTACCGTCAGGGTATCGGTTTCTATAACGACGGGATGTAAGTAAATCCAAAATGCATTACATCCCTACGCAGATGAGTTACTTTACTCTTTGTGAAATACCAACATTAGATGTTTAAACTTTTGTCAGATATGTTTCAATTTAATTTCTTTCGAAATTATCCTCATTTCACAAATATTTTTATTTAAAGACTACCATTGACGTATCAAATGTGACAGATGACAGCGTTTTTCTTCTTGAAATTTCTACAGAATACTAAGATCCTTTATTTCAAAATGTATCAATAGTCAATGGTATTCCTTGACATTTCTGACAGTAAATATGAATAACTATAAAATTTATTCTATAACTAATATTTTTTGTACTATTTAAACAACAAAAACATTTTTAAAGTTAAATATATTGTATTGCAATGTTTGTTATTTTTAAAAAAAATTATTTGTATAACGTTGAAATTAATTTTAGAAAAAGAACATAAAATAACAATAATTTCTATCTTATGTATGTAATTACATGGTACTAAAGAAAATATACCTTTAAAACCCCCAAAAGCGCATAATTGGAATCACAATTTTAACTGAAAAATTTATAAAATTATATAATATTTTATTGAAAATTATTATTGCAAAATATTTTCAGAAGCTCGTAATCTTTTTTCTACAATACCAATAACCAGTGTTTCTCATTTATCATGTTTAAAAGGTTTAAAAATTAGCTCAGAAATTCATTTAGAATTACTTTTTGAAATTTCTAAAAAAATAATTTTACTAATCAAATAATTGAGTCGGCGTATAAATTTAATATCGAATATTAAAAAAACTTATGTATTGTAGTGGTTATTTTGTCGCCTACCCAAGAGCCGCCAAAGTAATATTGTTGTATTTATGCAACAACTTTGCTGAATTTGCTTCTCTGTTCAATGATTACGTATGTTCAAGCGTCGAGCGACCGATGATTGTTGATGCTGAGTTTTCAATTCCCTTTGAGCCATCGATTCCAATATAGTTTACCTATTTACCGCTAGGTCTACTCAAAGCGCCACTTCCTTACATTTCACGAAAATACTTACCGAATTTGTTTTAATTACGAATATCTTCTATATTAAACAATAAATATTTGCAATATTTATCTAAGAGATAGAGAAATGTATACAGTACGTCACACTAAACAAATTTTAGAAATAGAACTTCACGCACTTAAGAAAAAAAATAAAATTATACATTTTATTTTTTTTAAGTATGTTCCCAAAGATCAATTTTCGATTTTTTTTTATATGATATGTATAATAATATTCTTCAAAACATATTAAAGTATGAACAAAATTGTAGGTTTAGTATAGAAGAAAAACATTAAAATGTGTGAAAAAAGTAGGTTTTTTGGATTTTTAAAATTGTTCTCGAAGATCATTTTTTTTAATTTTCACATATTTTATTCCTTATATTGTTATAAATATTTCATGCAAATTTAATCAAAATTGTAGGTTTTGAACTGGAGATATATTGAAAATAATATTTAAAATATTTTTTTGGCTGTATAAATAAATATAAATATTACTGAAACTATTTTATTTTGATGACAAATTGTTTCCTTTTTATTCGTGTATACAAAGAAATCATATTACATCACACAATTTTAAATAAAAAATTAAAAACCTCTTTAGTAATTTTGAATTTCGCGCGCTGGGGTATCATTTCACCTTAAACTCCATCAAGACAATAATAAAATGACAGCTGAGCTTGGCAATTGATGCAAAGCAACACTATGCGCATGAGTTATCTTAAATTGCAATTAACTTTGCAAAGTTGAAATTAAAAATTGAAATTTGAAAATGAAATTATATTTTTGTGGACACGTACATTAAGGCACATGTTCCGAACTTTGTCGCAAGGTAAAGATTAAAATAGGAAATTGAAGCATATAATGACCTGAAAAATCTTGAAATTTGACCAGGAGAACTTGATTCGACTAAAGAAATAATTGGCTTGACTTGACACTCGATTCGAAATAAAACTGTTAAGTTTAACTTGAAACTTCACTCTTTTTCGAGTCAATCTTCGAGTCGAATCGAGTAGAGTTCGAACTTGTGGCCATCACTACCAATAAGCATTTTTTTTCCAATTTACAAAATAAGGGTCCACAATTTTTTTAACCACTCATGTTTTTACGAAGACCCTAATATGCACAGTAAAAATTATGTCTACACAGAAAAAAAAAATAATTGAAATTTTGTCTAATTATAATTAGATAATATTTTATTAGGCAATATGTCTAATAATTTAGTATAATTTATAAATCTTAATTTAGAATTTTAACTAACTCGAAATAGATAATAAATATTTTGTAAAAAATCGTTAATTTAAATAGGTAAATAGTTATTTTAATTACTTATTTTATTTAATTTTACTATATTTTGGCTTCATTATTTTTGTCCTACAATTTTCGGTGATTTATCTAATGAATTAGGTAAGTAAATAGAAAATTTAAATATATATTTAGTTAAATTCTTTATTTATGTTTAGTTCAATACTAAATGTAGTCATTTAATTTAATTTTGTATTTAATTTTATTATAATTTGTTATTACAAATTTAGAAAATTTAACTAAATCAACTTAGATAATTTAATGAAAACATTTTAGTAGGCTGAAAATTACAGATTTGTTTAGTTAATTTAACTACAATTTAGATGGTTATTTTTTTCTGTGTATATGTTAAATTTTTAGTGAATAACTTTTATATTTTGTGAAAATGATATTTTCATAAATTTAGCATTTTGAAATACTGAAATAAATGGTAGTGTAATCTTTAATACTACAAGTAAAAATTGTGTGGACTGAAGACTGAAGATACATTTAGTGAATCATCAGGGCCACTACTTATTTGTGTACATAAAGTATAACCTCATGCACACAATCACATGTAAAAATTAAGAATACCTCGCCACAATATTTTGAAGTCAGTTTATAAACTTTACCGCAATGGATTTGATCCTTAACTTTTCAATTCATAACTTTTCATCCTTTCCGTTTGACTGCGCAACTTATCATGCTATAGAAAGAAGAAATACATGGAAGAATATTTCATTTCGTAGTAAAACGTGTCATTTGCGAAATTGAAATATCCACTCTGAGACGTTACGACCACATAACCGTACATTATGTGCAAAAAGCAATGTAACTGATATTTATTTAGATATTTTTATATATGACACCTTCATTCAGAATCGTTTTTAGATAAATCTCTGACAACTGTTCATTTTACTTTGAAATAAATATTTTTGTCATATTTCTTATAAATAGCGTTCAGGAATTCATACAAACAGAGAATTTCGCAGAAGAAGTATAACTCAACAAAACAGAAAATTCCTTAACAATTTTACGCTGTATATCATCAACCATCCGCCAAAGTATTGTTTTGATAAAAATTACTAGTATAAGTGTAAAATCAAAAAATTTATTGCTTATTACAGGTGCTTTTGTAACAAATAATTTATGACTTACACAGTGAATAAGCTATCAAATTAACAATAATTATGTATACAAAAGTTATTTTTACATGCAAATATACTGGAATATTTTATTAAAGACTATAAAGTAAATAGATTTTAATTTTTGTTAAAGAACAATAAAATATCATTGGTTTACATAGATCTAAACAACATCTTAAGTACAACTTGAAAACCTGTAGATTCGACTTTATTGGACATGGCGTGAAGCTACCAAACCACTAACTTCTGATTCATTATTCACAGAGTGAAATTAGTTGTTATAGGGGCAGCAGTCATTCTGTAAAAATAAGTAAACTAAAATACGATTCTGTATTTTGCTGCCTTAATTTGCAGTAGTAGAAAAAATATAGCAGGTATATAAGTATAACTCATTTTATAATCCATTTAAATAGAGCGAAGATTACAAAACTTATTACATAATATATTATATATTTTTTCATGAATTACTAACTAGAAGTCAATATCATCCTTCAAAATTTGCTTTGATAGCTAGGTATAACAATTAAAAATAATTGTCAAATGTTCTCTACAAATGTCAATAAGTTAAAAATGTCTTTTTTTCCTATTTCACGTTTCCAAAGTTTAACTTTGCACAACTATTTTTGAAATATATATATATATATTGAAAAGTGAATGCTTATTAAAACTGTCAGTGTTATCAACCTTGATATTTTAGTATTTCTTTTAATTATAATTTTGAATGAAAGTAAATTAATGCGAAATAGGGAAAATTTTAGTGACTATATACAAAGTGTGGCCAATAGGGGGATCAGTTTTGATTAATCGGCACGAATCCAGCAGAATATGGCGGATATTATACCAAAATCGAATGTTGTTTACAAGCATTAAGTTCAGAAAAGTGACAGTTTAAGATATTGTTTGTGAATTATACTCGTATATGAATTTAAAGTAATTATACCTTATTTATGTTTCCAATAGTGTACATAATTAAATTATATGTGTATTTGGAAATTTATAACTCAAAAGTGTTTGGTTAGGTTAAATACATTAATATAAAGTTGTTGTTAACACTATTTGCATTAATATGTTTCTCTATACTAAACAACATACAGTTAATACGAGTATATAGTAGTTATAAGTACAAACGGATATTTTTTTAGTCTCGTTATATTGAAATAATAATTGTGAAGGTAAGATAATTTTATTTTTATTTTCTGCCGATACTGAATTTCCCTGATTTACTATTAAAATTTAGTATAAAGAAGTAAACGAAATATCCTGCCAAACGAATAATTTTTTGGCATTGTTATCTTGCAAATTAAAACTAAAATTGTTGGTTACAACAAAGAATTTTGATTGTAACATAATAATATTGATTACAAGAATGAATCTAACAAAGGAAATTTCATTAATATTTTAAAACTAGCATTTTTAAAAGAATCAAAATTATAATTTAAACTGTAAAGTTTGTGTTAATTAACAAATTAAATATTATAGGGAAGGAGGCGTATGTACATATTTATTATTTGCATGTAAATATTTGTATAATTAGAGATAAATTATTTAATAAAATATTATATAATACCTTTATTTGTAATTTTGCGGTGAATTTTGAAATAAACAATATTGCGTTTGCAATTTATATGCTCTTTCATGAATAGTTTATTGAATATTATTTAGTTTTCACATATGAGTTCAAATTTGGTATGCCATCGTTGGCATAATATGGCGGTGTTTGACCACACTATGACACTATGTATATAAAATCACTATAATCTATATTATAGTGACTGTATATACATAGTGTGGCCAATAGGGGGATCAATTTTGATTGTTCGGCGCGAATTTAGCCAAATATGGCGAATATTATGCTAAGCTCAAATTTTGTTTACATGCATTAAGTTCAGAAAAGTGAAATTTAAGATATTGTTTGTGAATTATATCTAAATTTAAAGTAATTATACTATATTTATAATTCCAATAGTGTAAATAATTAAATTATATGTGTATTTGTAACTCAAGAGTGTTTGGTTAGGTTAAGTGTGTTAATACAAAGTTGTTATTAACACGATTTGTATTAATATGTTTCTCTATACTAAACAACACAACACAGTTAATATGTAGTAGTTATAAGTAAAAACGGATATTTTTTTTTAGTCTCGTTATATTGAAATAATAATTGTGTAGGTAAGATATTTTTATTTTTCTGTACTGCCGATATTGAATTTCCCTTATTTACTATTAAAATTTAGTATAAAAAGTAAAAGAAATATCCTGCCAAACGGATAATTTTTTGGCATTGTTATTTTGCAATTAAAACTGTAAAATTGACAACAAAGGATTTTGATTATAACCAAATAATGCTGATTACAAGAATGAATCTAACAAAAGAAATTTCATCAATATTTTAAAACTAGCATTTTTTCGTAGAATCAAGTATAGTTTAAATTTTAGAGCGTGTGTTAATTTTCAAATAAAATATTATGGGGGCGGGGGGGGGGGGGGGGGATTGTATGTACATATTTATTATTTGTATGTAAATATTTGTATAATTAGAGATGAATTATACAAAAAATATAATATAATACCTTTATTTGTAATTCAGCGGTGTATTTTGAAATAAATAATATTATTATATGCTCTTTCATTAATTGTTTATCTAATTTTGTTTAGTTTTCATATATGAATTCAAATTTCGCCCGCCATCTTTGACAAAATATGGCGGCGTTAGGCCACACTATGTATATAAAGTCACTATAGGAAAAATAATATGAAAAATACAAAATTACAATGTCCAATTTTAACATGTCGTTTTATAATTGGGATATTTTCTTGTTGGATAGGTTTTCAAATAAATAAAATATGCTTATGTAAGAATGTCATTGCGCAATAAAGAGTGTATGATTCTTCACGACATACCTAAATGAAATAATTTCGTTCTGCTACATAGGTCATTGAATCTGTTAATTTATAAATAGGTTCTATGAAAGTTAATCTGTTTATAATTCTTTAACTCTGTATTTATTGAATATTAAGAAAAATGTGTAATCAAACCGTAAAGACAACAAACTATTCATTCATATTTATAATAACATAATAATGTCAAAAACTGATATTTGACTTCTTTTTTTCAAGAAAAACTGTTAAAAACTTCAAATAAGGGTACTTCCGGTACCCAAAAGTAATGTCTCGCGTCGCAGTAGGCGTTAAATCTTGACTAGAAAATTACTCTTAAAATGCCGGTCGAACTGTTATTAGATTATTACCAGTTCTTTGGCCCACAATTTATAAAAGATTTAAGTGTATAGCAATTGAAAGAATTTTGTAGAAATTTGTAACCATTCGTGTAGATTTTATAATTTTCTGAAAATTTATTGTAAACCGGCCGAATTATTATGAGTTTGGGCTCGTATATCACTCACAACATATCAACAAAGCTTCATAAATTAAAAGTGAAGGACCATGTTGTAATAGATATTTACACACCAAGTGAGCTAAAGGTTATGTTTATTCATGAGAAGAAAGTTTAGCTCACGAGCCCATAAGGCCGAGTGAGTTAATTTCTTCGAGTGAATAAACATTCTTACCTCACGTGGTTTGTATAATACTAATAAAACTATTATAATATATAATTTAGACAAAATAAAAATATCTGATGTGGACACCACATGACTTCCTTGTACGCCTGTTACACTATACATATTTTGTTAATAATTAAAATATGTATAATAACAGACCCAATCATAAAATTGCACGTATTTGACATAATTTGACATTGACATTAAATTCTTTATTTTTTTGTTATTTCTTGTCCTAATTCATAGCAAACTTAATTACAGAAACCAAAATGTACATAATGTTTAAATTTACATATCTCGCTTATACAAAGAACTAATTTAATCATACTTGAAGTTTTCGACGCAAAATTCAATTCTCTAAAACTTTTATTTGAGGCATTTATTGTTAAATTCAAAATAACACCATTTTTTCAAGAAAAACTGATAATAGCTTCAAGTAAAGTATCACTTCCGGTTAGACTATTTTAACCAAAGTCTATTATGTTATTTCCATTGATATAAAAATATTATATACCAAATTTGAAAAGTTTTGGATTATATTTTAATATAGTTTTCCATTAAAATCTATTATAGGTTTCAAGTAAAGTACCACTTCCGGGTATACCATTTTAACTAAAATCTATTATGTTATTCCCATTGATATAGAAGTATTATATACCAAATTTGAAAAGTTTGCGATTATATTTTAATATAGTTTTTCATTAAAATCTACTATAGGCTTCAAGTAAAGTACCACTTGCGGGTAGACCATTTTTACTAAAATCTATTTTGTTATTCCCATTGATATAAGAGTCTTATATACCAAATTTGAAAAGTTTTGGATTATATTTTAATATAGTTTTCCATTAAAATCTATTATGGGCTTCAAGTAAAGTACCACTTCTGAAAGTTATGCAATGACCAAAAAGGGAGGTGCACAACTAGATGTTATAACAGTCCTAAATACAAAATTTTAACTTTCTACGGCTTTCCGTTTTTCAGTTATGCGAGATACGTACGTACGTACAGACGTCACGACGAAATTAGTCAAAATGGATTCAGGGATGGTCAAAATGGATATTTCCGTTGAAATCTGGAAACCGAATTTTTTCGCGATTACAATACTTCCTTTACTTCGTACAAGGAAGTAAAAACTGATCAGTTAGTAGGCTGAGCATGACAATCGTCGCTGATAGACGTCAAGTCATGTATTTAAAATGCTTTATTGTCTGTCATTTGTACCGCGAAAAATAATGAAAATGGCTGATAATGTCTGATAAATTTTATGGTGAGTGTTATTTTCGTACCTGGCGTTATTTAAAATGCATTATTTGTTGCAGAGTGAGTTAAAATTTTGTGAGTGATTTAAAAAAAATTTAATTCACATGTGAAAAAAGTGTTACTTATAGTTGATGCTATGGAGTTAATAATGACAGTTTAAAACGTCAAAATTGAATAAAAATAATTATCTATATTTAAAAATATTTAAAAAATATTGTGGATGATATATTTTTTCCTTTTTGTAAATTCGTTCGTAGATAATTTCAGTGAAATATTGTAATATGGACGGTATTTAGTAATACAATTAAAAATGTTTTCTTACTGCAATTAGCACCTAATAATAAATTATCAATAAAATAATTATCATTATGTATGTAACCATCCTAAACAAGTACTTGTTAACCAAATAAATTAATAAATATAACAAAATAAATACTTGTGACAGTCTACATTTTTACTTCAAAAATAAGATAATTGTGCAACAATAATTACAATATAATAACAGAAAGTTAAAAGAGACATGGCTTATTCAACTTAATTAACAAAAATATATGTTTCCTTTGCAAATGCAAGGCAGCACCTGTGAAATCTTTATCATAATAACAATTATTCCATTTTAAGAAAGAGAAACAAAATTACCATAAAATTAAGTACAGGTGACAGAACAGTCAATACAAAATTATTTTATTCACTTAAATATGTAAACCAGTCTTTTCTCCAGGTCCGGGCTACATTAAATATGCAGCTTGCGGGTCTTATCAACTTATCAACTGTCATTAAAAATTAAAATCAACAAATGTCATAACTATGTTTTTGATTCAAGTAAGGTACATTTTCATAGTTAAAAATATGTAATATATATCTGCTATTTTTTTTTCTATGTAAAAGAATATAATATAAAATATGGTTGAAAGAAAAATCATAGAACATAGAATATTAGAATTACTAGCTCCTATCTGTGGTGCTTCAATAAAAATTATATATTTATTTATTTATAAGTACTCGACAGGAACAAAGTTACCAATTAGGAGGCACTACAAAAATATATATTCATATGTTATAAGTACAATAAATAGTGTGTAAACAAAACTTACTCTAAGACTGTGTCCGATGTCGCATTTTGGCATTTGGTATTTAGGATTTAGGTTTACTTCGTATAAATACAACTCCGAATGGCACACTAGTGATATCCATTGGTTTGTATAGCAACACTTTAGAACAACAAAAATGAATTGCATAATTCGATTCAATTTGATGCTTGAGATTAAATGTTAATATTATATTTTATAAAATAGAAGCTAAGAAGCTATTCTTTGACAGTAAATTTGACGTTTTGTACAAATTATAGCAAAGAACATGATTTGTTTAATTAGTGCGCGTCAACTTCAAGGCATAGTGTGCTCCTGCAAAATCCTAAAATCTAATTTCTAAAATCCTAAATAATCACTAGATTTAGGGCATATAAATTTAGGATTTATATAGATATTAGGGTGATAAAAGTACAATGTCGGACACAGCCTAATGGTCGTATTATGGTCGAAACTGTAAGTTTAAATATGTAAAAAAAAAAAAAAAAACTGAGAAAAACATCTATTTTTGTTGATTAATATAAAATTGTACATAAGAGTGGCAGGTTTCGTTGCGATTTTGTTTGCTATTTTCAGATTTAACACTTACAGTTTTGACCGTAATACGGCTATAAGTAGGATATGGTATTATGACAATGAAAAATATATCATCAATTACTTCTTAAATAACAGACAATCAAAAAAAATTAATTTCATCCCAACTAGTGTATAAATCATTAAATGCAGAACATGAGCGCCTTAAGGGTACTTTTTAATTCATAATTTGTCTTAGCTGTTGTTATGTGGAACAATATTTTTGGGCGAGGATGGTTTCTTCTAGGTACATACATGAAAATTTAACATTTCAAGAAGATTGGAATCCTTTATAACATTATTAATTAAATTGTAATTAAACAAGAGAGATTGGATAGTGCGTCGATTCTCCAGAGATACCATATTAAGATTAATCAGTGCATTGTTATATAGGAACTAATAAAATTCTTACAGCCATACTCATATTTATCTCATATATCTTGAGAATGTCTCAAATAAACATTATCAAAAATTCAAATATGTAAACCCGGCACTGCTCTTCTGCTCCGTTTCGCAATCTCTTCGGAGTCATAAACTTGCAGTTTTATTGCAAGTAGAAACTGCGAACTGTGGATTCAGATGCCTTTACTACTTGCAAAATCGACATAATTAGTGACAATGTGATTGTCGTAAACTCCCTGATATATGTGAAAAACATCACTTTATAGAACAAGGTTAGATGCACTTGAATGAAATCAGCTTATTTTCCATGATTTTATGAAATAAATTCCCTTTATTTAGTATTTATTAATGTTTTATGATTACTGGCGAGGTTAATGGAAGAAACTGTTCATAAGTTACATTGCAAATGAATTATACATTACTCGTACATTTAAATAAAATTATGTATATTTTAAATTTATATGAATATTATGACTTTACAATATGTATTACAAATGTAAAACTGAACAATGCGTATACATAATTCTAAAGAAATATATTGACTCAAAATCAAAGGAGATACGATTTTTGTTGTATACACGAGTAAGTGTGTAAGAAGTTTTACTTTAGCTTCAATCAAAGTAGGAATCTTTTAAGCGTTTATTAATATTTTTAAAAGTCTGTATCACAGGTTTTTTTCTGAACAAATATAGTCTATTGGGCTTCCAAATTATCAAGAGATGGCGCTGACGTCAAACGTCAAAATTCAAACGAATGGTACATTTTTCGCTGGCTTCCATAAGAGTATAATTGGTGTGAGACTAATTTTCATAGTTTTTAATTTAATTTCGGATTTAGTATAGTGTTTTTTTTGTTAATTTCGGTAGAATTGATTTTGATCTTTCTTGTAGTAACAATTTAGTGATAGTTTTAATAATATTTTAGTTAATAGGGTTAATTTTAGTAAGTATTTGTAGGTTAAGAGTATTTTAGTCATATTTTAATTAACAGTATATTAGTTTTTTTAATAAAAAACATTTGATTTCCTTTATTTAGATTGTATTTCATTGCCGTAGTTGTACATATATTAATTTCTATCTACATAGCTTTACTTTTATTTAATTGTTTTTCTTTCATAATGAACAATTTTCTTTGCTTAGATTTAAATACTATTTGTAGATTTGGGAATTGTAGTGTATCATCTAGAAATATGGTGGAAGGCCAGCAAGTAATAAATAGTGGCCACATAATAATATGTGGTAAATATTTTCGGAGAAAACTCCATCGTAACTTTAACCTATAAATTGCATATCTCCTAATTTGTTCATTAATTTTTTTAAAATGTTTTAATAGCAGTAATTCAGATCCTACTAAGAATAAATAATAGCCGAAGATAAAAGCGTATTAAAATTCGTATACAAGTAAATACAATCCCTGAATAAAACAACCTCCTTTGTACATGTACACTTCACTCAGTTCAGAAATCTACCACCAGTGGCGCATTGTAATTTTGGAAGCCCAATACCTAAACGAATA
This sequence comes from Ophonus ardosiacus, assembly GCA_943142095.1. NCBI lineage: Eukaryota > Metazoa > Arthropoda > Insecta > Coleoptera > Carabidae > Ophonus > Ophonus ardosiacus. Next base: position 32,476,756 of record OW964830.1, read on the forward strand.
CCTATTTTGTTTATTATTTGATTATTCAAATAACTAGATATAATTAATTAGTTATTAGCACTTACAGTACCTATAACTTATGAGGTTTAGGTTGGTGAGTCTAAACTCATTATTGATTACTTACCTGATCTAATCTAAATTAGATTAGGTAAGAAATGAATATGAATACTATGAAGAATAGATCCGTCTCGAAAAAAATTATTATAAGATAATTGATGGCAGACAAATAATCCCGAAAAAAATAATTATTATTAATTAAATTAAAGAAACAAATTTCGTATCAATATTTTTGGATATTTTTCACTTGCAAATTTTCTTATACCTTAACATAATATAACGCACAAAATTTACCCTCACAAATTTCGGGCCGGTATATTAATTAGTTGTTTCGGAAAAATAAAGCAAAATTATTATTTTTATTTCAGGTTATCCAAATAGTTATTTACATAAGAGTCAGGAAAATGGTACATTACTGTCAAGGAGCGTGCCGAGTATTTTACGGCTCCGAATTATATATTATTTTGTTTCTGAAACTTTTGATTACAGTAAAAATTAATTTTATATTTAATAATTAAATCTGATTTTCTATAAATATGTAGCAGTTCTTTTCTCATTACTAAGGTAACAGAAAAACTTTAGTAAAGAAACAAAAACGAATATACTGTCAGTTCTGCATTTTTGGTGCGTCCATGTGCATTTCTTTCTATTTGCAATGTCTTCCAAAGAGGTTCCTTTAGAAATTCAAGACCCTTTGCTGTCTGGGATTAACAAATCTAATGTAAATAATGCAACCAATAAATTTTTAAGAAAAAGTCTTAATTTTTTCGTGGGTAGTCAGGGAAATACAACTTTCGCTCCGCATTTTAGGCGCGAAACTATTACTTTCGCTCCGGTTTCAGAAAAAATAAATTTCCTAGGGTAAAAAGCATTTTTTTTGTTGTTGTTGTTTAGTAAATAATTATAGTTGTCAATTTTAAGAGCAAACTGGTGTGTATGTACTTTTTATGAATTTTTATACGATGTTATAAAACTGAATGTAAGAAACGAATGTATTTTATGTACGTGAGAATAAGTAAATTTTTGTAATATTTTACTTACCCACTTACAAGAGTGTACAGAAACTTCGCAGTAGTGTAAGAGAATAAATGCTGTTTGACTGAGTTTCGAGTAATTGCTAACACTTAATTATATTTTTATTAACAGCATTGCTTTACTTATTTGTTGCTTTTGGTGCTTACGTAAATGGAACTCAAAAATAATTTGTTGCTTATTTAAACTGTTTCGGTCAAAGGTCAAATTACTTACCGAATCTTGTCTACACTGGCTTCAGATCTTGAAAATGTGTTATTGTATTTATTTAAATATTTAGTTTTTTATTATAAATAAATACGTCTTAGCTATTTCAAATGTAGGTACAAATAGTTCGAATTCAAGAAAAGTCTAAATGTTACGTTACGTTTAACATTCTTCCCTGCAACAATGCAAGGAAACATTACTGTAAAGCGTGCAAACAATTTAATTCGTACGACTGCATTATTCACAGCGACAAAGGCAAGCATAACAATAAGAGAAAATAATGAACAAAATAAAAATCCAAGAGAAAGATACCACCATAGAGTACATTAATATCCCTAAAGACATTTGCAAATGAGTCGTCGTGACACCGTCGCACAGTTGGACACAATATAGGAACATTTATTGTTTAAATATTCATGCAGTTGGCTACCCGTGTGCATGAATGTGCATTGCATATTGATATCGCGGAAAAACAGAAGGTATTAATTCAGTACGCAGATCATTATTACAGCACTATATATTATGAGATAGAGTTGTTTCATACGCTATAAGTATCATATGTCGGTGATATTATATACGAGCTAGCGCAACTCTACAATTCAAAGTGTTGCCGTATTGTTAATTGCAGGATATTATTAATTATGAGAATTATGCCAGGTACAAGTGTAAACATTGTAATTTTTCTCTTTGTAATTTAAATTGGTTTCTGTTGTACTAATAAAATTACTCTACATAAATGAATATTATTACAAATCAGTCATACCTTTTTCTGGAATTGAAAACTAATGTGGCCTCAATATATTATCAATTTAGGATCGGAGTAAAGGATTTTCTAGATCATTGAAACTTGGACAAAAAATAAATTGTGGATGAGTGCATGAAATATGTATATAACCATTTGTGGTTCGAATAGCTCGAGTTCGAATCTTCAACTTCAAACAAAAAAAAAACATCCTTTTTTAATAAAATCCAATATGATTACTCGTACTGTAGTCCCCTTTCTACTAAAGCTGTTTGAAGCCCGCGAGATGACACATAGTTAGTGCCTTCATCGATATTCGGTACACATATATCGTCATTATCAAGATCTACAAATATAAGCAGGTATGGGTAATAATCCGTAATAATAATAATAATAATAATAATAATAATATATATATATATATATATATATATGTATATATATTAATTGAAGTTTTAAATTTAAATATGAGGTATTCGCAAATTTAAAAAAGTCAACAAGGATATATTCGCTTATTATTGACAAATTTCTTGTGATATGATATCACGTTTGCTTTGACACAAAATGAATTATATTATTTGGAAAAAAAAGGGTCCTGGATTTAGGGCCGAATTTATAGATCACACTCAAATTTAAGTAATCACTTAAGTGTGCACTCAATGACAATTGCAATTCATAAACTCCACTCATTTCAAAATGAGGAAAAACTTGAGTGAACCTTCCACTCAATCGGTTCCAAGCAAGTGAGTTGATGGTACACTTACACTTAAGTGTTTACTCATTTTCTATTCAAAAATTTGAGGTCGGCAGAATGGCTCACTTAAGGGTGTTCCGGACATGCAGCGAAAATGCTTGAAATACTGAGTTTAATTTTTTTCCAATTATTAACTTTGACTCATTTAAACGAAAAAAATAAATAAATAAATAATTGTCTTTGTGTAACCTGTAGGTTTCAAATGGAGATAATATAGATATCTGGTTACCATTCAGTAAGCCGGATACAAGTTAGTGACCAAATATTTGCTTACCATCAGAGAGTTAAAGAAAATTGATTTCATTTTCCTGGGATCATTTTGAGTAAAATATGTCATATGAACATAGATCTTATTCCTTTTGATTACGGAATTACAAGGGATCAAAATTTTATAAGTGGCAGCGATTTAAAAAAATAAAGTAATCAAGGTACCTAGGTATAATTTTTTAAAAAAGAACAAGATATAGAAACGTTAATAGTTATTTATGCAAGAAAAGTGTAAACATAAGCTTTATGACATGAGGGCAAGTATTATTGACCGAATGTCATAAAGCTTTTTACCCTTGAGTTGCATACAATATTTTTTATAGGACCTTGAAAAACATTCCTAAAAGAAAGTGTATAAAGTATCAACTTTTCACATCGGAGTATAAAAATATATTCATTTTATTTCTTATAATAAGTGTTCAAAATGTGCTCCTTGAGCTCCAGTGTAAGCTGACATCGACAAATCAAAGAAGGAAGTATTGTACGATTTTTTTTTTAATACTCTTTATTCATGAGAAAATTGTCTCTGAAAATATAATAGTTAAATTGCCGCTTTTTCTTTCGCCTGATGTCGTCAGGGGAACACTCACCAATAAGGGAGTGGCTTACAGTTGCCGCCAATGGAATTTGAACGAGTGACAGCCGTGACAGCTGTCAACTACTACTACTACTACTGATTTTTATAATTGGAAACATGGTTGTAAAAAAGTGTGTCCAAATAGAACGGATAATAGGTAAAAAAAATATTTCTAGTAGTGCCTCGAAACGAAAAAAGAAGAATGGTTTTCGCAAGTAAAGATAAAAACAATTATGGCAGCGATACTTTGACCTTAGACTATAGTCTAATACAATAAATAATTAACTGCAGTACATTAATATTTACCACCAACATTTATTTTATGTATAAAAGTTAAAAACTTGTATAAAAGTGTAAATATAACAATAATAATAATTAGTTTATCCAGTAAATAGAAACGTTATATTACATTATTATATTTTATATCGACATTCTTATTCGCTGTAAATTTTTATGAGTTCTTTATTGCCAATCGGGTAAAATATTACCAATAATTATAATGTTGCATTAATCGGCAACAATATTTTATGCAAATGCCACATTCTAAAATACTAACAATAGACTACTAACACATCCAAATGAATTCCATTCCATTTAATTGTTCACTCACATATTTATTTAAATTCTTGGGCTACAACAACATAAAGCTCTGATCGTGACATGTTGTCAATTTGTCAATACTTTTTATTATTGATAATTGATTGTCCAGGCAGCATTATTTCATAACAATACACATAATTCATATGCAATGAGAACAAGATCATGGCAACACATATGATACATATGTATGTGATTCATTCTAGCCGGATGTGTAGTGGTAATTAATTATTAAATTTTCTCGTAAATAGAGTCGTAAATTATTTTATTAAGCTTTCACATATTTAAAAAATCACTTTGTATGCAAATCGAGTTATATATAGATGTAGAATACATTATTTAGCAGGAATTGTTTGATTTACTTATTCAATTAGCAATAGCTATTGAGAAGTTTATTTTTTTTCAAATATAGAATAAGTTAATTATGTGGTACATGCGGAACACAATATGTATTAGTTATACATCAAAAGGAATATAATATTATTTTAAAAATAATATTAACAATAATAATAATAATAATAATAATAATAATAATAATAATATATCATCACGGAATATTACAAATTGCTGAATGTACACTACGTATAAGTACATCAGATATAGGTATCGTCACTCATTGCTGATGTGGAGAGTGCATCATAGGGGTTACATTTTTGTGCTACTTCACATTCGAAATAATTTTGATGTCGGTCGGGATCGAACCCGGGCACTAGATTCGCGACCAGACTCTCAGGCAGACGGCCACAAGTAAACCCAACTGTCCTGATTTAGTCGGAATGTCCCGATTTCAAGAATCTTTGACCCGCATCTCGCCGAGGGTACTGGCAGGACGCAATTAATTATTAGACTGCAATATGTAAACCTTTCAATATGAAGAGTACATACATACATACATAGGTACACTGATTATAAAGTCTTTGAAGGAGTATGAAGTTATTTGATTGATTAAGATTTTTTTCAGACTATGAAAATACAAAAAATAGATGATAAATAAAGTTTTGTTCTGAAATCGTCACAAAGTGCCTAGAAATTCTCTTTAAAATAAGACAAATCTTTTTAAATATAGGTCATTGCTATATGGTTTTAAGACTACCCAAGGAACACAGAGTTTTTATTAAGACATTATAACTAATAATGTTGTTACTGCAACTTACATTTAACGGAATTATAACACTTTTAAGTTATTTTGCCTTGTACAACTTTTTTCTAGTCTGCTAAACTACAATACAAAGTTATGATGTGTGGTACTTATAATTTGGTCACATAATAGTTATTAAAACGTTTTATATTTAAGTTTCATTGGCGTCGATTGTTTTAGTTTTATTAACGTCTTTCGCACTAAATTAAAAGAAGTGTTAGAAACGTAATTGACAGTTATTTATAAACAGATATTTTAAAGTTTTATAATAAAGTTTAAAAATAATTGTTTAGTATAGATGCATTAAAGTTTACATATATTACATATATTAGTTATTTTACCGTTTTATAAAAGTTTTATAAATTTATTTAAAACTTTTAAATAACTGCAAAAATAACAGTTTTATTTTAAACAGAAGAAAGTGGGAGTATGGTTTCTAAGTAACTTAATGCATCAACTAAAAAAACTGATGTAAAATAGTTCTTGGGAAGTTATTAAAACTGTAATATCGAATTATAATATGTACGGCCATATTTATGCATTTAAACAGAAACTGGTTTAGAAGCCATTTTGTAAAATTTAGTATAAATTAATTTTATTGTGTTTTTAATTTAATATTCTGCAAGTAATTATTCTCCTATATGGTTTATTATAATATACTTTATTCATTATAATATCGAATGATTAAAAAAAAAATACAAAAATCAATTTATCATAAAAATTTCATAAATGTTCTTTTATTTATTTTAGGATATTATAATGCTCCTTGATTTTTTTCCAAGTATAATATAATATTTCACAGTAAAAATAAATTTGTTTATAAAATGAGTTCAACAGATTTGTAAAAAATATTTTCTTTATAAAGATGATCTTAGATTTAAAAAGTAGCAGAAGACATTACAAGTCTTGGTACATATAATTATACAACATAGTCATGCTTAGACTACTTATACGACTCGTAATATGATAAAATATGAATTTACGGTAGAAAATAGTTTGCTGAGAAATCTGTATTGTAGTTTGAATAGTAACACATATTATAGTTTTATTAGTGAATATATCTCTTATCAATTAGCTTTAATGAAACCAACATATTATAGTACATGCAAAATTCATATGCAACTATTGCATGTAAGTGTTACTTAAGTGATAATAGAAAGTTATATAGTAGTTAAAAAAACGTAGTAAATTAGTTAAATAGATTCCCCACCTGCCTGACATTAACGTCGTATAAACGTTAGAATCAGTAAATTATCGTTGCATAAAAGGTATAATACAAGTTAAAAAGTTTTAAGAAAAGATTTTTTAAAGTTAATAGCACTAATAACAAACTAATTTGTGCTCCTTGGGTAATGCACGAGCTTAAATAATGAAATTATACTTATTTCTTTCAGTTTTTTTTTATCTCTTTTATTTTCGAGGTTCGCTATTCTTCCTTCCCATGTTTTCCCTTGTTTGTTCATATTTCCAGCTTTTACTATTTTTCTTACCAAGCTGTTCAGTTGGTTCTTTTGTATCCTGGTTACTACAGCTAGTTTTTGGTTTGTCATCGTCCTTATGTTTCTATTTCTTTCCCTTTTCCATTTTGTTATTCCTGCTATATTCGATATTCCTGGGGTATTTAATTTACATTACTTTTATTTTTCCACCATCCATATAGTACATTTGCCTCGATCTAACCTCTAATGTCACACACAGCACTGCTGTCTATCTTCACCTCTCACACTCATACGCCTAGTTAATTCCAAATTTTTACTATTTTCAAGCCTTCTGCTATAGCCTTTTTGAAAACCAGAATCCATGAATACAGAAAATAACAAAACAACAAATTCGTTTCATATCATGATGCCACAGCCAGTAAAAATCAAAAGTGTTTGTATGGAAATGAAAAATGTGTTGAATGACATAAGCAGCGACATCGTGACATTGACAATTAAATGTTGGACTACAATATACCTAGTTTTTTTACCTTACGACACATTTAGGTAAGGAAGTTATTGTTTTTGTGTGTGTGTGTGTGTGTGTCCGTGCGTGTGTGTGGGTGTATATCCGTCCGTGTGTATGTGTGTCACAAAGTTTTCTCCAGCAATAACTCCAATACTACAATTCTAAAAATTATAATTCTTTCAAATTCCTCTTTTTACATCCATATGAAGAGCTGACTAGATTTTGGTTATTATTGATCAACCGGAAGTTCCCTTATTTGAAGTTCTTTTTTTTAACTCAGGTAAATATAATTTTTTGACATTTTATATGATTATCAATATGAAATAATATCTTATTCTCTATACGGTTTAATTATACCTACATTTTCCTTCATATTCAAGAGAGAGTTAAAGAGTTATAAAGAGATTAACTTTCAAAAATCAACTAGCTTTGCTATAATTATGGAAACAGCTATGTAGAATTTTCTTTCGGTTTCAATTTATATAAAGACCCAAAAAATTCCCCCCAATATAATTTGCTCTTCAAAATTATGTTCAATAAAATTGCCTTATTGCCATTATTATTATTATTATTATTATTATTATTATTATTACTATTATTATTATTATTGTTATTATTGTTGTTATTATTATTATTTCAACAATATTTTATTCCAATATCATATGATTTTTTCTAGTAAATAAACACTAAGTATTAATTAAATAATTTATTATCCTTAGGAATATTTATAGTATTCTATTATTTTTTCTGAATTACTGAACTACGCGCATTTTTCTTTTGCCAAGTATTATAACGATTTGGTATCGAATCCTTATTTTAATTCAACTCAAACAAAAATTACTTTTATGATGCATCATCAGAGTTTGTTTCGTGTGGTCTAATTATATTTTAGAAAAATATCTCATCATAATTTTAAACTTAAATTAACAGTCTGATGAAAGATAATAAACTATAATGATATGTACTGATAAATTAAAATCTTGAATAATTATAAATGGAGAAATGAGTTGTACTATTTCTGTCAAAACTTAATTTATGCTTGTGTATGTATGAGCTTTGTGTATGAGGAAACAATTTAGCAACCAATGCGTTCTGAGAAATTTATTTGACGTGTGTGAAGTCATGCGCTAATCGAATTAAATCTACCTACCCGCGGACTTCTACATCCACCTAAACTTTAACCCCATAAATCACCCACTTCATTCACCATCACCACTTTCCATGCAAATTAATTCTTCAAATTGTGTAAGTGAATACTACTCTAACGCCTGCTAAAAGCACAGGGATGGAACGAGAATTTATCCATATACAAAACAAGTTATTATTTTATCAAATTCGGTTATATATTTGCTGAACTATTTTATGTTAACGTTTTTAGTTTACAACTTTTTAAATCATTTATCTTACAAATGTAGCTTGTATAAAGTATAAAGTAACTCGAAGTACAATGCGTAATTACAACCGCAACTTATTCAAAATATACACACTATGTCTTATGTATTATTGTTAAGTTCTTAGAATTATGAGAAATTGTTTGCTGAATATCTGTAGACGTAGACTAAAACATCTATAAGTTTATAAAACGCCTTCAATAAATGCACTCCCCTTAAAAATTTGCCCCAATAAAAAATCAAATCTAAGAAAACTTGATTAGACAAATTTTTATAAACGGTCACATCTTTTGTTGGGGATTATAAGTGCTGACAAAAATTATTAGCAAAAAAACCTTAGCCCATTTTTCCTCCCGCCTTGTAGATAAGGAAGGTAATGTTTTCGGTCCAAAAATTCGATAAAGAGTTTTCAGTGAATAAGCACGATTTAGGGTCCCCACAACACATTTTTTCTATTTTTACAACGATACCTCTGTGTGTATGTGTGTGTATGTATGTGTGTGTGTGTGTGTGTGTGTGTGTGTGTGTGTATGTATTTAAGCTTTCTGCACAAATATAAAAAGTTGGTTAGATTTTGGATAAAATTAGATAACCGGAAGTGGTACTTTATTTGAAGCCCATAACAGTTTTTATATTAAAATATAACCCAAAACTTTTCAATTTTAGTATTTAAGACTTCTATATCAAGATGAACAACATATTAAATTTTGGTTTATTTATTTATTCGTGTCAGAAAGCATTACATCGCAATTTAATCTTTGGATTTTTAGTTAAAATTGATAAACTGGAAATGGTACTTTACTTGAAGCACTGAACAGATGTTTGTGACAAATGTTATGATATAATCCGAAACTTTTCAAATTTAGTATTTAAGACTTCTGTATTAACGAGAACAACATATTAGATTTTTTTCTAAAATTGATAAACCAGAAGTGGTACTTTACTTGAAGCTCTGAACAGATTTTCTAGAAAAAAATGTATAAAAATATGTTCCAAAACTTTTCAAATTAGATATTTAAAACTCATATATAATTTGAAACAACATCTTAGATTTTGACTCTACATGATAAACCGGATGTGGCACTTAATTTGAAGCTCTTAACAGATTTTTGAGGAAAAACATAATAAAATATAATCCAAAATTTCGTATTTCAAACTTTTCTATTTATTGGAAACAAATTAGATTTTGCGTACAAAACGATCAACCGGAAGTGATACTTTACTTAAAGCTCATTGCTATTTTAAACATGGAATTGGCGGGAGGTCATGTGTTGGCCACATCAACTTTTTTAATTTTAGATAATTGAAAAAATACTTTCTATCTTCCTTACTATTTAATATTTCTGTAACTTAATTTAATACAGGATCTTGATTAAATATTATTAAATTATTTACTGGACGTTGTGATCTAAAAACTAAACATTGCTGAGCAATTATAGTGCCCAGTTTCACCACCAACCTTTAAAATTTAAACTTGATTCAATTCCTATTGAACATTTTTCTAATTACGTTGAAAAATTAAATTGAATACTTAAATAAAACCATTGTTCAAAGTATCTGTGGTGCAACTGGGCCCTAGATTAATGTTCTTTTCTTTATTTAAACAAGCAGCAATAACCAAAAAACTTTTTGATGGCAATAGAGTAATAGAGCATTTTAAAAAAATATATCTACATATGTTTTACACAAATGTTCATTGATTATTATTCGCTCTAAAATTTTGTACATTTATTTTATTTAACAAATTAAACTGGAGATTTCTACACTGTTGACAATTTACTGATCAAGTTGAAAATGCTAGGTTATGAAGAAGCGGCGACATTGCAGGAGAAGGAAAAAATTGAGCATCAGTCCATACTCATTTGGCAGCGAGTATAGTTTATCATAGGCAATATACTAAATATCTTCAATATACACTCTAAGAAATTTTTAACCAATTTTAGCACTAAAATTGGTTCCAGGAGGTCCACCAGATTAGGTGCAATTTTAACAAACTATCTGTTTGGTTAAAAAGTACACTAGAAATTGATTTAAAATTTAACACAAAATTTCTGGTTAAAAATAATACTGTGTTAAAATTTACACTGAAAATAGTATTTTAACTAAATGTACGAGTTAATTATCTTATTTTTTCTACACTAAATAGTGTTACCATTTACACATATATGGGTAAATTTTAACACAATGAAGTGTTAAGTTTGGATTTCAATAACACCACTCGGTGTATCCAATTACTCGTATTTGAGTAAATTTTAACAAGATATGTGTTAAATAAGGTAAATAAAAATTTCATTGAAATATAATTTGTATAATTTTATTGTATAAAAAAAATATTATATTTTGACTGTCAGTGCTGTACAAAAATATGTTTAGGTACAATATAATTACCATCGGAACATGAGAGGATTTCTTATGGTTCTTTGTACAAACAGGTATTCAAAAATATTAGTTCTATTTCAGATACATTAAATTCTGCAATTTTAAATCCCTGTAGAGTTTCATCAAAATATAATGTATTCCAAGAGTTTTCTATGGTAATAATGTCTATTGTTTGATGAAATATTGGTAAAGACTCAACAATTTCTGGTACGAGGAAGTAACCTGGTACAAAAAACCATACTAAATCCATTTGGCACTATTAATTTTAATGTCACAGGGTATATCGATATTTGAAGTAATGATACTTTTGTAACAAATGGTGTGTGTGATGTAAGTATATCTCAAAGTTGAGTTGCACAATACACTACTGCCCGTCTTTCTGCGTGTATTAAACTGGAATAAACTTGTATCTTCAAGTAAGAACGGAATAAAATATACACCATTTGGTGTTATTTTACATTTAACAAAATATAGTGTAATTCCAACACCATATTATGCAAATATACCCTAAAGTAGAGTATAACTAACTCAAAAATTTGTTTATAATTGAAAGTAACCATATTTTTGAGAAATACAATTTTAAAAATTATTTTAATTAACACGGACAAAATTTAACTAAACCGTATTTTTAACACGGACGAAAAATGCACTTATTTTTGTATTAAAATTAACACCAAATTACTTAACCAACCGATTTGGTTATTTTACACGGACAATATTTCTTAGAGTGTATGTATAGGAAAAATCAGAATCCTTTTTACTTGTGTACAGATGTCATATAAGTTTGCAAATATAAAAGATCAGCTGTAATATTTTTCCAATTTTCAATTTATGAATGTTTCATTGAATTAACATCTCTAAATCCTGCTCTGGTCGAGCTGCCATCTTTCGCCATCAAACTAAAGCAGTCGGCAGTCCTCCACGCACTGTTATTTAATTTATTGCGTTAGATGTGGCTGTTAATATGCAAAGCGTGGAGTATTTATGACTTGTCTTAGTGTCTAACATACAAACGCCTGCATCTTTTCTCCCGCTTGTCTTTTTGTGCATACTATTGCTTGGCATGTAATGCAGCCAAGGTCGAGTGCTGAGCGCAATAATTTATAGGATTAGAGGCATTGGGATGCCCGCAAGCCGTTCATTTGTTCACATGTTTGGTTTTTCTCACTGATATTTTGCATGCATATCCTATAATCAGTTCCTTATTTAAATATATTAATACCTTGCTTATTATTACTTCCTTATGGATGTACTTGAAAATTTTAGTCTATATTCTACATATACTTACTTCATTAAATTTTTATTTATATTTGTTGTTTTTCTTCTTCTTCTTACTTTTGCTTATGTTAGAGTAGGTACTTACACACTTAATCCTAATGCCTTTCTACCCTCTTTGGTTTAAGGCTGAGGGATAGGTACTTGAATATTCTTCTGATTTCCTTCTCCATATCGTCTTTCATTCTTTTCTTACTGTGGTTAAAGCGTCTAACTTCCTCCCACTTAACGTCCCTCTTTTCCAGTGCTTTTTTCACTGTGTTGTCGTTTTTTAGCATATGTTCCTTTTTTCTTATTCTTTATTTTCAACGTGCTGGTTATTGTTGAATTACTTTCGTAATCATTTCTTCCAAATTTTCTCTTTTTCTTGCTTTCTTTCTACTCGTAGCTTGCTTCCACGTTATATTCCCTATTTTTAATTCTTTGTTCACAGTTCTTTCTCCATGTTTCTGTTGATCTTCCTATACTTCTTTCCCTGCTATATGAAAATCTAGTTTTTGTCTTGTTATACTTTCTGGGCTTTTTTAATGTGTGTTCTATCCAACTCCATGTTAATCTCTTTACGGTTGTTTCTTTAGTCTCTTTTGCCGTTATTTACATTAATTTCGCATTGGTTATTACATATAAATCTAAGGAATTTATTCACTAATGTTAATGTTTACATTTTTTTTAAATCCTGTTAGTTTTCGTTTCATGTTTAACACCATATAGATATACGTTTTGAAAATTGAATCGGAGAAGTTTTTGTGCGTTGAGAAATTTCGTACTATTCGACAACTGTATTCTCTGAAGTATCTAAACCTTTCAGTAGTAATTTTATAAATTTGTGTGACTGAATTTTAATTATTGTTATTTATAACATTAAAAATAGCATTTTTAATCTGCATATTTGCCATTTATAAACAAAAAGTCCCATATAAACAAAAATTTACAATAAAATTTTGATAATATATTATGATACAAGTGTATCCTTATCAAACCTTTAAGATGTGCGTCTCCTCCCGCAGAAGAGTGTGAATGCGACCAGTTGCGGTGAAGACGCGTAGAATAATATTCGTTGTAATACTTGCTGAATTTTATTATTTCATTTTATGTAATCGATATCTTTAATTACAATTATTTTTGTTTTATTTTAAATAACTATTTTGTTTAATTAGTAAAGCATCCTAATTCCTCCTCCTCCTGAGCCCCAATCCCCTATAAATTAGAGTCTCATACCAGGATTGTTATTAACGAAAATGATTGATGAAAAATTCAGATCAAAATTAAATAACAAAAGTGTTAAATATTGTTTTATTGTTTATTCAATTATTAATAATACATTAATACAAGTGAAGAGATAGAAAAGGTTTGTAAAGAACAAAAGAATAAAAAAGCACCTGGCCCGGGAGAAATTCCAGGAGAACTTATAAAAAATGGAACCAACATGTTATACGAAAATCTAAGAAAATTATTTCAAAACTATGGTAACAAATCTAAGGTATCAGAAGAGTGGAAGACATCTTAAATGTCAACTATTTACAAAAAAGACGACAGGTGTAACTGCGACAACTACAGAGGACTATCGGTCACTAACAGTATCAGCAAAATATACGGGAAAATATTAAAAACCAGAATCGATACTAGGAAATGGAATCCGAAGAACAAGCCGGTTTTAAAGCTGGCAGATCCGCTATAGATCATCTCTTTTCGGTTATACAGATAATACAAAAAAGAGCTGCACATAATCAAGAAACTAGAGATGCATTCGGGCCGGGCCGGGCCGGGCTTTGAGGTTTGGATCGATTCGGCCCGAAAATAAAAATTACCGGCCCGATTCGAAGATCGACTCGACAAAAAATTAGCTGGCCCGGCTCGAAAATTGACTCGAAATCGGGCCGGGCCAGGCCAAAGCTCGAAATTGGGTGCATCCGGCATTTCTAATGTTGATTTTTATGTTAAGGTGAAATGTTTAACTTTTTTCGTGTCAAACTTATAAAAAACCTCTACATTCTTATAACTTTCAACATTAGTTAACATAAGTAGTTAAAAAAGAGACCCTTCTAATGTAAGTTTGTATATAAAAATTACAGACAAGTATTTAACACTTTGTTTACCAAAGCCGTTCGAAACAACTTTTTCACAAATCTTATATAAAAAATCTGTTGTGGCCAGCACAAGACCTCTCGCCATTTTCATATTAGGCTATATAAGTATTGTATTGCACTTCGCTTTCCAACCGTCGTTTTATAACAAAATCTTACAGAACATTACCCAAATATTGTTTCTTACTATATTTAGCATGTCTTCTGCACACATGTAATTCAAATTATATCTATTTTTCATTGTATGAGGAAGTTTCTAAATGTCAAATATTGTTCCAATTCATTAACCAGATTGGCGGTATTTCTGATAGATATATGCATTTTACCACAATTTTACCTATAATTTCAAATATTTAATTAATAAAAGAATAAGAAAAGTTAAATATACTTCCCAGGAAAAGCTATCAGAATGTCACTAAAACTGTTGATATTTGACAATGACATATGTCATGTTATAAACATTGGAATTTGTCAACTGGTTTCCTTAGTGCCTTGGCCTCTGCGATTAGTATACTCTATAAATTATAGAGTCTTTATCTCTAAATCTATACAAGATATAATAAAATTTTTAAGTGTATTAGATGGAGAATTTTATGTTCTTCAATATTTAATAAAAAAAACTCCCAAAAAATTATATTTAGAAGAATTTTTCTAAGAAACTACTACTTCCGGTTGTTCAATTGTTACCAAAACCTTTTCAGCTCTTCCCAGGAATGTCAGATTGAGGAAACTGCAGTTAAATATTTTTTAAGTCTTATAGTTTTTGAGGAATCGTGACTACAACATCCAGACATACATACATACATACATACACACACACACACACACACACACACACACACATACATCCACACACACACACACACAGACATCATTTTAAAAATGTTATAATCGGATTGTAGGGACCTTAAATCGTGCTTATTCAATAAAATCTGGATATGCGAATTTTAGCATGAATCCAATACCTCTCTTAGCGAGAGGTAAAAATATAATTTACATAAGGATTTTTCATCTAACTTTGTTTCTGCTCAAAAATAGGACAAGAAATCATTATGGTAGGGACAAAAATCACTTTTATTTAAGTATACGAGTAATAACAATAATAATAGCAACATCACAATATAATTATTATTATAAACTGTGCATTTGATTGAACTATAAGATTTTTCGGGCCGGCCCGAAAAGTTTGAATTTTCGGGCCGGGCCAAAATCAAAAGTCCGACTCGCCTCGATTTTTGAAAATGATTAGCCCGATTCGGCCCGATAACAAATATCTTCGGCCCGGCTCGATGATCGACTCGAAATCGAGGCGGGCTTCGGGCCGGGCCGGGCCAAAACTCGAAATCGAGTGCATCTCTACAAGAAACACATTTACTACTATTGACTTAAAAAAAGCTTACGATACCGTGCCAGTACACAAATTATGGAATAAAATAGAACAAGCAAATATTAATGTTGAAATCATAAAAGCTGTGAAATCATTACACAACTCAGTAACAAAAATTAGGATTAAGAACCAACCGACACCTGGATTTAAAGTTAGAAAAGGTCTGAAAGAAGGATGCAGTCTATCACCTAAACTTTTTAAAATTTACCTCGAATATGCACTAAAAAATTGGAAAAGGTAGTATAAAGATAAAGGAGCACAAGTATCCTTCGTCGATGACCAAATTGTCATGTATTTAATTTTCAAATGAATTTTTCTCAATATTTTTATTATGCAAGAACATAAAATATTTATATGGTTGAATTCAGAAAAAATACTCTTTTTTTCTTCAATAAGTGAATGTCCCCCTTGATCTACTGCAACCTTTATTTGAATGATTTTCTTCTATTCCTAATAATAAAGAAAGAATCGAGGTATATATATACAGTGTGTCCCATTTAGAGGTGCCACCATTGGGATCTCGAGAACTATAAGAAATACGATGTCGGTTAAATTGAACTTTTTGTGCGCCTTTGGGAGACCATCTCAGATGTGCTTTTGTTTTTCCAAAAATTCTTATAGGGCACTAGATAATGACGAAAAACTGAATATTGTTGATTTTTTCTTTTTCAAATAACTTCTAAACTATTAGTAATTGAGAAAAACGTTTCAAATACAAAAGATAGATATTTTTATTAACTAACCAGTGGCGTACGAAATAAATTTTTATATCCGTAAATTTTCGAGATATAACACAAACTTATATTTTTTTAAATAGAACCCATATCTTATTTTAGTCTCAAAAAAATCATTATTTTTTTCTCTTTTCAACGATGTAAGTGTTATTATGTTTTATATTTGTTTTGCCCTCAAATTTATTATTTTTTCCTTATTTTGTATTAAATTTATAATTATTTTGAAAATATTGGTAGATTTTTATTTAGAAATACTCCTTGTATTTAAATTATTTATTTCGTTAGAAAATTTTGCTCAAAACTCGTATCAAACTAATTTTTATCATATTTTGTATCTGGTCGCCCTTGGCACATTAGTGTAATTTGTAATTATGAGTCTAGAATGAAAATATTGAGTAATAAAGGCATAATACAAATTATTTCGATCAAATACAATATAATTAATAAAAATAATAATGTTTTTTTGGGAAATAATAAGAAAGTTCAGGAAAATAAAGGGAAAAATTAAATTTTAAGAGCAAAACAAATATAAAATATAATAACCCTTACATCATTGAAAAGAGAAAAAAATAATGATTTTTTTGAGACTGAAATCAGATATGGGTTTCATTTAAAAAAATATAAGTTTGTGTTATATCTCGAAAATTTACGGATATAAAAATTTATTTCATACGCCACTGGTTAGCTAATAAAAATATCTATCTTTTATATTTGAAACGTTTTTCTTAATTACTAATAGTTTAGACGTTACTTGAAAAAGAAAAAATCAACAATATTCAGTTTTTCGTCATTATCTAGTGCCCTATGAGAATTTTTGGAAAAATAAAAGCACATCTGAGATGGCCTCCCAAAGACGCACAAAAAGTTCCATTTAACCGACATCGTATCTCTTATAGTTCTCGAGATCCCAATGGTGGCACTTCTAAATGGGACACACTGTATATATATATATATATATATATATATATATATATATATATATATATATATATATATATATATATATGTTCAATGATTACCAATGCAAAAGTGTTAATCCAATACTATAACTACGCGAGGTAATGAGAAGTTATCTAAAAATAAAAATAGAACCAAATTAAAAATAATATTTTCCCAAATTAATCAACTTAATAAGGGGGGATTCCAGCTCAATCGAATTAAAGGAAAATAGTAAAAAAATACGAATGTATATGCTGAATAACGAATATTAATAAAAAAAAATCTGTTGTGGCCAGCACAAAACCTTCCGTCAATTCAATGTATTTGTACAAATCAGATACCAAAAGTTCCTTGGAAAATATTTTATATATCCTGTAAAATTGTAACACGAACACACTATTTTTTACAAATTCCATATTGCAAGTTCCTTTGAAAAGGTTCTATAAATCCAATATAATTATAACACAAATGAATGTACATTCTGTTAATTGTACTTCACACTTCCTCATTCCTATACAATGCATTTGTTCCTCTCTCAAATATTCTGTCCTTCCATTTTCTCTTTGGCCTTCTTCGTACTCCCGGCATTGAAACTGCAAGTCACTTGCGAAGGACACTCTGTCACTTATGTTATTTTCTGATCCTATACTTTGGTTTTGCACTTGACACTGACATCTGTCAATTAGAATTTTTTGAATATACATATCTGCTGTTTCCATAATTTTTTCAAAGCAGACTGATTTTTGAAAGTTAACCTCTCTTAATCTCTCTATAACTCCATATTTATTGAATATGAAGGAAAATGTATAATCAAATCTTACAGAGAATAAAATTTTCTTTCATATTAATGATCATAAAATGTTGAAAAATGATATTTAACTGGGTTTTTTCCAGAAAAACTGTTAAGATCTTCAAATAAGGGTACTTCCGGTTGACCAATTATAACCAAAATCTAATCAGCTCTTCATATGGTTGTAAAGAAGAGGAATACGAAAGAATCATAATTTTTAGAATTGTAGTTTTGGAGTTATCGTCGGAGAAAAATTTGTCACACACACACACACGGACACACAGACACACACACACACATACAGACATCAATGTAAAATTAGTAAAATCGTATTCTAAGGATCTTAAAACGTGCTTAATCATTGAAAACTCACAACCGAATTTTTTGACCAAAAACAATACCTTCCTTTTGACGGAAGGTAAAAAAAATGAAATGGTATAATTGAGATATTTCGGAAATAAGGGGTTTTTTGTTATAGCGCTTCGACACGAATATGAAATCTTTATATAATATTTTGATTGGCGACCGAAAGACCGCCTATACATTCATAACAAATAGCATGTTAGGAGGTGGGGGTTACTACAAATTCGAAAAGAGGGGCTAACATTCCTGTACTGCAGTTTTCAAACAGTTTTTATTTTAACATAAATTTCTTGCATTAAACTTAATAATTTAAATACACCTTTAATTATAAAGTATGTAGACTTATACAGTGTTATAATATTCATTTATTTTATGTAAATATAACTTAAAATAGCATATATTTCAAGAACATTTAGGTCCATGATGAAAACAGTTTGATAAAAAAAAAACACATAAGCGTGACGTCACGTCAATCTTTTCAATAGTCTTAGTTTTCATAATATTTTCAGATGAAATTATATAAAAAAAAAATGGTGGAATCCCCATTGTGTATAGCGGAGTGTTTCCCATGAAGAGCTATGTGGAGTGCGCAGCCACGAAGAAGACGACGATGAATTGGAAGCCAAAGACGAAGGGCTGAACCACCAGTACGATTAAAACGGCCAACTACTGCAGCCGCACCCAGAAATGGCACTGATGGAAACGAATTACTACAAGTTGATGTCGCACAAACTGAAGTGGAGATGTTAATTTGGGGTAAACGATCCACATTTACACAGCTGAGAAAAGAATATTTGAGAGAAAATTCTAAGAATTACTTAAGACAAAGCACTGCAACGCATGAACGTGACTTAATTAAAAACAAAGCCGAGACTCAGACAACGCACGATAAACCTACACACAAGATAACAACAAAGTAGCGTCACATTATCAACACTGAAGAAATTGTACACTGAAAAAATCGCTGAGAAGGATTTTTACACTGTTACAAAAGAAGTAAGAAGTACAAAGACAAAGAAAAATACGAAGTTAAAAAAAGTAAAAAGAAAAAAGTAGGAAGAAGTTCAATGCTGTACGGACGATCCCCTTAACAGTCTTTGGTCGATTTGTGCGATGTGCTGTCGAATTTCTTCTTTCATTTTATCTAGTGTGCCGGGTTGTTTTCATATACACGTAATTTCTTGTTGTGTTTCCTGAAATTATATATATTCTAATTTACGAGTAACCATATATCTGAAAAATTAAAATAGTACTATCATTTAAAATATAAAATATATTTTTTACTGAATAAATTTATATTCGTAGGTACTAGTACCACCAATTTTTATTTAATTATTATTATTTAAAATTATCTTTATGAAATATATATATTTGATAATAAATATAAATAATAATAAATTTGTATGTCATCACAGCTTTTTAATTTTTGCTATTATCTTGATGAACCAATATACTTTTGCACTATTTTTGTATAACAGGAAATATTTATCTAAGATACCTACTTTTAATCCAAAATTAACATTGCAATAAAATTAAATAATAAGAAATTATTATAAAAAATTTAAGCTAAATATTGTGGAATGCAGTAGTACAAAAAAAAAATCTGTTGTGGCCAGCACAAGACCTTCCGTCAATTCCATGTATTTTGTACAAATCCCATACCAAAAGATCCTTGGAACAGATTCTATATAATATCATGTAAAAACACATACTATTTTTTTCAAATTCCATACCAAAACTTCATTTGAAAAGGTTCTATAAATCCAATAAAATTATAACATAAACTACACTAAGTAATGTCCTTCCATCTTCTCTTTGGCCTTTCTCTGCGTGTCACTTGCGAGCACACTATAACATACCAATTTTAGATCCTATACTTTTTTTCAATATTTTTGTTGCACTTGCAACTGACATCTGTCAATTAAATTTTTTTGAATAATTATGTCAGATGTTTCCATGATAAATAACAAAGCTGACTAATTTTTGAAAATTAATTTCTTTATAATGCTTTAAATTTACATCTATTGAATATGAAGGAAAATGTATAATCAAACTGTATAGAGAAGAGTATTTTCTTTAATATATATAATAACAAAATGTCAAAAAATAATATTTAACTGCGTTTTTTTAAGAAAAACGGTTAAAAACTTCAAATAAGGGTACTTCCGGTGGATCAATTATAACCAAAATCTAATCAACTCTTCATATGGATGTACAGAAGAGGAATATGAAAGAATTATAATTTTTAGAAATGTAGTATTGGAGTTATCGTCGGAGAAAAATTTGTCACACACGGACACACACACGCACACACGGACACACGGACACACACGGACACACACACACACACACACACACACATACATACATACAGACATCATCTTAAAAATGGTAAATTCGTATTGTAGGGACCCTAAAATGTGCTTATTCATTAAAAACTCACCACCGAATTTTTTGACCAAAGACAATACCTTCCTTACCTAAAGGTGACGGAAGGTAAAAAACTAATACAGCGATAAAATTCCTGCTCCTTACTCCGTAAAGGATACAAAGTAATTGACATCATAACCGTAGCAATCATGATTTCTGTATAAGTAATTTCTATACTTGTATGCATTTAAATTGTATATTGCAACATAATTTCTTAAAAATTGGTAACAATTGAACCCTATCGCAACATCTTACCATTTAGTAGAATCCCACGGCTTGTAGGCTAGGATTCCCTGCATGTTCTGTTCGCACGGGCCGTTGCTATTTACTATTTCTTTCGATGCGTCAGATTAACAGACAAGGCGTGACTTATTTGTCGGTAATACAGTGCGCTATAGTTTTCCTGGTTGTTTATTGCCATTTAGTGATTGGCTGATCGTGAAAGTATTTTAACAGCTCAGCGAATGAAGTTTACGGGTGTCATTTGTTTAGTTTATTTGTTATTTTATGTATTGTAATGAAAACTTTATGGTTATACTACACGGAGAAACAATAAATGATTTATAATACTCATTACTCAACTTCTGAAAGAGTGATATTTAAGAACGTGCATATTCAAACTCATGAAATATTGAGTATTAAATATTTTTAAACAGGTAGGTATCTCAAGTTGTAATGAATATACTTAGTTATTTCTTCAGAAACTTTATGATGCACGATTTTCCTTACAAAGTACTAGAATAAATCTAAATTTATTTAAAATATGATTTACCATGTGAATTAGCTTTATTTTGGACTTCAAATTTCAATATCTTTTTACTTTTTTCTATAGCACTACTACCTTTTAAGAGTCTTGACTTGAGCAGCAACTGGTCTCCGCAGATCCAATCGACTCGAAATTGGGCCGGGCAAAAAAAACGAAATTGAATGCTACCAGTACCTATCCCTAATTTTTATTTTGATATTAGGCGAAATACTTGAAAACAGTTCTATTAATTTGTTAACCACTATTCTGGTAAAAAAAAATTGACATCGTATACTACTAATTCATTTTTTACAAAAACTTAGCTAACATCTCGCTATTTATTAAGTTTCAGTGTTGTACACTTAATCAGTATTCTTAAGTTAAACATTTTGCCTCCTATCAAAATAAAAATTAGGGATGCATTCCTAATTTTTAACTTTTTTCTTTCAATTTCTTATATTCATTGGGCCGAATTCAGCACTTTTCACAAGTGTAGAGATCGTCTCTAGTAACCATGAAAACAACTTGCATCTCTCTCTTATTAATGCATCTATGCATATGTCTCTCTTTATTTTATTTTAGTTAAGCTTCTTTAGATAAAGCAAAGAGCTGAATTCAACACATTGTCTTTGGATGGATCAGTCAAATTTGTCAGACAACAGCCATGCCGGCGGTGTGAAAGGAGCATTTGTATTGTTTTTTATTGCTAAACTAACTAAATAAAAAAAGCAAATCACTGTCACCAGCCAAGAATTCTACCAAAAAATTCCGCTATTGGAAATTGTCAACTTTATCTATATATGGTTGATTACGATAATCGACTAATTGCAGAATGGAAAAATTGGAAAATAATCAGACACGCAGTCACACTCGTTACGATACACGTTTTTTTCTGCATTTTTCAAAAAATTTTGATTTTACAAATTTGATGCGGTTGGTGGCGCTCTAGCTAAAATTAATTTTAAAAATTTGACCTGATATATCATATTTATTTATTTATTTTATTTTATTTCACCTGGACATCTTCAATGGGTCGTCTAGGGAATGCACATGATAAATTACATAACTGACTATTTCTAGCCCTGAAGAACAGTTTGTCACAGTCGAAACGTAGGCCAGGAAATAAATAATTTATATGTGACTGCGTGTCTGATTATTTTCCAATTTTTCCGTTATATTTATATAATAATGTAAATTGAAGCCTAAACAGAAGGCCAAGCACTTGTTCCTCCGCCTACTTTCCACTACGCGGCTTACCTATGTTAGAAATTCTAACTCGTGTGTCGTTCTATACCTTTTAAATTTCAATTTCAGAAAAACTAACTTCATTTCCAAAATATAAATTCCGAGATAAATTCTATTTCAGAAAAAGTAATATCAGTTTCTGAGAAAGTAATTTTATTTTAAAGATGAGAAAAGTCATTACAGAAAAATAAGTTCAATACTTACAAAAAAAATTAATTCAAATTCAGAGTGTAATTTTATATTAAAAAATTATATATTTTAATGCAGTATCCTGATATATAAAAGAGACAACCATAGTATACCTAAAATATTTTTGATTAAGTCTGTACAAGTTTATTTTTTGTAAAAAAAAAAATAGGAATTGAAATTGAATTTACTTTTCCTAAAATTGATGTTACCTTTTCCGAAAATGATTTTACAATTTAAGAAACTGACATTACTTGTTTCTAATATTGAATTTACATTTTCCGAAATTGAATTTGCTTTTTCTGAAATCGAAGTTCGAAAAAATATAGAATATTTTTTCTTGAATTTATTTACTATTTCAATGGGCAAAAATTGATTTAGAAAGTGTAAACTCCACACGTACTTCCACAACCGACATTATTTACTTAAATATTGATATGCGATTTTTAGCACGAGCCCTATTACCTTCCTTACCTACGGTGGTGGAAGATATAAAAATAATCACAAAATGTAACATTTATTTATGAAATTGTCTTATATATTTTCGAGTAAATTTAAATGTCAACCTTCTTCAAGTAGTTTTATCATATACATGTAGTTATTGTGCAGTTTGTACAATAAATTCGTTACAAATCGTTGTGGACAGTAGGCTATTTCATGTAATTATAATTATAAATGAAGACGGAACTTGACATTGCAATTTCTGCAGTTGTAATTTCATAATACAAGAAATTACAACAAATTACTTGAATATATCAAGAAGCTGTGCACATTCCACGTTGCCAAGTTTAATTATGAAACACTTCCTCTTATTTACAAACTATTTATTGTTGATTAAAATAGTGAAACAATTAAAATATTTTCGCATGTAATTGACATATAGATACCTCCCAAGTTGGGACAAATGACGCACGTCTCCTAGCAACGCAGTTCTTAACAAAATTAAAAAATTACATTGTTAGTCATTATACAGATACACCCAGCTATCGCTTCGTACGCGTCATGTATAATGCGATATATTACTAACGATAATAACTCATTCACGAATTTAATACTTATTAGGCATCGAAAGTAGAAAATGCAAATTATTTCTACCAGAACCAGATTACGAAATTATTCTTTATCATATTCTCTTGACATTTTGGTACAAGAGGTAGAAAATCTTTGCAGAATCCTGTGTTTAGTTGTGTGTTTGCCCAAGCGGAACTGATATCTAACTAAGCCTAGTGTTGTGAAAATTGTGAATAAGAAAAATAGTTAAGTAAGTTATGGAATCGGCGTGAAAATTTCTTCGCGTATTCGCAATGTGTCCTAGATTACTCGCTTATTGTATAATGCGTTATACATAGAAATTGTTCATTTATGTAGTCAGTTTTCGAAGTGTGGAATAATTTATTATTTTTTATTTTGAGATTTTAATGAACTTTACTATAATGAACATGATTTATCCGAGAACTACAGGGAAACTGTCTTGAATGTTAATGAAAATCTAGGCTAATAACATTACACGGTCTGAAACGAAAGTTTTGTTTCAACATCTTGAAATTTCGGTTGACCTCAGTTGATTAAGGCATGAAATGGCAGCATTTTTGAATGTGTATTAGCTTCCTAGGTCAACTTTTCTCTTCATAATCATAAACCATTAACTTTTGCTAATCACACCTCATACAATTTCAAAAAATGTGATTATGAGAGTATTATATGGAAACTATCAGCTATTGATTGGGACACCAATCTCTCAAGTACAAACGTAAACGACAATGTCAAAATATTTTATGATATATTGTACAGTCTTCTTGATGTTTACTGCCCTACCATTCGTCACAAAAACCAAAAGTATCCTAAATGGTTATCCGGAAGCTTAATAAAGATTATTAAAGAGAAAAATAAATTTCATAAAAAGTGGAAGTTGCTCAAAGACCAAAATGCGTATAATAGCTTTTCAATTCTACGTAACAGAGTGAAAATATGCATGAATACGGATTACAAAATTACATTAAATATATTGAAGATAACTTGCACTCAAATGTTAATCATTTTTGGCAACACATAAAATATTTAAAAAAAGATAGCAGTCTACCAAATTCGATGCATTATAATAACTCTGCAGCAAATAATGGCGAAGATATAAGTAATCTCTTTGCTACGTACTTTAAATCAGTATACACCACTTCTACTAATACTAATAATAATAGTAACAGGTTACTGACGTCAAATCTCAACTCTATTAATTCGGCTAATCTATTTATTAGTCAAGATGAAATTTTTAAATGCGTATGTCACATAAATGTAAATAAAGGGTGTGGGCCTGATAAAATACACCCGCTGTTCATAAGAAATTGCGCACATTATCTTGCTTACCCGCTTTTCCTTTTATTCAACAGCTCTCTGAAAACCGGTGTATTTCCTTATCAATGGAAAGTATCCTATATTACTCCTATTTTTAAATCAGGTGACAAAAATAATATATGCAACTACAGACCTATTTCTATTCTCTCATGTTTTGGCAAAATTTTTGAGTCTCTTGTTGTTGATAAAATTAAACCAGACTATAACAACATCCTAATTCCTCAACAAACTGGTTTCTCTGAGAAGAAGTCGGTTTTAAGTAATTTAATACCTTTTACTGAATTCATCAGTGGTTGCATGGATAAAAGAGTTCAAGTTGATGTGGTGTATACTGATTTCAGTAAAGCTTTTGACAGAGTCAATCATGATAATCTTGGTGCCATTCTGTTGTCTTATGGTATTCATGGCTCACTATTACGTTGGATTGATTCCTACATAAGAAATCGTTCGCAGTTCGTTTTTTGTAACGGTTACAAGTCTCGATCATTTCCAGTACCATCAGGTGTTCCTCAAGGGTCACACTTAGGTCCTTTGCTGTTCAATTTGTATATTAATTATATTTATAAATGTTTTACACATTGCAAGTTCTCACTTTACGCCGACGATCTGAAAATATTCACTGAAATTCATGATGTACAAGACTGTATCCGATTACAAAGCGAACTGCTTAATTTACAACAATTCTGTACTGATATTGACTTGCATTTAAACATAGATAAATGTTGTGTGGTATCTTTTTCAAGAAATAAAAATATATTCAATTTCTCGTACAGGTTGAGTAATTTTACTTTAGAAAGAAAAACAACAATTAAAGATTTGGGTGTTTTGCTTGATCCCAAATTATTATTTAACGAACATACGGATACCATAGCTAGAAAAGCATACAAAACATTAGGATTTATATACAGGTCACTTAATCGTTTCAATAACATTAATTCATTTATTTTATTATTTAATACCTTAGTACGTCCTATTGTCGAATATGCTTCTCAAGTTAGGAGCCCGTCGTATGCCAATAATATTACTGGATTAGAATCTGTTCAGAAAAAGTTTATTTCACTGCTTAAGTTTAAATTTGGTCTAAATGAAAGTAATTATGAACTTTCATTAAGCATTTTAAATATGTTAACCCTCGAGAAAAGATCTAATGCTGACATGATTTTCTTATATAAAATTTTAAATAATCATATTAATTGTCCTGACATTCTTGTTAACTTTAATTTTCATATACCAAATGTAGTAGTGCGCAACAAGCATTTATTCTAATGTAAAAAATTACAATTCTAATAATTATAAGAACTCTCCTGTGCAAAGATTTATGCAATGCTATAACGAAAATTTTCAGCACTTAGATCCTTTTTGCTCATCTTTATTTCAATTTAAACGAGACTTATATAAAAGATGTATAATTACGTTCAATGTTTATTGTTTATATTGTGTTTGTAAAATTTCAATCGATATTTTTCATTTGTTTTACTTTTGTGCTAAATTTATGTGTTTGTAATTTTTCAAATTGTAATAGTATATGTATACCGAGGAAACCTGTAAATGGATTTATCTGTTGGTTTCCCAAATAACAAAAATAAATAAATAAATAAATAAATAAACTTGTGGTCCAGCCTCTTAATCAGCTAAAGTCCTCTTTTACCGAAGGAGCTTATGGCAAAACACTTCAAAACGATGTATTTCGCTTAGAAAATACCTTCTGAAGCAAGTTTACGCCGAATATATATATATATATATATATATATATATATATATATATATATATATATATATATGTTTCAATAAGGAAAGTTATCTGAATTACCATTAATGTCTTTTAATTAAAATTAATATTTTAAATAATCTACATCAGACGGAACGACGGATCGGAAGAAATATCTATTCATTCGCATCGTAGGATAATATCGACCATGCTGTAGCTCTGCATAAAGGCAAAGGAAGAGAAGGTAGAAAAATTGGAGTCCTCTGAAATAATTTTGTTGGTGAATTACAATTAACACTTTCAGAATTCAGTTGTCTATTCTGAATTACATGTGTTTTCATATTAACCTATTTTGGCAGTGCGACTTTAGGACATATTTAAAATTTTAGAATTGGTTGGGAACATTTAAGAAGTGGAAGAAAAGAATGGTGAAGTGTAATATTGTTGAAGGGAAGGGAACTGCTTTGAATATAATAAATTTCTAAAATTTAAAAAAATATATTTCTAAAGAAATATAAACCATGGGTCTAATTCTCAACAATTCTAGAGTGATCTTTGTATTAATAATGTCGATTTAGTGATTAGAATCGTTTGAAATAATATAAAAGCATTAAATAAATTATAAAAAATTACAATGAAGCTCATCGACAAAAAAAATACGTAATCTCAATTTTCTCCGATTCTTTGAGAATTTATTGGACCAGTATACAATGAAAGTTTCTATTGGTAAATAGATGAATATCTCATAAGCCATAAACGTTTATTTGAAATACATGAAAAATTAAACATAAATTTTCATATAATTTTTTTGTTATAAAACAAGTAAAGTATATTAAATAATGCAATTTTTCAGGTCTCCGAAGACAGTTGTTTAAGTGTCCAGGACGCTAGGTAAATCTATTTTATTTATGGAGTAATAAATGAGTAAATTAGTGTATATGAAAGATTAGGCACTTTGATAATATGAAACTATACGATATGTGATTGTGATTTATATTGTTGTGAGTAGGCTATTAAGAAAAATCGAAAATGATATTTGATACGGAATACCCATCTAAACTTGAGATACTGACAATAAGATATATTTTCATGTGCATTTTCATGTCCGTTGTGAATAAATTTCAATATATTTATTAAAAACATAAATTATTTGATGGTAATATAAAATTTGGTGTCATAATAATTTACTATTGACCTACGACCACACTCAACGAATGTCAAAGTTTATTTACACACATTTTTTTAAAATTTATTAGATTCTTCTGTCATGAGATATGCATCTAAAAGTAAAAAGTTCCTATTGGCGCATGCCATAATAAACAACAAAGAAAATAAAGAAACTACAAGTATTATAAAGTTAATATTTGATCAGAATATTTCTACATTAATCAGTATTTTGTAAAATAAATTATCAGTAAATAATATTGTGCCCAAATTAACTTAAGTTATGCTTAGGTTAGTTGAATTTAGCTTAGATTAGATTAGGTTATGTTATAGTTATTGAAGTTTTAAGGGCGGTAAATACAGTTTACTGCTAGAGGATAAAATTAGATACCTCGACTACGTTTCGGTACCCAGTATTATCCATAAACGGTAAATGCACTTAACGTCCGCTAACTTATTATATTTTTTGTAAGACCAGTCATTTTGCAGCATTTTTATACAATAGATCGAATAAAAATAACAAAAAAAATATTGTCGAAATTGACACTGCGAAATATGGTAGAAATGAAATGGCAGAAGACTTACGTACAGAAAAAAAGATTTGAAATTTTGTCTAATTATAATTAGATATTATTTTATTAGACAATATGTCTAATAATTTAGTAGAATTTACAAATCTTAAATTAGCATTTTAACTAACCCGAAATACATAATAAATATTTTGAAAAAATCGTTAATTTAAATATGTAAATAGTTATTTTAATTACTTATTTTATTTAATTTTACTATATTTTGGCTTCATTATTTTTATCTTTCAAATTTCGGTGATTATCTTATGAATTAGATAAGTAATTAGAAAATTTAAATATATATTTAGTTAATTTCTTTATTTATGTTTAGTTCAATACTAAATATAGTCATTTAATCTAATTTTGTATTCCATTTTACTATAATTTGTTATTACAAATTTAAAAAATTTAACTAAATCAACTTAGATAATTTAATGAAAACATATTAGAAGGCTGCAAATCACAGATTTATTTAGTTAATTTAACTACAATTTAAAAGGTTTGTTTTTTCTGTGCGTCATCAAAAAATATCCCTAAAGTAACGACGCCATATACTACTAAGTTTACATGGGATACTAATGTGGCGCGAGCAGTCATGTGACTTTGTTGGTCTTTCTTGGCAAGCAGATATGGGGACCCGTGACAGAATGACAGCTACTAATATAAATGACAAACGTCATCATTTTTCATTCCAAATTTCATGATTTTCCAATTTCAGGTGGTTTATCTCCTGACTAATGATTCGAGTTTACGCAGTTATACGATTTTGGTCAGCTGTTTTGTTAAAAATTAACCTTGTAATTTGGAAGTGAAAACGTCATTTGCTGTTATATTCACGAATTTTCATCTGAAAAGTCATATAAATCGGGGAAATTTTCTTCTAGTGATGAAGACAATCTGGATATGTTTAGAAAAAATCCGAGGTCAAAGAATGAAAATTATTTAGAAGAAACAGTAATAGTAATCATTTTTTAGTTATATTTCATTTTATAAAGTTTTTTTTTCAGGTCAATGACGCAAGTCTTCTGCCTTTTCATTTTCACCATACCTAGTTGTTTTCGTTTTATGGTTTTACTAAAGGCAACTATGATTTGTATTTATGATAATGCTGTTGTTAAGGTGATGTACAAATTACTTATTCAATTACCGCCTGTGGGCTCTTTGTACGAGTTACTGCCTTAGTTATCTTAACAACCAATTCTTGATCTATAAATATAACCTTTTTTTTTTTTTTTTTTTTTTTCGCGGGTAGGGTGGAAATCTTTCATAGACACCTGGGCTCAACCGGAGCCACAGGTAGTGCCGGATTCATACCGGCTAACACCACCCTCCCTTACTGCCCTCGTGAATGCGGCATCGCATTACCTGCATTTCTTCATCATTCACGAGTTGTCTGTTTGTTTGTTAGTGCTGTGGTCGTCTACCTCTCATCCTCTCGTGTTTCTTTCATCCGTTTCTTTTTCTGTCATGATGCTTTGTACGAGATTGGCGATCTCCAGCCAGTTATCCTCGCTCTCTATCATTATGGAGATTAAGGTTGTCGAAGTAAGTCTTTGTATATTTTCTTTAGTAGCTGCTTGCTGACGTAAGCCTTCCCATTTCGCGCACTCGAAAAGCGTGTGTTCCGCCGTGTCGATGCTGTTGCAGTACCTACATACCGCCGACTCTATTTTCCCTATTCTTGCAAGGTAAGCCTCAAAGCAGCCATGTCCGCTTAGGCATTGCGTCATATGGTAAGTGGTTTTACCATGCTGGCATTCTAGCCAGGGCGAAAGGTCGGGCAACAGTTTGTGCAGCCACTCGCTGCTGCTGTCGTTCGCCCATCTGTCCTGCCACTTCCTACCCCTTGCCTCTTTTACCTCTTTCCTTACCTCCTTGGTGGCTTTATAGGTGTTCTTTCTTTCTTCTATTATCACCTGTAGGGGAGGTAGTTTAGCTAGCACTTCAGCCGCACTTGTGCCAATCGTGCGGTACCCTCTGCAAATGGCTATCGCGACTTGTCTGTTGCACCTATTGAGTAATATGTTACATTTTTGGTATTTGAGCGTGTCTGCCCAAATGGGTGCCGCGTATGTTACTATATTCTGCATCACTGCCGCCAGCAACCGCCGTTTGCTGTCAGAGGGTCCGTCTATCCTTGGCATTAGTTTTTGAAGTGCTGTTATAGTCCGGGTTGCCTTTTTGGTTGCCTCCGAGACGTGGTGTAGGAAGTGCAGGTTCTGGTGGAGGTGCACCCCCAGGTACTTTATTGTCCTCTTGGGTGTTATTGTTATGTTATTTATGTTATACGTGACCGGCGTGTGTCGTTTCCTTCCGATGAGGAGGATTGCTTCGGATTTTTCCGGAGCAATCGTCATGCCGTGTTCTGTTACCCATTCCTCGATGGATAGGAGTGTGTGGTTCACGTTGACCATTAACATCCTCTCTCTTTTTTCTGTCGACAATATTGCGAGGTCGTCCGCAAAGGCCAGTATAGTGGTGTTTCTTGGTACTGGTAGCCTGAGTACGCTGTCGTATAGTATATTCCAGAGAAGCGGCCCAAGTATCGACCCTTGTGGAACCCCGCAGGTCATCTTGTACGTGCGCCCCTGGTACTGTATCCACCTATCCTGCAAGTAAGTGCCTATCAAGTTGATCATTGGCACTGGGAAATCTTTGTCTTTTAGTGCTTCCATGATTTTGTCCCATGGTGCTGAGTTGAAGGCGTTCTTGATGTCTACAGTGACCAGGGTGCATAGGCCTCGGCTTCTCCGCTTGGTCAATTGCTTGTTGGCTGTCTCCATGACGAGCTGTATTGGGTCTAGGGTGGATCTGCCTCGTCGGAATCCAAACTGGTTTTCGGCTAGCTCATGCCCTGCTATAAATATAACCTAGAGTCTTGGAAACCCTATCAGTAAAGAATAGGAAAACGATAGTGCAGAAATTAAATTAGTTACTGATCATGTAATTCTGATTATTTACTTAAAAACTGTTCCAATAACAGCCTTATTATAATCACTTTTTTTCTTGGTTTAGTAATTAACCAGTTTGGGGTTTAAAAATTGAAATTAGCACAATGAAAATTTATTACCCTTATGCTAAATATCGTTTCTTCATCAATACTTGTATAATAAAGCAGTATTTTATAAATGAGTAAATTTATTAATATTGTAACAGTTTATTTATAAAATGACATAATGATCTATAAATTACCACAGCGTCTCTTTTTATTTTAACGTTACCCAAATAACGTTTATATACACTAACATAATTCCCAATTTCATAATACCAAGAAATTTTCGTTCGTTTCCTAGAAAGCAAATAAGCAAGCATTTTTTTTCTGTTGCGAACAGTACAGTTTATCAATTTCAAATAATAAACAGTTTTCACTTCTAAAAATAAATTTTTGATGTTTTGCAACATTTCTTGAATCTATAATTAGTTGCTAGCGGAAATTATTTCCATTTTTAGACAACGTGATGCGATTAGTTTGAAGGATACGTCAATTAGGTCACAGTAGGATATAAACTAATTGTCCTTATATTCTATAATGATTATCAGATATGACAGTTATAAAGCTGATGTCATTCCGAACACAAATTTTCTTGCAGTACGTCATTGTTCGACAGATTTCATAACTTTTTAATCAAATGCAAATTTCAGTTATTAACTTTAATGTGAAATCATGCAATTTGTTATAAATTATTAGCTTTATGTGCAGATATATATGAATCATGGGTACATTTTCTATTTATAGACTTACATAAATTGTCATTTGATATGTATCATTCACGAAAATTTTATATTTTATATTGCATCTCGTACAGTTTCGTAACGAATAAAATTAGAAATTATTTGGTAGTAAATTAAAGCAATGAAATATTTATGGGTTTAATTATTTTGCAATTTCATTTTGCTATACTGGGTGGAAAGTTATACTTTTATAACGTTTCACATTTATTCGTATTTCTGATCTCCATTTTCATGTAAATAAATGATAAAGATAGCAATCGTAAGGTAAGATTATTTTACATTAAACGAAACTAATATCTAATAAAACTAAATGTATTTAAATTAGATACTTTCAAATCAAAATGCCGTGAAAACAACAAAAAAATTTAAATTTGACAGATTTTAATTTATTGAATTGTACTGGCACAATTTATTGATTATTAATAAATCATAATAAGTAGTTTTTATACATATTTTTTAAATATCTTAGCACCATAAAAATCATCAAATGTACCTTGTATACCTTGCCACGCAAAAAATAAATCAAAATAAATTATAGGATTGGTAAAACGTGACAGTTTAATTTACCTTTTTGTTTTAATTCCATGGCTCGCATTATAAAATTGTAATTTGTGTAAATTTTTGTATCTAATTTCTGGGCTTCCAAATACAGGATATACATTTTTTAAGCGGCTATTGTATAAATAGTAGGGTAAACGTATCCTTTGCAACCGTAAAGAATCACTCTTATTTTGACATCTTTCAAGACTACTTTATGGCCGCATTAATTTTACGGCCGTTTTTACTTTACGGCCGCATTTACTTTATGACCCCAATTGTCAATCCTTTGTTTAAATAGCAAATAAATTTTGTATTGCATTGCAGTTTCATAAATTTCAGGCGAGATATTGGAAAAATCGTTGTCGCTATCACTTATTTTCTTACTCAACAACTCAATTACTGTAGTTTGATTATTTTTACTTTTCATTTATAATATATTTTAACATTAAGCAGATTGTTTTGTGAATTCTCTCAAATGACATCGCGGAACTCTGCAAGTGACATAAATCAATCAGATATGAAATGTATAAAATAAAAATAAAAATTATATCGGCTTCGTGGCCGAGCGGATTAGCGCATATCTCGTAGCTCGCAGTAACGTCATCCAACCCATGTTCCGTGCGTTCGAATTCCGTCGACCGACAAAGTGTGATTTGACGTAAAAAATAAGTACAGTTACTTGTATTTCTTACACTCGGATTCTATAAGCTGGCCACTTATACATCTTAATTAAATGTAGCAATGGCTAGAATCCAATCGACAGTACGGCAGTGGTAAACACTGCTCGGTAAGTTCGGTTAGAGGGTAAACGGCGACAGCTGAATATAACCCCTAAATAAATAAAAATTTATAACTTTGTGATAATCGCCTAAAAATATTCTGTGCACCTCGACTTAAAAGTTTCTTTTTAGCCTCATTTGATTATCTAGTAGAAAACTTCAGATTCGGTTAAAAAGGCTATTTTTATAGTCTTAATACACAAATGACTATTTTCTACGATCAATAAAAAGTAGACTTTTCGAACGTCAGTTGGTTAAATGATTGCAGACCATAGTACTTTGCAGACCGCTGCTAATAGATGCTAATGCTAATAGTTAACCGTCTACCAAGTAGGTACTTTACAAACTATTCATTCAAAATTTTCGCTTTCATAGATGTGATGATATACAAGTGGAAAATGACAAAATTATTATTGATTACATTTAAATATTGATTAATCTTTTGACCGTAGAAAAAAGGTTGTGTGTGTATGATTTTGCAGTCCTGGTTACTCTTGACACAGATTACATATACTATCGTAACCAGATGCGACACTCTCTGTCGGTACCTTTGAAGTTAGTGTCTCCAAAAAATTTTATTGGCGGCCATGTTTTTAATGAAATAATTTACTATCTCAAAATCCTACAAATATGACGACAGTACAGCTTGGCTTGTAGCCGAGTTGGTTAGAGCGAGGGTTAGAGCAAACACCGAATCTATGTGAGGTCGCGAGTTCAAATCCGTATAAAGAAGTTTCTATTTTTCAATGTTTTTTTTTCTAAATAGTCATTAGATATCATTTTATTTATATATATTACTAATATAAAAACTAAGAATTAAATAATACAATACCTATTATTTATAATAATATGTAAAAATTATCTGCTACACTATGCATTAAATGACAGCATAACATAAAAAAACTAAGAATCAATTAAGCCATTCCTTATTATTTGTTATAATAATAATAGTTTTTTTCCTTTTATTGTATTAAAGTTCTTGTTTATAAACTTTGCTATCAAGGATGGGTAAATTCAATTTCTTTAATTTACTTTACAATATTTTTAATGATATTAAATTGTATGGCTACAATTTCAAAATTTTGAAAAAAAAGTGTTCAATTTTATTTTTACGGCACTGACTTTTATATTTCATATTTATTTTGCAAACTATAACGGCAAACTAAGAATACGCCATTTTATTAACGAAATATGGCATGCGCAAACAACCTGCGCAGTTGAAAATTTGCCCCAACGAAATAGCCGAGTGTCGCATCTGTATACGGTAGTATAGATAATCTGTGCTCTTGGGTGGCAGGCTCTAGCCTCGGTCTATAAAAAGCTACTTTCAACTCTTGGTATATAATAACTACTGTTTATTGATTTACATATATCATTTGATGTTCTACAATTTTTATTACTCGTGTTGTCTAAAAAAAAATTAGAAGCATTACGCAAGGAAACTGTTTTCCATATTATAAACGCTTTTGTACAAAGACACGCCTTCCCACCAGGTATATAAATTTAATAACTTAGGATATATTAACAACATATTGCTGAATTAATCAATGTTATTATACGTCTAAAAAGTAAATTAACATTGTACAAGAAGTTCTGGTTCAGTAATTATCTCCGTTTCCTACTGTCATAAATTCTTGCAAGATCTCAGTTGAAATCCTATAATGATATTTTACAACCAACAAATGTACATAACAAAAATATGCTTGAGAATGTTAAGAACTTGTAGATGCAGCAGGTTAACCATATAGAATTTTACTGACAACATACATATATTAGCATAATCGTAAATGGAAAAATAAAGTGAGGCTTAATTCTAAAATAGACTAATTTTATGTCCAACAAGTTATTTCCTGCTATATTATCTATTAAGAAAAGCAGTTCTTATTTATCACTAAATTAACAGATTTTTATTTATTGAAACATTAAAACAAGAGTTTTAGTAGAATAATAACTTTTACGAATTTCTATTATATTCGCTGTTTAGTGTTTAACTTTAACTAATAAAATAAAATGACTATTATTATTATAGTAGGTAACTTCAGAAGTACCTTCTGGTATTGATAACTTGCAGAGTTTTTACCAAGTATTTTACAATATATTAACTCTCTCTTAGATAAAAGTAAAATTATAAAAAGCTTAGAAGAAGGAATGAAAGTACGTCATTGCCAAATCAATAGTATGTTCCTCTAAAAAATAATAATAGTTTATATATCAAGCGATTGCATTCCTTGGGCTACGCCCTCAGGATTCAATCTTCGCTCTCGACAAATAATGACGAACTTTACTCCCGTGTTATATACAATATTTTATATACAAATGGAAAAATTCGTTATTTAACAAAAGAGCATGCGAAATTAGTGAGAATGAAGCACATTTCTATAAACGAAGAAATACTATTCATTTTAAAATTAATTTTATAAAAATCATTATATTTTTTTTCCAAAATAAATATAATTAACAATATTCCTTATCTGTTTAACAAAGGATTTGAATCACTTTATTTCCCTAGGGAGTACTTTATTTCCCTCGGTAAATAATGAAGCACATTAAGTTATGTTTTTAATAAGAATAAAGTTAACATTATTTACCTGTTGTATATAAAATGTCTTAAACGTTACATCGAAATGTGCAGGAATAAGTAGAAGAAAAACATTGAAAACTGGAGAAATGCCAAAAATAGAAAAAAGTTATAGGAATGGTTTTGCAAATATAGGTTAAGAAATCTTCCAGTTACGACTGAATTCATGAAAACTAAAGCACATATTTTACATAAAATTTTGAAGGAAAAAGATGATTTTTTTGCAAATGATGTATAGTTACAAAAATTTAAACGTAGATTTGGCATCAGGTTTTTAACAATATCTGGTGAAAAGCCATCTTCAAATCCCGAACTTGTGGAAACATTTAAAGATCTACGTGCGATTATAGATAGATTAAATCTAAAACACGACCATATCTATAATGCGGATGAAACTGGTCTGTTTTGGAAATTTTGCCCGAAAAACTATGGTAAGGAACGATGAAAAAACAGCCCCAGGGGAAAGACTCAAAAAGCAAGACTTACTTTTCTGTACAAATGCATAATTAAATCCCTCGTAATAGACAAAGCAAGAAAACCTAGATGTTTCAAGAACTTTTAATTACATGCTTGGATGACATCAGGAATAGTGATTCTGTCGAGAAGAGATATTTCTCGATTCTCGTCTCGTCTTGACGAGATGAAACAGAAATGTAAAAAATATTTTACGAGGCGAGATATATTTGCCGAGATCTCGATTCTCGAAAATTGTTCCGAGATTTCTCGGTTGTTATTTTTCTCATGAGTTATATTTGCAAACGTGTGAAATTTAAAATATTTTTAGTGATATATGTTTCTATTTAGCTGTGGCATTTTTGAACAAAAAGATAATAAAGTATTTGACATTTTATCTGTCAGTTTTTCTTTTCAAGTGACTTGAAAAGTTTTTTCTCTCGCACAATGACATGAATGCAAGAGAGACAATTGAATAGACTTTTAACGAAAAACTTTTAAAGAAAAACTGTAACATGCACTACTTTTTCTTAAAAGTCCCTACAAATTTTAACTCCCTAGTAACTATCAAATGTCATTTGCGTTTATATTTTTGTTGTATACAAGTAGTGTTATAAGTGGTCGATATTAAACTGAAAAATGGCAAAATGGGATAGAGAAGTAATTGAAATATTAATGAAAGTATAACTTAAATTTTGACACTTCGATATTTTAATTCACGCAAAACTTGATCGTGTAAATATAAGGTCACTTATAGAGACACTTTTCAAGTAACTTGAAAATAAAAACTTCATCGTGTAACCCAGGCTTTAGCTAAGATTTTTAACGTTATTTTCTTTTTAGTGTTTTATAACAGATTAGAAAATGCTAGATAAATATTAAATTAATAACATAATAAAATTTGCACAAGTTTTAGGTTATATCAAATTTTGACGGATAACACGTTAAATATTTATTTTTTTGTTCAAATTACTATTAATACAAAATTGAATAAATTTAACAATTAATTTATGGGATCAAAAATACATAT
Organism: Ophonus ardosiacus; assembly: GCA_943142095.1. NCBI lineage: Eukaryota > Metazoa > Arthropoda > Insecta > Coleoptera > Carabidae > Ophonus > Ophonus ardosiacus. Next base: position 32,514,924 of record OW964830.1, read on the forward strand.
TAAATTTCCATCGAGAAATCTCGGCGAGAATCTCGGCCGAGACGAGTCTCTATTAAACGAGACGAGAAAAATTTCGAGACGAGACATAATTTTATGATTGTGAAACGAGACGAGACAATGAATTTTTCGTCTCGTCTCGTCTCGTCTCGTCTCGACCGAATCACTAATCAGGAATTTTTAAAAATTTGTCCTGTTCAAAGCGATACATGCTTAATTTTTAATTTTTCACGAACTGGACACTTAATTTACATAACATCCCTTGCCCATAAAATAAATTCTTCTAAGTCATGCACCTGCCGAAAATTTACATTCAGATGATAGAAATATCTTCACTATCTACATGCCTCCAAATGTAACTCTCTTAATCCAATCAATGATCAAAATGGTTTCAAATTACAAAATTGTACTTTCGATCAAGTTTGTTGTCATCAATTATGTCTTCAAAATCTGAAGACATGTCAAAACTATTGAAAGAATTAACGATTAAAGGTGCAATAATAAACCTTTCTCTGGCATGGTAGAGACTTGAGGTCGACACAATAAAATAATGCTGGCAAAAGATTTTGAATTTTGCTGAAAACAGGGATTATGTTATGATCCGGAAGAAAACATTTCTCTTAGCATTCTCAAGGAGAAAATGAAACAGAGGAAACATATAAAGAAGTCACTAATTTATTCAAATAATTAAATAAAGTAAAATTTAATTTTAGATAGAATTTTCATGTTATGAAATTCATAAGAGGAATGAGGACGATAGAAATGAACAGTACAGTTATGAAGATGAATTAAAGATATGATAGCTGAAGACCAAGGAAATGATAAACAAATTATTGAAAGTGCACCAGAGGCTATAGACGCTTTTAATAAAGTAATACTGTGGAACGAAAGATATATTTTTAGTATTGATGATCTATTCGTATTGCACAAATGCAGGGATAAAACAATACAGAAAAGTATGAGCGCAAAGATAATTCAAAAACAACTAACTGAATACTTTAATATAGTGCAATAGAATAATGTATTAGTAAATCACTTTAATATAAGTTTCAATTTAATGAACATTTCGATTGTATGAACACCGTCGGTTTCTCTTAGTTTACATAATTGAGCGTCAACTGTAGTACAGTCAGTGGCGTAGCTACCGTGGAGCAGTTGGAGCAAACTGCTCCAGGCGCACTAATTATGAGAGCGCAAAATTTGGCAGAGCAAAAAAAAAAAATAAATTTTTAATTGATGCTATTTAGCGCTATATATTTTTTACCTCCCGCTACCCTTGGTAAGGGAGGTATAGGGATCGTGCTAAAAATCTCATATCGAGATTTTAGTAAATGACCACGTTTTAAGGTCCCTAGAATCCATTTTTAACATTTTCACGATGATGTCTGTATGTGTGTATGTGTGTGTGTGTGTGTGTGTGTGTGTGTGTATGTGTGTATGTGTACGAATTTTGTTTGCACTCTAACTCAAATACTATCATTCAGAAAATTCTGAAAACTTGTATTTTTACCCTATTCTAATAGAAATAGAAGCCATTAGATTTTGGTGTAAATCGGATAAACGGAAATGGTACTTTACTTGAAGCTCATAATGGTTTTTCTTCAAAAAATACCATTAAATGCCATTTTTTCAAATTTTATGTCTTATGAAAATTAAAGATTATTGAATTTTCTACAGGAATACATTAATACTTTTTCTATATATTTTACAGATAAATTTAAAAATAATTTTTTTTATTAGTCGCGATGCCTAAGATAAAAACTTTTCCTTTGTTATACAGTTCATTTTTCAAATGAATGTAACTGACAGTAAATGTCACTGTCAGAAAACTTATCACTTCAAATTAATAATAGTGACATTTTAAAAAGAAAATAGTAAATAAAGCAATAGTTTTCTGCAATGGAACAGTTTGCAGCGTTAGTATTTACGTAGGTAGGTATGTATTTAAATTAATAAAAATTAAATAGCGGGAGGTTTTGTGTTGGCCACATCAGATTTTTTCCTTGTGTAGTGCAGAATATCTATTTAAGTCTTTCAATGAATTTGTTATTTAATATTTTAATAACTTCATACAATCTTCTAGCATTATTTTATTAATTTATTGTGTATAGCGCAATAAGCGGTATCCCAAAAGCGACAATAAGTATAATGGGGAAGTTTAGCGATTTTTTTTTATTTTTTCATTCCATGGGAAATGACTTGAAAAATAATGTAACATGTTTTATTTTTTTCAAAAACGCCCAGAATTTTCGGAAAAGCCGATTTTAAATTGTGATGACGTCGGTAGAGGCTTGGCACAACGTATGTCGACTTATACACTGACGCACGCGGTTACGGTTACCAGTGAAGCGCATTTACACTTTGTTACGACCTACGTTCAAATGGTTCGATTTCACCGTTCTGTCTGAGTTTGCGCATAACTGACTTGTGACGTACTTAGAGTTTACCTAAAAAATATTAATTATAAATAAATGGAGAAATAATTTTAATTTTTAATTTCAATATCAGCAGTCATTTGTGTTATATTTGTGAGAAAATAGTATGTTATGTAGAATTTTTACCATGCTAAACTTCCCCATTATACCCTGCAGTGGTGTAACTTAGCGGCAGATTTCAAACGCGCTCAATATGCATGTGTTGAAGATAACATGAAAAGTCAATGGTGCCGACATTGTCGCTTCTACTTATTTAGCTATTTTTTGTGATTTAGTTAGGTAGAAGCGAAGTATGGCCCTTGACCTGTGTATTTGCTTTATTATTGAAATGCTTTGAATTTTTAATAAAGAATTATTAAATAAGATGTTTTAAACAGCAAATAAATACATATGTTTATATTTTTATATTCAATACAAAATTTGACTGGAAGTCTTCCAAGAAACAAGGGGGCGCATCGATTTTTCTTGCTCCAGGGCGCTGAATATATAGCTACGCCACTGAGTACAGTAGATGTATGAGTGAGAGAAGTGAAGAGAGCAAATGTTGTGACATAGATGTTAAGGGCAATAAATACTCGAATGTTTTAAAAAATAATAACTTTTTTTAAGTTAGATAGTCCCTGTCGCAGAAGGACTAGTTTTAATATAAATTGGGATATTTATGTTTCTTCGCCCTTTTGTATTACATCAAACGGTTTAGTCTTATTTCTTGTAGGTCGGTCTAGTTGAGAATCTGCTTATAATTAACTCGTTCATTAATAATTCCCAGGTACTGCATTTGTCTATAGGCTTTATTTAAATACACTTACGTGGCTTGTTTAAGTTGCGCATGCGTAAAACTATCATAACTCAAACAGGCTAGAGAACATGTTCGTTGAACGCTGAAGACACACACGGTAGCCGATAACGAGAAAACTATAAAACTCAGTAAGTGCGGTAACTGGAATGGTAACTACTTCAAGTGGTTGCCGCTACGTGTCTCTGGCCGCGGTTCTACACGACCACCGGATTTATGGTTGATGGCTGAAAGCCACTTAAATCAAAATGGCTGCTGTTGCCGCTTGTTGTAGGAGGCAAAGTGTTTGCTTTATGAGAGCCACTGCCACTACACCAGGAAATTTCATTTCTTTCACTTACTACCAACTTAAATAATTGCTACATAAATTCTACCTAAACAGTTTTAATTCTCGTAACTCTTACTCGTAATTTAAACATTTCAATTTATTACACTCGGAGGAAAGTACAGGGTAGAATATTTTTTATCGTTTAATTTAATGTCAGTGCAACTGCTAAGGTCATGTGCCACCATCCGGAATGCTACCTGCTGAGTACTACTAAGTTCCTGTGCGTTTACCACTGTGTTTACTTTGTAATAAATTTATAACGTTTATAACTTTTCTAGGAATTTTTATTTTTCTGCGTATAGTGTGGGAAATTATATTCTACGTTCATTTATGATATTCAGTAAAACGAGATATAATAACTAATATCCAACTAGGCCAGTAATTTTTTTTTATTATTATTATTATTATTATTATTATTATTATTATTATTACATAATTAAAAGATTTTACAGCTGGGAGTACTGGAAGTAAAAAATAGATGTCTCTGATATTAAAATCCAAACAATAGTAAAACCTCTAAGGAGAAAAAATGCCAAAAATAAAGAGAGTATACATTATGTTATGTTGACAGTTCAGTTGTTCAATAATATACATACCTAGGTTACAGGCTGCATCGTAATCGTACACATTTTTAGATTTCGTTGGTAATAATTTTAGAACAGCTGTAAAAGCAGCATCAACAATTTTTTTTCTGCCATTGTTTCTTTGCTGTATTCTTGATATTCCATTTTAAAAGTTTATAACAACAGTTTGTATTATCAGCGTGTGAATATCAAAGATTAGGTACTAACTTGCTATATTCTTTGAATTTTCACTAGCTTTTAATTCTTCATAGCTTGGAATTTGTGATTTTTTACTCCCAGTGGCAAAAAAAAGTACAAACAACTCATAGTCTAGTCGTAGGCTATAATAATAAGGCTTTATTCCACGAAAGGTCGGATATCTTTGATTAATGGATATCGTCTAGTACTAAAAAAAAATCCAAGTTTTCCGCCTTTGTGCTCTGCCGGAAGCACCGCCAACTTGGCAAAATGATGCAAATAATATTTTTTTTCAAAATATCTCCTCGTCATAAGACATTAGAGCAGAAATAGTTATGATCAGTTTTGTAGAAGACAAAATTCCCTTACTCCCTACAAATTTGATCTAAAACAGCGTTTCAAAACCATTATATATTGTCCAAATTTACTGAATTCAATTTTTGCAATTAACTTCGATGGATGAAACAATACTGAATTTATATTTGCACATCTCTACGGCATTTTTTTTGTGTCAACGGTGTATCATTTGCATATGTTCTTTTGTTTTAAACATCAAGAATATGACATTAATGAGGTCATGCAAAAAAAAATAATTGTAACTTTTTTCTGTTTAAATCGAAAAAGGATAGTCTAATTCATCGATCAGTATAATTAAATTATTTTTTATTTATATTTTTTGTTGTATAAAATCGTTTTAAAGTATGGTATTTTTAAAAAGTTGCAAAAACCAGCCATGTTTTGTCGTCACAACGTTACAAACGAAGTTCAGACTCATTTCAAACAGAAATTTTATATGGACACATAATTTCTAAAAGAAAAATATATATAAACTATAAATTGAGGATTACATATCTAAATATGCTATATTATATTAATATAATATCGTTCTATTTATTTTTATAAATACAATTTTCATTTGGCGTGAAATTATCTACGTTACATCAGATGTTTCTTTCACTTTTGAATCTTTGATTAGACGGTAGGAGGTTATAAACGCATATGAGACATTAAATATATTCCAGAATATTATTTTATTCTTTATTTTGGCACGAAACAACGTTCCATCGACATGTTTACTTTCATAAATTTTAGGTTATCTTTAAATGTCACTTTGACGTTTAATACAATGTGAAAGTCAAAATGGCCGTGCTTCTCACTCTGTGACGTCATTGGACAAGGGACGAAGCGGGGGTCTTCAGCCGCATTTTAAAGAATGTCATTTTCAATTACAATTTTTTCATGATTAAAGATCGATTTGAGGAAAAATAAAAAATACGGGTCTATTATTTTTCACTACTCTATCGATTAAAATTATAAAAAAAAAGTCGTGCATGACCTCATTATTGTTTCCTTTTTAATGTAAAAAAATGAAAAAAATTCTCTTTTCAAAGTTGATACTATATAATTGGAATAATACTACCTTTTTTCCCTGAAGAAGGCACCAGTTTATGGTGCCGAAACGTTGGGTTTTAATAATAAATAAAAGGTAGTATTATTACAATTATTAATATGAGTTCTGAAAGATATTTTAATAATTTGATACTATATGCTATATAAAAATATGTTGTCGCCAGCGCATATATATATATATATATATATATATATATATATATATATATATATATATATATATATAATTAATAATAAAATAAGAAATATTAAATGTATTTCCCAGAAAAAGTTTTTAGTAATATCTATGACACATTTATCTGTCAATTATAAACATTTTAATTTTTGCACTTGTTTGCACATGGGCTGTGAGATTCATTATAATGGATTATTTTATATATTTATAATTCTCTATCTCTAAATCTATAGAAGATATAATAAAAATATTCAATATATCGGATATAGAATTTTATATTCTTTAATATTCACGTACACACACACACACACACACACACACACACACACACACACACATACACACACACACACGGACACACGTACAAACACACGCACGCACTCACACACGCACGCGCACACACACACACACACACACACACACACACACACACACACACGCACACAGGCACGCCGCACACGCACAGAGAGAGAGAGAGATTATTGTAAAAATGTTCAAATCGGATTCTATTGACCTTAAAATGAGCTTATTCACTAAAATCTGGATATGCGAGTTTTAGCATCCAATACCTTTAGTAAAAACTAGTTATACGTCAGGTCATCAGGTAAACGTCAAAATATTGTCACATACAAAGTATGTGCAAATGTCATGACATACAGATACCTAATGCATTAAAGTTCTATAATTTGCAATAATTAATAACTAGGCTAATTTTTGATAAAAATACAAGTACACTTCAAAACTAGTTTCGCTTCGGCAGAAAGTGCTATTTAAGTTCATCCACAACTTCATAATTTAAACTATAAAAAAATTATGAAGAGTTAAACTTTTTGTCATAATAATAACAAAAAAGTTTACATACCTACGCTACAATTAAATCACTGCATTATAAAATATTGAAGTTTTTCTATAACATTTCCAATATTTAATTCGTATGAATTATATATAATTAATAAAACTGCAAGTGTTAACGAGTAATTATTGTTAAATTTATGGAGATATCAACGCCTGATATGAACAGATGTGAGGGTGTGTGGAAAATGATTGTCGTCGATAAGTTTTTATTTGTGGACTAAACTGTAAAAAACATTCCTATGTAACAATTAGGTGTAATAGTGAGTGTAAATTTCCATGCATGTAATATTAAACAGTATTATAGATCTATTTAATGATATAATTCTTTATATTTCATCGCTAAAGAATGCACGCTAAACAAATATTCCTTTCAATGTTTAAATATCTGTTGTGAATAAAAATAAAGATTAATTGTTACCAACACATACCATTCTTTAACAATTCTTTTAAATCTAGTACAAATTCTCTCTTGCAAATATTCCGGTAGGTAATTATAATTAGCATATAATATAAAATTTAAATGAAAGATGCATTCTTATTCAAATCACATCTTAATGCAAATTACATTCCAAATTAACAGTAATAAATCAAGTGAAACACATCAATAAATTCCCAAATTTACAATAATCCAGACTTTCCAAAACTCTCCGCATTACAGAATAACAGAATCGCATCTTCTCTTCCACATTAATTTGCATTTGACACGAGAAATCAAGACAGCATCGATTTAGGATAAAGACAAGTGAGCATCAGCAGAGAAAGTCGCCTGGGGCCTGCGTTTTTTTGTTGTTCCATAACTGCGCGCAAAACGTCCGTAAACGCACATAAACTGGTGACGTAACACGCTAATGTGACATGTGAACGTAGCATAATTGCATACAAGACGCTTATTACTATACACCCTCTCTCTTGCACTCAAGTATTTTAAGTGAAATTGTAATTGTCTCTCTTTATCGAGAGTGTTTATTGTTTGTTGTTGGAGCGTTGTCGATGAATGTCTTACACACAGCAGGCCGTGTAAATAAATGAACAACGTGCTTGAAATAATATTGGTGTTGAATACTGATTTCAGTATTGTCATGTGTCAACAAGGCTAAGAAGTAGATCTACACTGGTTTTTTATTCGACAACGTACAGATCAAGATTGTAATCAAGAATCAAGATTGACAATGAATTATGTTTGCAATAAGTGCAAATATATATATATATATATATATATATATATATATATATATATATATATATATATATATATATATATATATATCTGGGTAGAGCATATTTTTTGTGCAAATTATATAACAAAATTATACACACAAGATGTCTCTAAAATAAGAGATTCCTAAGCCCAAAATAAGACGATTTAACTAAACTTACGTATATCCAAAGTGCACCGATTAGTCAGTATTCTGAACAATTTGTTTGATTTGAATGAAATTTGGTATAACAATCCATATGGATATAGTTCATCTTTAAGATATTTTTGAGACCCTTTAATCCGAATTGCTGCATGTAAGGGGATATTTAGTTAAACGATTTGTTCGGATTACTGACTTTATATGCATAAGTGTAAACAATGTCAATTTAGAAAGTTTTTCAATATTTTTTACGGTACTTCAAAGAACAATAAACGCTGAAATTATGAAATAGAATTAAAAAAAAAACATAATTATTATCTTAGCTTTAACGTTATTTTTACCTCCCGCTACCCTTGGTAAGGGAGGTATAGGGATCATGCTAAAAATCACATATCGAGATTTTAGTAAATGACCACGTTTTAAGGTCCCTAGAATCCAATTTTAACATTTTCACGATGATATCTGTATGTGTGTATGTGTGTGTGTGTATGTGTGTATGTATACGAATTTTGTTTGCACTCTAACTCAAATACTATAATTCAGAAAATTCAGAAACCTTGTATTTCTCCCTATTTTAATAGGAATAGATGCCATTAGATTTTGATGTAAATCGGATAACCGGAAATGGCACATAATGTCATTGTAAAATTATAGATTATTGAATTTTGTACAGGTATACATTAATACTTTTTCTATATATTTTACTGATAATTTTAAAAATCATTTATCTTTTTTTAATTCCGAAGCCTAAGATAAACACAATTCCTTTGTTACACAGTTTATTTTTCAAATGAATGTAACTGACAGGTAAACGTCATTGTCAAAAAACTAATCACTTCAAATTAATAATAGTGACATATTAAATAATAAAGAAAATCGTAAATAAAGCAATAGTTATATGCAATGGAATATAATATAGTTTGAAGCATTACTAAATACGTAGATATGTATTTAAATTAATAAAAATTAAATAGCGGGAGGTTTTGTGTTGGCCGCATCAGATTTTTTGTGTATGTATTTGCATTACCTCTACATATTGCTATGTAATATTATTCTGTAATTAGGATGTAAGTGTCCTGTTGAATAATAAATAAAAAATTCTGAAAAAAATTGGAAACTTTTGTTTGTTTTAGGCCGTTCATTCCAGCTTTGCTCAGCAGTAGCCGATGTATTATCTATTCCTATTTGTTAATCAATGTACATACATAAATACATACATACGAGTACATCCATCCATTGAAGTTGAAATCTCGGAGTGAAATGATTATCACATCCCGCCACTTCATAGAGGTGGAAATTTAAAGCAAAATTTGAAGGATCTTTCTAAGAATCACACATGTTTGTTGTTGCGTTAGGAGATATTTTATCAAACAGTTCGGTTTAAAGACTTTTTGTTCGGATTACCTATTTTACCCGATGTTCGAATTAACGTTGGTTCAGATTAAAGAGTCTGTATTGTATTAGTGAACCACTAGTGCATGAAAGTTGGATGTCACGACCATGATTAGTCCATAACTTTTAATAGAAAAGTCAGTAATGTAAAATTATTGTTTTTCTGTAAGATATATTCAACAACAAACTTTTTTGTCTCTGCGTAGGTTGTGATATATGTAGCGAATTTTATCGAGCGGTCTATCTAAATGTCAAACATCAAATTTTTAATGACAGTAACAAGGGTTTGAGTTGTCAATCTTCTCAAGTTGTATAAAAGTACGATAATATTATTTGTCTAAATGGCAGTAAAATACTATTATGCCGAACAAACGGATATGTTACTAGTTTTAGAATATTGCGAAGGAAATTTTTGACAATCCATATAACCCCATAAAACTGTTTTATAAAATTTGTACATTCGATCTGTTCCGTTGATATTATATTTATATACTAAATAGTTTTCATCACTATTATAACTGTGTGGATTTCACATATTAATCATCGATATTTGTTAACGGTTGTTACAAATATTTCATTATTTTTTCTGACTTGATTTAACCCTGAACAGGATCATAGTTATGATCGAAACGTTGTTTTGTAATCAATAAAAGCATACAGATTGCAGTTCCGAATATTTTATTTTCTCCTACATCAATTTATATTTATATTTTAATTCCTTATCAAGTTATCATATTTTTGGTAACCTAGCACTTTTTGAGATGTGTCGCATTGTTAGGAATTTTGTATGCAGAATTCGATGTGCTGTTCGACATGTTGGAAAGATCGGAAGGACCATTGCACACCGGATAAATGCATAGGGACAGTGTAGGCATTCGGTTTTGCCACTGATCTCTATACATAACTGGATTGCGTATGAGATAGGATGGAGATACGGCGTTTTGTGATTATTGGAAAACCGCCATATTGGAAAAAAGTATAGTCTCTCGGCCTGACGTAGTGTTGTTGCCTACTCAGCTGTTCAGCAAAATGGTATTAAACTGTGTATATTGAGACAGAAAGAAAGAAAAGAACGTTAGTTTTCATAAGTTAATGATGACAGTAATACACTTCTTCCGTCTATATCTTTATTAATTTATTGTTCGCTGTACTATTTTGTAATATAGTCTGCACCGTACACGGTATTAAATTTTATGTACTTAAGTAAGTAAAAAATATTTACGGATTGCACTGGTTTTCAAAATCTAATATAATGTACTTTTTTGGGTTCTACGGATTCAAATTTAGTTACACATTCATAGAAATACGGATGAGAATTTAAAAAGTTTTAAGAAAATATGTAGCAGTCATTATGTCACTTCAGAGATATTGATGAATACAAAAGAATTTTATATTAATAATAATTAATTAAGCTGAAATTTAATAAAGATTTTATATTGTACTTGTTGTTCTTTAAAAATTAATAATATACATACAGTGTTCATATTTTTTCATCATTTTTAATTAAATTATTATATTTGTAATATTAATAAAAATAAAATATCGTATTTTGTATATATCTTACTTTCCAGCTGAAAAAATATATATTTTAATTCAAATCTATCAGATAGTAATTTGAATATCCCGCCAAAAATGGGCCGAGAGACTACACTTTTTCAAATATGGCGGTTCAGTTAGTCACAAGATACGCGATCCAGTTATGTATAGAGATCAGTGGGTTTTGCTGTACAAAACCATTCCAATTTACAGTAGAAAACAAATCCATTCCTCTCTGCTAGCTTGTTGCTGTTGTGAGGGCACCGACGGTACATGCACAAATTCTTGGGGCCTTAGGTGTTCCATAAAATATTTTATATAGTTAAATTGTATACCGTTATATAAATAATAGATACAAAAATAAATTAGGATTTGAAATGAGAAAATTCAATAACAATACTATATTTTTATTTTTCAATCAAACTGTTTTAACAACCTCAAAAAAAAAACTATGTTAACAAAAATATGATAACTTGATAAGAAATTAAAATATGCTCGTAAGTATAACATAATAAACGTTAATGGCATTAAAATCTCGAATATCTTAAAAATTAATAAGTTTTTTAAAAAAATTGATAGCCTCTATCATACAGTTTTAAGTCATAGTTGTAATAGAAAAAACCCAGGTACTATTTTGTTCCTATGATGGAGGACCTCCTTTTCTAATCATGCTAAAGCAGAATCTCATAAAAATGCCGTGTTGTTTAAGGGATACCTGTAGGTATTTACATATTTAGATGTATGTTTATTCTTGGAAATGATAATGTTGATGCAATTTGCTTGTATTTTGTGTGTGCGTTTTGTTCGGGTTGGTAATGTTATCGTTAAGGTGCTTTGCTGATGGTATCTGGTCGTATGCAATTATGAGCGTGTTACGGAGTCACAATTAACAAGAACCGCGGCTTGTGGCCGTGTTCTGCCGCTGCGATGCGGACCTGGAGATGCCATCGCACTTTCCCTTGTGCTCGATGCTGCCTTCTTCAACAAACTACACTGTTAATTCTTAGGGTGATGAAATTATATTCCAAAAATGCACTAGCTAAAAACTTTTGAATAAATAACGTATGTCTCATAAGTTTTGGAACAAATTTCAACAATTTTTTTTTGCAGAAAATAATGCTTTTACTTGAAGTGTTGTACTATATAATAATTAGCAGTGTCATTAGCAACTAATTATAAACTTAAATTAAATAAAGAGGTCTGTGTTCTTCTACAAGGCGCAACTTTCTGCGGACTCCTATCATTATGTTTTGGACGGCATTAAAATCGATTTCTCGGATTTTTCTGTATACTCTGCGTCGAAGTTCCTCCTCATTTTAGGCGTCCAATCCTCCATCATAAACTTTACGAGATAAAAGATCCTAAAAATCTTCTATGGGACGAGCCTGGGGAAGGTTAGGGGGATTGTCATTCCGCGGAACAAATGGTATGTTTCGGTCTGCTAGCCAAGTTTGAGTCTGTCTTACATAGTGACAACATTCGAGGTCTACCCAGAACATAATATCGTCCCCAGCATGTTCTTCTTCTATAAAATTAACCAATTTCGTTAGGCAATTATGGATGTACCTTTGACTATCCAGTGCTACACCTCTTATCGGCCACATTAACCCTGGATGCACCCCTTATGGAAATAGCTCACTAAACCATCGCCTTATCTGCGAATTTGGCTTTTTGTTTATATCTGTCATTATTAGGGACTTCTTCAACATTGTCAGTATTAGAACTATCATTTTCTTTCATTTCGGAGTTACTCAGCGTGAAGTACTTTTCATCATCCATAATTATCACGCGGTTATTCGCAAAATGTACCTTTCTTAGATAATGGCAGCATATCGAGATTCTGGCTAGGTAGTTGGCAGTATATTTTGGGGATTTTGTGAATTTTTGACCATTCCGTGACAGTTCCCGCGATATGGTGTTCTTGGATGTTTGATACTGGCGTGCCAGTTTTCTTAATGAAGTACTAAGTCTGTTTTTCGCTCTTTTTACTAGTGCTTCGGCTCTTGCTCTGGTAAAAATTCTAGATCTTTGACTTTTTTCAGGTTTAAACAAAAAATACCTTGCTCACATTCAGCAATTGTCCGATAAATGGTTCTTCGGAATATATGTCGATGTCCAAAAATTCGTAATACAGGGTGTTTCAAAACATGTGTCGGAAAATAAATGGTTGGATTGGTTGGCTAATTATAAGAAAAAAAGTTCCCATTAACATGATTCCGCAAACGCACCGTTTTCGAGATACAGGGTATAAATTTTTTTTTTCTATTTTTTGACGATATCTCAGGAACCGTTTGAGATACAAAACTCAGCTTTTGTACACATCTTAGCATTGATATTAGCTACTTTTTAAGCGCTTATTCAATTTTTTTCATGTGCCATTGACAGAGATTTTAGGGTTGCGTGAGGTTTTTATGGCCCTAATTTCTATGACACTTGGGAAATTGGCATTCTGAAAGCACATTGTGAACCACCAATAATTTCTACACAAAAAAGGTACTCCTAGTCAAAAGCTAAACCGTTTTAGAGAAATACGACATTTTATGATGGAAAACATGAAAAAAAGTAGCAACATGTTTTGTTGTTGATAAAAACATTTGTTTTTGATCTAGTCGTCTGCGTTCATGCATTTGTTTTGACATTAAAATTATTGACAATTGTCGTTTAGTTGTTAAATAACCTTTTTTCAAAAGGAGTCAATATCGCGGGAACTTTTTATCTTTATCACCCAATTAATTTGCCCATTCTTAGTATTGCTACTTTTTTTTTTTCATGCTTTTCATAATAATTTTTTTTACATCCTGTATCTCGAAAACGGTGCGTTTGCGGAACCATGTTAATAGGAACTTTTTTCTTATAATTATGTTTTGAAACACCCTGTATTTCAGCTTTAGAAACTTGCCCAACTAAATTATATATACTCTTTCGATTTTCTAATTTGTAAGCCATATCTACATAAATGATTGAGTTGTCAAAGTTAAGATAAGATGTTAAACTAAATTTTTGTTTCCATAGCAACTTGTGATTCTCTTGTTATTACTGATGTTATAGCATCTGAAATTTGTGCCAAAACTTATGAGACATACGTTATTATACCTTCCATCCGCATAGAACTCCATTTCCTCATTGCAATTATAATAGATTACTCGCACTACATCTCTCTCATAATAAATGTCACATTTAGCAATTTAACGTCAAAATTTTAATGAACTTAATATGTGCTATTGATATGGAAGCTTTAATTCAGGACAAAAAAAAAAAACGAAACGGAGAAATAAGATGATGGTCAAAAAGGAAAAGGAAGTAAAAATATAAATATTCAAAAGAAGCGGTTGTTCGATATTTAAAATCCAATTATGACATCAGATTTTCGACAGCGCAAAGTGACTAAATTATATGTGAGCAATGGGACGTATTTCGTAGTGCAGAATGAACAATCAAATATAAAACATATTTTCTTCACATTGCTATAAAATATGTATGTATTTTATATTTAATGTATTTAAATTTCACAAAAGAATACTTACCGCTTCATGATCTGTGGCTTATAACCACACAACAAAATATTCAAATTGTAAAATTTTAATAATTTTTTTTTTAGCAATATGGAGATCTTTATAAAAAAAAAAAATCTGTTGTGGCCAGCACAAAACCTTCCGTCAATTCGATGTATTTTGTATAAATCCGATACCAAAAGTTTCTTGAAAAAGATTTTATATATCCTGTAAAATTATAACACTCACACACTATTTTTTACAAATTCCATATTGCAAGTTCCTTTGAAAAGATTCTACAAATTCAATAAAATTATAACACCGACGACCATTATGTAAATTGCACTTGACATTTCCTCATTCCTATCCAACGCATCTTCTTCACACAGTTATTCCTCTCTCAAATCTTCTGCTACACGGTCCTTCCATCTTCTCTTTGGCCTTCTTCGTACTCCTGGCATTGAAACTGTAAGTCACTTGCGAGGAACACTCTGTCACTTTTGTTACTTTCTGATCCTATACATTCCACTTTGGTTTTGCACTTGACACTGACATCTGTCAATTAGAATTTTTTGAATATATCTGCTGTTTCCATAATTTTTACAAAGCTGACTGATTTTTGAAAGTTAACCTCTCTTAATCTCTCTATAACTCTATATCTATTGAATATGAAGGAAAATGTATAATCAAATCGTATAGAGAATAAGATTTTCTTTCATATTAATGATCATAAAATGTCGAAAATTGATATTTAACTACGTTTTTGCCAGAAAAACTGTTAAGAACTTCAAATAAGGGTACTTCCGGTTACCAATTATAACCAAAATCTAATCAGCTTTTCATATGGTTGTAAAGAAGAGGAATACGAAAGAATCATAATTTTTAGAATTGTAGTTTTGGAGTCGGAGAAAAATTTGTCACACACACACACACACACCCACCCACACACACACACACACACACACACACACACACACACACACACATACATACAGACATCAATGTAAAATTAGTAAAATCGTATTCTAGGGATCTTAAAACGTACTTATTCATTAAAAACTCACCACCGAATTTTTTGACCAAAGACAATACCTCCCTTATCTAAAGGTGATGGAAGGTAAAAACACGTATCACGTATTTTTTCTATAGATTCATTTTCGAAAATTATATATTATATAATTTTCAAAAATTGTGAAACTCCCCCATTGTTTCTCTTTTGAGACGTTTTAGATTTATTCGAGCACAGAAATTTATTGAGTAAATCTCAACTTGAAATATAGAAAAACTGGTGCCTATGGATTTATTTCTTTGCTAAACTGGATCAAATACACCTCTTCTAGGTTTTCCTGACTCTAGTTTTGAACCAGAGTCTCATTGGAAAAGAGGTCGTCCTACTGTCCTCTTAAGGACTCTCAACTTTACTGTATATGTTCTAATTAGTGATGGATCGTAATTTGAATCCACTGTGAAATGGCACCCTTAGGTGGTGTCTGAGTCTAAGTTGCCAGCGATTGGCCTGATTAAGACAAAATCATCTCAGAGTAAGAGCCATTGAATTGCAGAAGAAATCCAGAAAGATTAAAGAAATAGTGGAGAAATAATATAAAGAAATTAACAGGAACACTATGATCGAGATGCTAGACACCGCAACATAATGGAGAATTTTGCAGAAGGCCTGTGGCTATGAAGAGCACAGACTAAATGCAAGTAATTTAAAATAGGTTTTGGAGCCGTTTTTTCAATCGGTAATTAAAATTTTAACTTCTACTTAAGTAAACAATATTACATCGTTTTGTTGACAACAATGACATATCTGTCATTTGACAGCTCATTTCGTTTCAATTTTGTTTATTTAACTCTTAGTTAAATCTAGATATTGAAAAACCGGTCCGTAGTATTTACAAAATTTGGGTTATGTTATAAGTTATAATATTATGTAAATTTATAACTTACCACGGGTTTATTTTACTGTTTTCTATTTATAGTAAATTACTATATTAGTAATGCATAGATTAAATTTTCTCATTTAGGAACAAATAAGCATATATTTTTGTAGAATAAAATAAATTAAGTATATATGTGAGTGTAACAAAGAGAAAAATTAAAGAACTTCTCATTTTCATTCTTGTTAGCAGTGTAAGTCGCATAGTGTTCGCATCTTCGCGGCCAGCCTCTTGTGCGGATTTTGTAACAATTCAACGCGAAAAGAAAAACGTACACATTAATCGTACTGCTTGCGCAACGCACTGTTGTATTCTGTTCTGCACACCTCAATACTCTTCCGAAGATGCTAAGAATGCGAACAAACAGCTTCATCAGTGCATAATTATCTATTGCGGCAATCAAATAAATATATCATCTTGTCGTTTTCTTTTCAATAGAGATTTTCTCTACTTAAACATTTTAGTTGGGAAAAATGTTGCAATAGTAACAAATTACACTAAATTTGTATTCCAAATTAAAGTTAATAATCTTTTCTTAATTACAAACTTCTTACAGATATTTAAAAAAAACAAATACATACACATACACAAACAGGTAGCAATCTATAGCTATTATGTTTATTATTCTTTAAATTATAATACAATTTTTTATCAAAAATTATAAAACTAATTAATACGAGTATAATACTTGCTTAACTTTTCTTGCATTTTTTAACTGAAATAAACATATTACAAATTGTAGCACCCTTAACAATTTGGAAAGAATAATTCAGAAATAAAATAACTAAAAATTCAAGAAATAAGCAATTCTGAAATAAAACTGGGGAGACTAACTTTATCATACCAAAAGAAACTCGAAATAAATTGTCACCCGAAAAATCATCCGAGTTACCAAATTCATTTTGATTTTGCTTTCACATTTAAGGACAATTGGAATTGGAAGAATAATAACATCTTTGCCAAATTCAAATAAATGCATGCGGTAGAGTCCTATGTTAGAAAGTCACCAAACATAGATTTCCACTTGAAAATTTTAGGGAGCCCACTAAACATTGTACGGTTTTATTGTAAGGAAAAGTAAGAATAAGTCTTCCTTCAAGTTTTAATTTTTTTAATTACTACGGGTTTCGAACATTGGAATATTTATCTTTGGGTAACCGTTCTAGAAAGAATATGTTGTAATGATAAAATTTACAAAATAATGAATTACAGAAATACAGGATTATGATGTTGAGACATTACAGAAAGACCGTAATATTAACACGCATATTATGTGCTATGTTTTTGTTTGTTGACAAGTGTGTCTGTAGTAGAACGTCCCTTGCCCGCGCCGTGCCCAGTTGCTGGATTTTTTGGTCCCTTATACTCTTGAAGGGTACGGCTGGCATATTTAATGCAGTTTTACTTTGTGAACAGCTCTGTTAAGAAACATCTGAAACTGATTCTGAAAATTTATAAAAATTCATTAATAGTTTTGTTTTGATTGAATACGACTACTGGTATATACGACTTTTTTGTAGCACCAATTTATTAGCATGTATACAGGATGGTTGATTTTTCATTGTCCAGCTTATATCTTCTGAAATATTAAAGATACAAGAAAAAGTTACATAAAAAAGTTATTTGATACAACCTGGTCTATAATTTAGCATAAACAATTTTTTTCCAAGGCCTACCATTTTTCCAGTAAAATATTTAACTTTGATTTTTTAAATGCCTGTATATTTTTACGGAATAAAATTCTAAATAAATTTCTCTTTACAATGATGTATAACAAGTAAGGATTTACCTTTAAATTATGTCTAGTAAAGCAAATAGAAATACGATAAAAGTAGGCTGTGATATTCTATTGTTTATACCAGTAACATCTGTCATAGATTTAATAATACTGATTATAATAGTGAGAAAGGTGTTAAGATTCTTATTTAACTAAGAAAAATGAACGTCGGTTACAGTAAGAGTGAAAAAGTTGATATGCTTTGCTGTTTTCACAGATCAAATAATAATAAACGTCGGGTTGCTATCCTGTATCAAAATTTATATCCTGATAGAAGACACGAAGACAGCCTCACGTAAATACATTCCATAATTTAAAAAATTCTCTGCGACAAACCGGTAATATAATTGCACGTAGCCAATGTTCATGTGTGACAGAAGTTACAGGTATAAACAATAGAATATCATAGCCTACTTTTATCATATTTCTATTTGCTTTATAGGACATAATTTAAAGGTAAATTCTTACTTACTACACATCATTTTAAAGAGAAATTAAAAATTTTAAAAATTAAAGTTAAACATTTTTACAAAAAATTGGTACGTCTTGTAAAAAAATTGTTTATGCTAAATTATAGATCAGGTTGTATTAAACAACTTTTGTATTTAACTTTTTTTGTATCTTTAATATTTTAGAAGATATAAGCTGGACAATGAAAAATCAACCACCCTGTATACCTACAATAAGTAAAATGTTATTTTAAATTGGTACCAACATTATTAAGACATGAGTTCACATACAATTTAGGAATTATTATCCTTCAAATGTAAATGAATTTTCATGAATCAATAGCATAATTATCCTAGACAACGTTTAAATTCAATGTTGGCCATAAAATAACATGATGTTTGTATTATTTCATAAATCTGCATGTACTATTTACGATGTAGAGTAGTCTCAATAATCCGAACATTAAACTATACATGCATGTTCGGATTAAGGTATGCAGCTGAAAAGTTATTTTTTCAGTCAATAATAAGTGATAATAATTTGAACAATGATTATAATCATCTTAGGTTTCAGTAAGTAATTTACACACTGAACAAAAATTTACACTGTACATGGTTATAATAAATATTTAAGCATTACATATTAAATCATGCAGAATTTGGCAGACACAATACAATTATAATTAAAAGAAACCTAGATTTATTTTGTTTGAGGAGTGTTATTTTTGTTGTGGAAAAAAATGCAGTGTATGCTAAAATTGCCTCAAAATACAAAAAGAATACATAACTGTAGAATCAAATAAACTTTATGCTAAATTCTTTATTTCTGACATATGTATATAAAATATTCAAGTATTTCATGTCCTTAGTTTCTTATAGCAGTGGTGTGACGTGTACTTTGCACCACGGAGGCACGATGAGTTACTTACGCACTTAGTTGACAGATGTGCGGCTACCAGCTTTTATACAGTAGAGAAAGGCTGGGTTGAAACCACTAGAATGGCTATAAAATGGTAAAGGGCGCCACGTACCCGGAAAATTACCAAAAGGACGATACCAACGAGATATATATTTTTTTATCTACCGTAATTGATATTGCCTAAAAACGATTGATGTTCAAGAAATAAAAGAAAAATTTACTGAAACAGGATTTAATAATTGTAAATTCAAAGGTGCAGAAGACACCGGAAAATTTCAATGCATAAATTTGTACAACATAAAAAAAGCATAAGTGAGATGTAGGTTGACCATGGATCGCGTATTGTTGCACCCGGAATAGACACTTACGGAATTGACGTCATATACACAATTGCAATTGTGTGTCTATTGATCGGGCGGGCCAATAGTCTGTTGAGCGCGCGCACGGTCCCAAATTACGAGTTACGACAATGGGCAACAATGCCACCCAGATAATAGAATATACTGCTTTATAAAAGAAGATATTGGCAACCTATAGCCCACAATGAGATGGACACTGGACATAAAACGAAATTGTAGAAAATATAGAAATCTACGAAAGAACTAATAATGCTATTTAAATAAATCGTAAAAATACACAAAATGTAATTAAATCCACAGATCTCAACAATGAAATACGAACAAAAAAAATTTTGCCGGAAAAAGATGGCGTTCATTATTGGAAACAAAAAAAAAAATCTGTTGTGGCTAGCACAATACCTCTCGCCATTTCCATTTCATGTTATACAGGGTGTTATGTAAGTAAATGTTCGACGCTTAACCCATAGTAGAACTGACCCATAGATAGTAAATCTGGCAATAATTTTTGTTTAACATACTTTTTACAAGAACTAGAGGCCTTTGAAGCTGACCAATCACGTCATATTTCAAAACTATAAAAAAAAGTAAAAATCAATGTGTTCTCTGGAAAAAATGTAATACCTGTCACAAATGACTTATAAAAAATAATTGACGTCTATTTGGAAATAACTCTCTGTACCGTCTTACAGCAGCACGACTATTTTGTAATGTCTCGCCATAAACCATATGCATGTCTGCATACTCTTGGTTGGTGAAGGTAAATGGCATTTTGAGAATATCAAAAAAAAAAAAAAATAGAATATAAATTGTACGTTTATGCAAAAAAACATTTAACGTCAGATTGACAATCAATATTTTTTCCAGAGAACACACAGATTTTTACTTTTTTATAAAGTTTTGAATTATGACGTGATTGGTCAGTTTTAAAGGCCTCTAGTTCTTGTAGAAAGTATGTTAAACAAAAATTATTGCCAGATTTACTATCTCTGGGGTCAGTTCTACCATGGGTTACGCGTTGAACACTTATTTACATAACACCCTGCATAAGTATTGTATTCCACTTCGCTATCGAACCGTCGTTTTATAACAAAAATATTACAGAACTTTACCCAAATATTGTTTAACATGTCTTCTGCACACATACAATTTTAATTATATCTATTTTTCATTCATTTAAGCAACGATAAAATAAAATATTTAAGAATCACTGAGTCTAGAGAGAAAGAAATAAAACACAGAATTCAGGCAGGACCGGGGAAATGGCAGGAGTGATAGAACTTTTTAGAAAGATACATAAGAGACGATTACTCTGGTATGGACATGTCATGAAGAGAGATGAAGAATAGAAGAAAAAGAGGAAGACCAAAGAGAAGATTGAAGGACTGTATTGCGAAAGGATTGACAGGAAAGGAACCGAATGGGGAAGACACGCAAAATAGAAATATGTGGAAGAAGATCAAAAATAGTTACCCCCTAACGAATAGAGAAAAGCTAATCTAGAAACGTGTCATTTATTTGTTTAAAACTTCTTTGATATATATATATATATATATATATATATATGTATATATATAAATGGCCCAGGATAGCAGAATATCACAAAAATTAATTATTGAAGCTCAGTCTTTCATTTACCATTTTATATTGCACTTTTCTGAGTAGATATGAGAACTTATATCATTAAATACAAATAAAAACTTAATTCAATTATTGTATGTTAATTTTCATGCATTTGTAGTCTTAATTGATTTGTAGGAAAGGCCTATTTTACAAAACAACAACAATCAGTCAGTACACCCCCGCATCTGCTTTTATCAGGCGTTGATGTCTCTGCACATAAACCTTCATACACAATGATTACCCATTAACGCTTGCAGCATTATTAATTGCAGTTTGTTAATTAAAGTCTGACGTTAAATGGCTCGCATTGAAATATCATCAGTCGATAATTGAACCGCGGGATATCACTCATCGATCAGGTTGGCCGTGGCCGGTACCTCGCTTGTTTTGCGAGTCATTAGCGTCTGCAATTGCGCGCACTGCCATTTGTCTTTCACTCGTCAAATGTAAACCACGTTGAGCTTATATATTACTCACTGCTTCATATTACAATTAATTTCATTTGCATTCAGCTTATTTATATCAACCTCAAGAATAGGAACTATTAATAGTTAACATATTATAAACAAGCAGATTATTTTCGCCCAAACATTTTTTGGTGTCAACCACATCCTCCTATATTCTTGAGTAGTTAAATAATCATGATATGAATTAACTTCCAAAATTTATAATATTAAAAACAATTCTACAAATAGGTATTGCAATGAATCAAAGCAAAAGTAATTACTTATTCATTGTAGAATGTGCTTTTTATTTCAGTATTTCATTTACT
The DNA here is from genome assembly GCA_943142095.1 of Ophonus ardosiacus. Taxonomy (NCBI): domain Eukaryota; kingdom Metazoa; phylum Arthropoda; class Insecta; order Coleoptera; family Carabidae; genus Ophonus; species Ophonus ardosiacus. The sequence goes on from OW964830.1 coordinate 32,537,297, forward strand.
AATGTCCAGGTTATATTATACCTACTTAAAATACTTACGAAATGGCTATTTTCATTCCTTCTCAAAATATTAAATATTTCCAGATTCATACTTCGTGTAACTTTGATGTTGACCATCTTTTTAAAATTAATAGATATTTACACACCAAGTGAGCTAAGGTAATGTTTATTTATGAGAAGAAAGTTTAGCTCACGAGCCCTTAAAGGCGAGTGAGTTAATTTCTTCGAGTGAATAAACATTCTTAGCTCACGTGGTTTGTACAATATTTTATTCAATTTGTACAAAATACTAATTATAATATTTAATTTTGACAAAATGAAAAACTGATCAGTTAGTAGGCTGAGCATGACAAACGTCGCTGATAGACGTCAAGTCATGTATTTAAAATATTTTATTGTCTGTCATTTGTGCCGCGTAAAATAATGAAAATGGCTGAAAATGTCTGATAAATGTTATGGTAAGTGTTATTTTTGTACCTGATGTTATTTTAATTGCATTATTTGTTGCAGAGTGAGTTAAAATTTTGTGAGAGTGATTTAAATTTTTTTTAATTCACATGTGAAAAAAGTGTTACTTATAGTTGTTGCTAAGGAGTTAATAATGGCAGTTTAAAACGTCAAAATTGAATAAAATATTTTAATATTGCAAAAAATCTTTAATATTATTGGTTAAAGTTTTTAATAGAGTAGTTTAGAAGGAGTAAATATACAAAAAAATTAGTGAGATGTAGTTAAGGAGATCAAATAAAGTTAATAGGTTATCTTTTTCTCTATTTTGGAATAATATATTCTATCGCGCTTATTGATACTGTAATGAGTATCAACGAACAAAATAATAAACACAAATTTACACAAATTTGGAAAATATATTCTTGCCTAGGCCAAATCATCCAACAAAAATTTGTCACATAGAATTTAATATTAATTTATGTCTACAATCCAATATAACCCGTGAGTATAATATAACAACACATAAGATGTTTAATGCTTTTTCTACGCCAATGCATCTACATAATTTAGTGTTATTGAGATAGCGATGCGAATAGTAATTTCAAGATGTTTGTCTAAAAATTTTGTTTTAATTTTTATTTTGTTTGATTCATGGTGGAAAAAGTTGCTGTATAACTTATAAAAGATATGTTGAATAAAAAACTCGTATAAACAATTACGCATATTTCGATAATTATTTAAATTTCGCGCTGATTTCTATACTTAGTAATTTTGCCGCTAGGAATGCTGTCAGACAGAAGCACATTTACCATAAGAGCTATTTACCGCACCGTAGTGACGCCTCTGCAAAGATCTCAATGCGTTTAATGAAGCTGGAGACTGGGAATATGGTTCTTGTTTTAAAAGTCTCCCGCCATGTCTCATCTGATATATGTACAATAATTTTTTCATAACGGTTTCAAAATAGTAAATACTTATTAATCATTATTCATTAAATATTCATTGGTTGTTAAACGCTTATTAATGTAAAGAATTTCTTTAATCTATTGAATGTATTTATTAGTGACCTTCGATGGCCTCGTATTCATTTTTTCATAATAAACATTATTTTGCCATGTTTTGCCTATCCATTACATATTCAATATAAAACATTTTAAACAAATCCTACAAATACAAAGGCCCGTATTACAAACCCACTTTTATAGAGCGTTTTTGTTAAAAACTACGTAAAAGCTTGCTTCATAATAGCACTATTATTATAATAATGAGCACGTAATCCAGGCCCATGTTGATGTAATTGGATTTGAAATAGTTGTAAGAACCCTATTCGATCTCTTCAAACTTTCCATTTTTACTCACATGTCACCTACAAGACTCATAGATGTTAAAAATGTAACGTTTTTATTTATTTACTGTATATTATCAATACAAGGCAGCGGGTTGTAGTAAATGGTTTCTCTTCTGAAGATGCACTTGTTACCTCTGGAGTCCCTCAAGGGTCTCATCTTGGTCCTCTTCTTTTCATAATTTTTATAAATAATATAAATACTTGCTTTAATTTTGCAAATATTCAGTTATATGCAGATGATTTAAAGATTTACCATACAGTTGAAACTGTCTGTGACTGTAAAGCATTACAAGCAGACATTGACAAATTTGTGAACTACACTAAACACATTAAATTAGAGCTTAACATTGAAAAATGTTCCTTTATAAAATTTACTAGAAATAGAAATATGATTCACTATGATTATAAAATAGAAAATTCATTAATCAATAAGGTAAACATTGTCAAAGATCTGGGAGTTAGTCTTGATAACAAACTATTATTCGATGTGCACATTGATAAAATTGTTAAAAAAGCTTATAAAATGTTAGGATTCTTAATTCGTTCTAGCTCGAACTTTAAGCATCCCTGTACATTTGTTACGCTTTATATTACATTTGTTACGCTTTATATTACTCTAGTCCGTAGTCAGTTAGAATTTGCTTCTGTGTGTTGGAATCCTCAATATCAAATTTATATCGACCGAATAGAAAGGTATCAAAATAAATTTTTAAAGATATTGTTTAAAAAATTTCCCACGCACAGACCAAACTTACTATCTGTAGAAAATAGAAGGCAGTTAAATGACATGTTTTATGTATAAATTATTTAATAATGTCATATTATCCCCATGTTTAATTAGTTCGTTTAACTTTCACGTACCTAAGTATCCCAGCAGACATATACGTCTTTTCTCAGTGAATTATTGTAGAACAAATTCAACTATGAACTCGCCGATTGTCCGCCTTTCTTATCTATGCAATAATTTGTATTGTAGTGGAAGAATGCCGGATTTATTTTGTGAAACATTACGTAGCTTTAAAAGACTGATTAAATTTTAATTTAAGTAAATCAAATAAAAATTTTCGTATTGGGTTGGGGTTAATAATTGGTATTGGTTTATATTTTGTATATTTCATTTACTTGTTGTATTATTATTGCTTTGTACACAGTTTTTTTGTTTATTGGTCTAGTGCCTCTCTGTTATTGGGAAATATTTCCTGTTGAGAAGCCAAAATTGTAAAATAAATAAATAAATATTTAAAAAGTTTGTATCAATTGTACATTTAATTTATTTTTATACACTACCATAACAACAAAACTCTTAACAAATACGATGTATAACATTGAACATAACATAATCTCAAAAAGTTCGCACCATGTAACGACAACTATATCCTATAACTGAATACCTTATTAATATGTAACTATCACAGATTCTAACAGAATAATTATCACAAAACTAAATACTGTTTCACTATCACAGATTCTGACTGGATACCATATTATTATATAACAAGATCATTATGTTCTAATCTAGACCATTCCCATTCTCACATAATTACCGATCCAGAGCATTCCAATTGTATTTGCTTGTCAAATTCCGCCCCTCTTCGTTCACATTCGGATTCGCTCACGTCGTAGACTAATGTACATTAACATAATTCCATGGTGAAACCTTCTCGAATAAACTCATCCAAGTAATAATAATTTTCAAGTTTTTATTACTATATAACGAAGGGTCGCGAGTCGCGACCATAATCGATTATTGAACGCTGACAGCTACGCGTTCCATAATCAATCATGGAAATCAAATTATCGCATTTAATTATTAACCAGAAAATGCCGCTGTATTAATTAAAACTGTACTATAATTTGTGCATTCCTTGCGAAGACTGTTGCATGAAAAACTACTCCTTTAAAATGCAATTCATCTTTTCGAGAATCAAATTAATTAAATTTTCAACAGCAATTATCTGTCTTCCAAGAACATAATATTGCAGTGACTAAATTAATTCAAAGATCATGGTTGTGTCACAAATAGACCAAAGCTTGAACATTATCGCTTATGCTCAATGAATAAAAATGGCAGACTTCCTGCATTATATTGGTAATTTTTTCTGTATGATGTGCAAGACATAATGAAAATGCTTCCATTTATCCCCGTAAAAAAATCATGAAGAAATTTTAATCTACTGCACATAAACTATGCCATAAACGTATGCCAATAAAATTACATATAAATAACGTATGTCTCATAAGTTTTGGCACAAAATATTTAACCAAATATTTTTGGAATAAATATTTTTATTTAAACTTTTATTATTTCCTATAATTAACTATTTAGATAAATTAATAACTTAAACTAAATGAAGGGGCCCGTGCTGCTCAACGAGGCACAATTTTCGACGAACACCTCTCATCAGGTTCTGGGCGACTTAGACATCAATTTCTCTTATATTTCTGAAAATTCTACGCTTTAGTTCTTCTACGTGTTCAGCTTGCCACCCTCCATCACACACCTTACGAGATAAACGTGCCCAAAAATCTTCAATTGGGTAAATTAGGTGGAGTAAAAGAGTAAAATATTTTTCATCGTCCATAATAATAATTTTCTCTCCGTAAAATGTATCCGCCTTAGTTGACGATAGCACTATGGTATCCGTGCTCTTTCATTTGAGGTATATTTGAGACACTTTCGTCTTTTTCGGTATTTTAAACCACTTCTTTCTATCCCCTGCGATTCTGAATCCTTTGAAGTATGGTACTCCATCGCTAATTACATTATGGATATCCCAACTCTGTCTTTTGCTATTCTTACTAATCTTTCCGCTCTGTCTGGTGTAAAAATCCTTGGTCTTCCACTTTTTGGGATATTTGTTCACATTCGGCTATTGTACGATAAATTGTTCTGTGCGAGATATTATTTTCAAAACTCCGAATGATATTAGGTTTACGGATCCGCCCAACCAAATTATAAATACATTTTCGAATATTTAATTTATAAGACATTTTAAAGCAAGTGATTTAAAAACTAAACTGTTAAATTAAAGACAAGAATATAAACATTTTTTTGCCCGAAAGCCAACCTGGTATTTGATCATCTTTGCTTTATTTGCAGCCTTTGAAATTTGTGCCAAAACTTATGAGACATACGTTATTGATGATCGTATAAGTTTTATACATTTTCGGTATATTAATTTCTACCACCATGTTAACTAATCCGCACTCGATTTTTGTGTCAAGCGATCTACTTCTCTGAATATGACTATAACAAATTTATGTACCTGCTGATCTATTATTTTTATAAAGCAATTTTTAGGATTATAAGTTTCCATTGACTATTTTATTAATTTTTGGTCATTATTCGCATTTTTCTAATAAACTTAACTAACCTAACGCTCAAAACTCAAACCATTATATTCGTTTTTTAAATAACTAGAAGTGGCAAGAACATAACATGCAGAACCCAGTGCATAATACTAATCAAGCTGTTAAGTCGTGCACTCAATTTTAAGTAGTTTAAAGAAATTTTAATTTCTTTCCTATTTCGAATTTCGCGCGTAGTTCTGCAGAACTAACTGAAGTCCTGCTAATTTATTTGAAAGAAAAGACGAAATCATAAATTTATTATCCTGTTAATATTTTTGTCTGTATAGCCTTCCTGATAATTTATAGATGAGAAAGTATTATTTTATTTAATTATACTTAAGAGTTCATGTTTCGGTATAGCCCTGTAAAATCGCTGAAATTAATATACATTACTAAGGACAAGGACACAAATCAATAGTAAGCACAATACATTGTCGATAGCAAATAAAATAGCGTTCAAAGTTCAAATCACAAATTTGGTATAGCCATACACAAAATAAAAATATTCTCTCACATCGCACGTTGTGAATAAGACATACCCCTGAAAGGCTTAGTGGATCGGTTGTCATTAAAATTGGTTGTAGGATTATATGGAACGCATCACTTAGAACGATGCCATATTCATTGAAACCCAAATAATGGAAGTATACTAATGGCACTTTCCGGGCTTGATACTCAATGTATTATTACCATATCTATTCTTCCTATACTTTAATCACCATCTTCACCTCGTCTATTCCCACACCTTGCAATTCCTCCTTGCTTAGTTTGCTTACCCTTTGACCCGAAACTGACCCGCACCTGCTCACTATGATTGACACGGTAAATCGAGCTCACGCCCGTATTACCGCACGGCCGAGCTAAACCACCATTGTACCATCCAGTGACAAGAGGATTTATAGTGCTCACTATCAGCACGATGTACAAGGTGATGTATGGGGCAATATTATCAGGAAACAAAAGTCATTGTTGAGAGGATAATAAAGGAGCAATATTTCTTAGCTTGTGATTCTAGCCTTTTAGAGTAAGTGGTTGAAATTATCAAGTTTATTAAGATTAAAAATTAAACTTTCTTCTTGTTGTATTGAGATAAAAGAAATACAATGAATCTGTTAGTATAGTACGAGGACTATTCGAAAACTAAAGAGATAGGGTTTGCAAAGACGCAAAATAATTTATATTTTCATGTATGCACCAGTTTTCACACGCTGTAACATTGTGCTTGCAATTATGAACATATACATATACCGGGAGTGATGTCAGAATTAAAAAAATATATTTTTAAATTTGTGTATTAGAATAATTTCATGATGCATTTACCTTATGTAGGTATTTATTCTTTTTATGTATGTGTTTAATAAGTTTTAAGTTAGCATTTGGGATTTTATGATTGCTTCCGAATATGTTTTGGCTTACGCTTGAATTTTTGGGATTTCCAGATTTTAAATAATAAAAATCTCTAAAAATTGAGCGTAATATACTCGATATTATTAACGCTGAAATTTTCTTATATTAAAATGTTATACCTACGTTTAAAATTTCGAAAGAAAATTGAAAAATAGAATAAACCAGACTAGAAGAAGGAGAAACTGTAGTTTGCAGACTGTTTGACTACCTTCATCTTCTTTTAGTCTTCAAGTGGTTTATTCTAATTTTCAATTTTTTTTTTGTAATTTTCTTATTGATTTTAAATCACATATTTTTAAAAGTACAAAATGTTTATATTTGTTGTTGCATTCTGTCACCGATATAACAATAATGATAACTTTTTCTTAAATATTATGGTGATAAAATAAGTACCTACTATTTCATTTTACATTAATACAATAAAATGTTTTAAAAACCATATCGTACTACGTGTCATTAGAACGACAAAATATCTGTAATATTAATGAATTAGTGATAATTTATTTTAGTTATTATTTGTATTATTATATATTAACTAAATAAAATGAAATTAAATCGATTGGGCCAGCTAATGTGCCACTAGGAAATTACTAAATTAATGAATTGCCATTTTAATTAAATGTATGAAGTAAAACTTTATGTACAATCATTACATTATCATTATTTGTGAAATGCAGTAACTGCTATCTGTCTAATAATTCACAAACTATCCTCTACGACTTTAGTTGCCTTGATAATTTTGACAAGAATATATTTCTCCCGTTTCAACATACACGATATACGATACATTTACATACAAACAATAAATTCTTCAATGTCTTTTGCTAGTTCTACTGTAACTCACAATAATTAAAAATGTTGCTATTCTTAGCGTAATGGTATATAGATTGTATACTTGTGTTTAACATAGTCTAGAATATATTAAGAAAGCTTTACGAAAACTTAAAATTTATGATATGACATTACCATGTGCAATAAATATTGAAACGCGACAGAATATGGTTTGTATGATTATTATTTTTAAATCTTTCATATTGTATATTTACACGTATACACAAACAAAACACATAGGCAGACCTCCTATGAAGCGATTAGAATAGTGTCGAGGATATTTTGCAGGCCTTTTCAAGTGTGTCATAAATTACTACAGGCGCCTCGGGGCAATACAATGTCTGGGACAATCCCAACGTAAGGGTATCACCAGGGTAGGCATGAGGTTAGCGTGGGAATGTTTGCAGCTCGAATGAATATAAGAATTTACAGTAATGTTTAGCATGTTTGACAATTAATAAACAACTAACATGACTGCCTAACATTAACCAATTTATTTATAATAATAACAGCACGAGAAATAATGTAAGAGTATATTATTAACTAAAAAAGCATAAGTTTTCTTAGAAGCCGGCCCTGTCGTAGGAAATTGAAATATAAAAGAGTAGGTAAAAATCTCAACGATGAACAAAATAATTAAAGAAATGTTTTACAGATTCATTACGGATGTAAGTAAACATTTTGTATTTGTTTAAACATTGTTATATTGTATGAATATCAACAATTTAGGTAAACCGAGAGTTAGATGAATATTAAAAGAGGTGGGAGTTAAAACCAGTGCTACAGCAGTCCATCTCTGTCCCACGCATCAGGCCGATGTTTAAAGTCCTCTTTGTCTGAGTAGGGGTAAAATTCACCACTACCTCGTGGCTTCCTTGTCTTTTACTCAGAGTACCGATGTTTATGTCTTTGTCTAATATATAGGGCATATGTGACTTTTTGAATGCATCTAATTAGCAAATCAACAGGCGAGAAATCCTTCCACAACCCTGCACTGGAGACCCAAGGTGGCTAGGTGGGATGAGTACGGACGAATTGGGATCAACAATTATAAGCTGTCTCCGTCCAACATATTATCTTCATATGCAGAAACTACCCTACTACGTCAGGACATCAGCAAATGAGATGCAAAGTATTAATATGATTTCTTAGAAAGTTCTGTCTGTTGCAGTTGCACCTATGGACGTCTAATCTTCTATCATTTCCACCACCCATTTCTAGGGGTGGCGCTTGTGTGTTTAAAACTGGGTGCCCAGCACTCGGAAAGGCATCTTGGTTTCGACCAGGATCACTCTCTGGTAGTAATACTAGTGTATAATATAAATATATTACCAGAGAGTTGCTCAGCCTCTATGGTCCATATACTGATATTAATAAATACCTGGAGGCTTTGGCATTGGTGGTATACATTATTATTGCTGTCACCTATATCAATTACATATTATTACGGTCAGTGGTAACGAGATAACAGGCGTGCACGTCCCTTTATTGGGTTCAGTTGCAATGCCAACAACGTTGCTTACTCCCCGTACTATCAATAAACGGTCAGTAATGGCGAGATAACAGGCGTGCACGTCCACACAGTGGCTCAGTTGCAATGCCAACAACGCTACTTACTCCCCGTACTATAAATAAACGGTCAGTGGTAACGAGATAACAGGCGTGCACGTCCACACAGTGGCTCAGTTGCAATGCCAACAACGTTGCTTACTCCCCGTAACTGGTACAGCAAATTATCATTATTATATACATACCACCAGGCCATAAATGAGCAAAACTTAATAGCAGACATTCTATGTGTCTGAGAACTTATATTATGCACACCGGTCAAACGGCTAATAAAGGGATATTCGGACATCTTGTATGTCTGCGTTTAGCCATACGTTCGACCCATCATCCACCTGGAGGATCCGTCCACGGCCGTAACCACGGCTGACCGAGGCATCGCTGCACCAGTGACCGACCCCGGCCTGCCGCCGTACGCACGGCTGTTGCGAGACGTTGCCTGTGCTGCGCCCGGTGCCGCCACGCGTTCGAGCCCGCTGCCCGCCGCGGCCCTGCCCAGAGCATACTCCCGGCATCCCCGGTCATCAGTAACAGGCACTGTACATGTGTATGAACATTTAAACTTTTAATGTCATTTGATGAATAAACGTTGTTTATTGTTGAATTTGTGTTTTTTACTTGTTTTATTCCTTACACTACCACGACTTCAAATCAAAGAATTCTGGGCACTATTTGTTTATTTATTTACATAACACAACGTAGGGTAATTAACGATCACGATCTATATGTACGAGGGGGGTGGTAAAACACTGCCGCGTTACAATTTAAATTCTCACAATGCAAACTTATATCTATTTAAAATCGTTGAATTCAATTCTTACAGTCAATATTTATTAAGTATTACACCCGCCTAATTAAGAGTAGATACTAGATACACTGTAGGTTCTTTGTTGTTAAATAAGGGGTCCCAAGGAAAATAATCGGACAAGCAGTCTGCAGTAAAATTATTTATTTCAAACCAACGTTTCGACTAAAACGTTAGTCTTCTTCAGGGAACTGATGGATGATATTGTCCATGATGTTTGAGGATCCGTCAGTTGCAATTGATGAACTTGAGCGATAATAGACTGAGAAATGAATGAGGGGTCCCGAAGGAAAAATAATCGGATAAGCAGATCCTCAAATATCATGGACAATATCGTCCATCAACGCCCTGAAGAAGACTTACGTTTTAGGGGAAACGTTGGCTTGAAATAAATAATTTCACTGCAGACTGCTTGTCCGATTATTTTTCCTTCGGGACCCCTCATCCATTCCTCAGTCGATTATCGCTCAAGTTAAAAAATAATAAACATTGACACGTAGAAGATATAAAGACATACAGCATTTTGTTTTATAAAAGCTATTATGTCATGTTCAAAATAGAGCCATCTACATCAGTCTGTTGTCGGTAACGTATAACGTATTACGTAACAGTAAAAGATGTGTTGATCTTACATTATATTTATAAAATAGTATTCGGGCATATCAAATCCAATTTCTCTATATCCACTTGTATAATATACCATCTCGAATGTATTTCAATCAGTTTAGATAGAAATGCAACAGAATCACATCCGCTACACTGATTTTTCCTATAAAATAATCACCCGTATAGAAAACCTGCGCGTCTGGGTGCTTTTTTCGAGTTATTTACTCTTTTTTGCCGGTTTTTGTATGTAGCGAGAAGAGAGCCTCATTACCGACGATTACGCTGCAAAGCCTCACCGTCGACCAGCAACTGTTCACTGCTTCACTGCCTAGCAACTGTAGCAGCTGCAACAACTTCTTGTAGTTCTTCTGTCGGTAATGATACGCTCATTGTGAACTGATGGGACTCTGACACTTCAGGTTTTGTTCTTGTAAATGAGAACGTTTTTGTAGTTGTTGTTCTTACTTAGTGAAAATATGTGGGAATAGAATGTTTTGTTTTACTTTTTAATTAGTATTTTATTTATCCAAGCACAACTAATGTTTCTATTTAAATTTTACCAGTTTTATATAATTGTATTTAAGGGGTTATTTTAGTTATATAACTTTTAATTTAACAGCACCAAAAATTAAACTCATTTCCTAATTCACCGGGTTAATAATTTGTGTAGCTCTATAGTACGAATTTACGTTGGAATTTACACTAAGAGCTGCTCTTTCCATCTTCGGTTGAAATTCTAAATTAAATTATCTGTCGGATAAAACAAAATTGCTTCTTTCCACCTTCGTATAAATGTGGTATAAAACATTAAGTAAATGTTACATATCAAATAGATGTTTTTGTAACTTTTCTACTATATAAACAAATTATCTGAAAACTTATGAATCAATGCAATGAACTGAGATAATTATTTTTAACCTACAAATTTAATAAGTGTTGCATTTTTTCTGTATGAAACAAATGAACATAGGTAAGTTACGCAACAATAAAAAGCTAAAAAAAATCCCTTTTCAATGGTGCAACTTCCCAATACGGCGTGTAGTGATGACCATGAGTTCGAGCTTTTCTCGACTCGACTCGAAGCTTGACTTAAAAAGGAGTCATATTTCGAGTCAAGCTTAACAATTTTATTTCGAATCGAGTAGCGAATCAATCCAGTAATTTTTCTAGTCGAGGCATGTTCTTCTGCTCGAGTTTTAAGCTTTTTTGGGTCATTATACCTATGTGTTTCAATTTCCAATTTGAATTTCTACTTTGCGACAAAGCTTGGAACATGTGCTTGAATAAACGCGTTCACAACATAATTTCACTTCCCAATTCCAATTTTCAATTCTAGCCTTGCAAGATCCAAATTTTTCAATTCCATAGTGTTACTGAACTTCAATTGTGAAGCTTAGCTGTCATTCTTTTATTATTGTCTTCGAGTATATAAACATTAGAAATGAATGACAAAAAAGTTCTTCAGCTTGAGTTATCTTCTGTTAAAAGTCTCAATGTAAACAAATGTGCACAGAAATATGGACACCAAGCACAACATACGCACGCGGAATCTATAGTTTGCTTATGCGTCAAATTCAGTTCTCAACGCTGCTTTAATATTTATGAAATGTAATTTGTTTATTTTTGAGTAGAATATATAACACCTTATAAATATGGTACAACAGTTATTTTTTATACAAGTCGATAATTTAATTTTATCGTCTTGTGTAAAATTCAATTTTTTCTTAGCAAATGTTAAAGAAAAAAAAATTTAAAAAAAATAAATAAATTTTACTATTAATTAAACACAATTTTAAAATCCCAGTATGTATGTGGATTGTTATGGATTTTGCATGTAAATAAAGGAGAATTAAAGTATTTTATCTACCCTTGCTGTTAAAATGCTACTTTATCTACTATTTTGAGTATACTTTAATATCTGCTATAGAAAAAAAGATCATTTTACCACCATTTTTAAGACTTTGATTATTGATTTTTAATGGAAAAAATAGTTTTTCTTGATTTAACTCGAAACTTGAATCGTTTTCTAGTCAAGTTTCAAATCAAACTTGTATTATTATTTTCAGTCAAGTTTCAAGTCGAGTTGTACTTCGAATCGTGTCGATTTAAAAAAAAAAATGCCTTGAATATTTTCGAATCCGTCCCTATCGGCAAAATTAAAACTTTGACATTATAACGCGAAATCTAAAATTGAGCTTCGCCAGTTGAAAGAGCATAAAATTGTACCCAATTTTATTTCAAGCATGGAAGTTATTCGCAAAAATAACAAACTATAAAATTTACATTTTCGCCTATATTTAGTGATTTATAATTTTTTTAAAATGATATACCATTAAAATGTTCCCCTAATGGAAAAACTTTTGTCTAAATTAACCGTTATCGTAAATAAAGTTCTCGAAATTTTCATGTAAGACACGTTTTTTAGGACGCCTGTGTAACAAATAAAAATAGAGAATAATCAGTGCCGGATTAAACCATGTGGAGGCCCTGAGGCAATCGAAATCTCGCCGCCCCCCCTAAATTTATGTATTTACCACCCAATAATTTTAATAAAATAATATTATACAAAAAAAAAAATTAACATACTTTTAACAAAAAAAAAATAACATTCATTTTTCTCAATTTTAAAGTACCTACATAGTGAAATCTTTGATAATTTTTTTAATAAATCAATTTTATTATTCAGAATGAATATTAACAATATTATTTTTTCCGAAATCGACATTAAAGAACACGATAACAATCCCCGAATTTAGCCAAAATAGTATTTATAGCTTTACAGTCTCCATGTCAAAATCTAACTTTACGTACTCATCTGTCAAATTTGAATTAACATTAATTTCTAACTTCTATAAAAAATTGCAAACTTTCTTTCACTGGATATTCTAAATTCACATACCAAATAACTCGATGAAGACTACGTCTAACTAATCATTTTGAAGTGGTAAATTAGAATGTCCAAAGAAATAAGTGACGTTTGTGATGTTAAAGCATTTGACAGTACTTTTGTTACCATAACCATCTCCATCGTAACATCTAGCATTCAGTTGGGGTCCTGTTATATTGATTGATATTTTTTATTATTGTAATCAAGTTTCCATTATTGTAAATAAGCATGTCTTTGTTGTAATCAAAATTTCTTTACATATTTAAGGATTTCTTTGTTTGTAATAAAAAATATTAAAATCAAATCAATATTATTTTAATTCAATGTAGCGGGGTCCTTAAAAGGCGCGGGGCTCATAGGCAATTGCCTACTCTGCCTAATGGGTAATTTTTTAAATATGTTTGGTGAAGGTAATCTCTATCATGAACAAATTAACACATTGGCTTACATATATCTCTGATATTTCCATTAACAAGAACAGCGGATGGAACACGTTTGTCTTTATAAATATATATTATTTTTTTTGCTAAGTTACGACATGCCATATTAAAACGATTCTCTATGTTGACAATACTGTTCATTTATTATTACGAATATATTAACTTGTTTCATAGCCATGCGGTTACGGTTACCGTTATTTTCTGTCAGTGGCACTGGCACTGCCAACTGCCATTATCTTATTTTTCACATATTTGGTTTTACATTTGCTAATAAACTTGCGAGACGACTTATCTTTGTACTTTGAAGGCTTTTACTGTAACGTGTATTTAGTAATAATAAAATAACAGTAGTATCTTAACTTCCATAGAAACTAGGTAAACGTCACTACTGATTTTAGCAGAAATGACGGAGCTAAAGTCTTAATTCTTCAATTCAAAGATGAATTTGATTAGACGTCTTTAAAATATTAAACTCTAGTACGTATAACAATAATAACAAAGTAACCATTTTCATATTACAGCGGACGTTTGAAGCATCAAATATTTCCTTATAATATTACTATCTTAAGTATAAAGAAGAGTATCCGATAAACGTTTTACTATCAACTTGAAACAAGTGCCGCCTCATAAAAGATGCTCTTATCATGTGAATATCTTGATTTACCTTACGTATAATATACATAGCGTGCATAGAAGGAAAATCTAATTAGATTGTTACATTGTGTGTTGTGTGTAATATAGGGAACTGCGCATATATTTGAAAAGTTGGTGAAAAAACTGAAATTCCTTTGACGGCGATGGAGATAAGCTTCCCGGAGAGATAGCTCTGAGATACCACGCCTACGTTTTATCTCACTCACTAATTAGCATTTTTCGCCTTGTGATAATTACTCGCTTGACAAGAAATAAAATTTTCTCTTTTTCTTATTTTATCCGAAAGATTATAATCTTTAAATTATAATATGGTAACTGTAAAAAGTATTATGCGTGCAAACACGTACATTGATTAAAGATCTTTCAGGATGCATATGCGAATACTGTGCTGTGCTATTTTTTTAAATTGTATTTTGTACCTGTAATTATCTATCATTAGGTTTATTTCATATATACTCGTATGTATGTATGTATGTATATACAGGGTGTCTCAGGACGAGCTTACGCTATCTATATTTTAAATACTATTTAATATAAATTAACGAAATTTGGTATCTAGGGGTTATCCAACATGCCCGTTTTAACTAAAATATTTTCAAAGCAGTGGCACTTCCGGTTTGACCGGAAATTGACCTCAACTTTCTTATTTTAAATAGAATACGCTATATTTTATTTTACCATTAAATGCAGCGGAAAATTTTACATATGAAGCAATAAAAACATTTTACTCATGATCAACTACTTCCGGCGTTATTCAACTTTTTTTGATTTTTTGTCTGAAATCCGGCACATTTTCAAAACTCTGTATATCGGGAACGAGATCGAATTTTTATAATCTGAAAAAAGCCTTTTATAAAGGAGACATTAAGCTACATTATCCATAGAAGAATTCTCGATTATTTATAAAAATGTGACGCGTACGTTACACCAAAATTACAGTTGACAAACTTCAAAAAAGACAATTTTTTTAAATGGAACCATGGCTTACTTATCCGTATTAATAAAATAATTATACCCAGATTACATGTTTTTCTAATTTACTGAAATTCTATCAACTTTCAACATAGGACATGTTACATAAAGTACCCTTATTTTTTGTCGTAGTACACATTTATGTAATAAAAAAGGGGAGTTCCATTTAAAAAAATTGTCTTTTTTGAAGTTTGTCAACTGTAATTTTGGTGTAACGTACGCGTCACATTTTTATAAATAAGCGAGAATTCTTCTATGGATAATGTAGCTTAAAGTCTCCTTTATAAAAGGCTTTTTTTAGATTATAAAAATTCGATCTCGTTCCCGATATACAGAGTTTTGAAAATGTGCCGGATTTCAGACAAAAAATCAAAAAAAGTTGAATAACGCCGGAAGTATTTAATAATGAGTAAAATGTTTTTATTGCTTCATATGTAAAATTTTCCGCTGCATTTAATGGTAAAATAAAATATAGCGTATTCCATTTAAAATAAGAAAGTTGAGGTCAATTTCCGGTCAAACCGGAAGTGCTACTGCTTTGAAAATATTTTAGTTAAAACGGGCATGTTGGATAACCCCTAGATACCAAATTTCGTTAAATTATATTAAATAGTATTTAAAATATAGATAGCGTAAGCTCGTCCTGAGACACCCTGTATATATATTTTAATTTATTTGCAATATCCTTTTTAGGGGTGTCAAATTCAAATCACATCCATAACAAATTTAAAAACTTATTGTGGCCAGATTTATCTTACATCATTTTAATTAAATTAAATATGTACATAAAATTTATTTTCTGCTTGATAAATATAACTTCCTAAAAAATATCGCATCGAAATAGGACATAACGTAAAATGATTGCAATTTAAATAGTAATTTCGATGCGCAATTTTTAGTTTATTACACAGAAAATTTTATAAATAACTTTGTCGGGCGATAACCAATAATTATATTAATATTTTCCTCAAAACCTTATTATTATTATTGTTATTATTATTATTATTATTATTATTATTATTATTATTCTTTAACTGTTTTCAAAGAGATTTGGGTACCTTAAAAACCCAGAGGGTAATATTTATAACAAGGGATTATTTTATAAATTTATGTATAAAATATAACAGAAGTATCAATGGAAGCCTATAGAAAATTAATTTTGATGACATGATACTTTTTACTGATAATACAAATATTTTCGTACGTTTCGGGGATCCAAATTCCTTATCTTCAGCAGGTTTATCTATCGGAGCGTAATTACATTCTCAAATGAATTACATTTCCTTGTTTTTTGGGATGTATTTGCATATAAAGACTTCTATTATTGGTTAAATTACAAAAAAAAAAAAACTTCGTCTCCATGCTAATTTTTAAGGGATTAGTACTGTGTGATTTCTATACGTAGGCAGAGTTACATATTTGAGTAAAGTTGAAAAAATTATAAATTTAGAAAATTTTGCACGGTTGTGGTTTGACCGAAAGGTGTGAGTATACTTATAAATCAAATACAGTGAGTTATGGTACAACGAAAACATTTGGGACCATAACCTTGTTCGTACTAACATTTGTTCGTTCTAGTATTTTATCAAACTTATTATAGTTAGATGAACGGAAAACATCATCTCTACTCTTTAAGCGAATGTTTTGTGATAATATCAGGAGGAAGTAGTGATTTGCCGCTGAAAAATTCCCGCAAGGAATTTTTTTATTTCCCGGGAGAATTCCTGCGAGAAAAAAAATCTTGACTTTTTTCCAGATTTTTAACCGGGTTCAATCCCGACAGACGCCAAATATTTCCAATTTTAAACGGCACAAAAGTGACCCCTGTGGTGCACTCTCCACGCCAGGAATGAGTGCCTGTGAGGTGACGCCTGGTAAGAGCCCACACGGTAAAATATATCGTCATCATTACCGATGTCTACATGTGTTGTAGATACTGGCACACCCAGAAATGGGTAATATGCCGTGATGATATATTTATTTATTTTATTTATTTATTTTTCCAGATTTTCTTTTAAATTTTTTTTAGGAAATACCTTGATGCCTGTTCTTTTGCTTTGTATGCCTGGGCCTTGTGTTTGTTTATTACCTACTCCGTTAATAAACCTTGTTGTGCTTCGCAATATTTAAATTTCCCCTGAAATTTTTCAAAAAAAAATCTTAAAATTTTCTCAAGAAATTTCCGGGAATTTTTCCTCATCGTTAATTTTGGGAATTGATCCGTCACTAGTTAAAAGGCCTTTGCCCATCTTTTTGAAAAAATAATATAATTGCTTTACTCAATATTTTTTCAGTAGGTGTAGCACTTTCGTTCGTTAATCCAAATTTATTTATTAATAAAATTCGTTGTATCATTCGTTCGTTATAGGATCGTTTGTTATGGCGTACCTCACTGTATAGTAAATGAAGTATTGTTTAACTTTTTTTAATATCACATACAGTTTCTTGTGTAGCATTCAACTTGTTCAACAATTTTGATTTTTCTTCTATGTCCCTTCAAGATCCTTTTCATTTTCAGGAAGAGTAAAAAGTCACAGGGTGCCATATCTGATTAATATGGTAGCTGAGGTATCACGACGATTTGTTTTGAAAAAAATCACGAATCATAAGTATCGTACTTTTAGTTTAGGGATAAGGTAAACCAAATACCGCTTTTCACGTTTTGTTTTCATTGTTTTCTGTGGACTTCTACGATATAATAGAGTTCTTTAACAGAATACGTTTCTTTCTTTCTTGCCAATTTTCCTTGTTTATTTACGTTTAAAAACTTGCTATTGTGTTACACGGTAAATCATACGCGATATATCTTGTCGCTGTCGAATGGTGTACCAACGTCCTTACAGTTCCTAGACAACCCATATTATTTTACATGACGACAATGAAAAATAAATAATTATATTTTACCTGCAAAAATTAGCAGTGCTCCTTGAGAATAATAGATGAATTACTCTTAAGCTTCAGTTAATTTTCCATGTCAAAACAATATTTATTGTCGCTCATAGCGTAATAGGTTTATTCTTAGTTCTGTCCACTGGCGAATTCCGGTAGCTTGTTATTTGAATAAGGTCACTATTCATTTACTTTCATATATTTACAAAATGTATTCATTCGCTTATTAATCATACATAAATGCAGTCATCGAACTGGTCATGACACCTACACAAATAAATAAATTATTTTCTATAAGAGGTAAATAATAGTATATTAAAGAACGAATGCCAAATTTGTCACTTTATTTTGTAAGAAGAAATTACAATACGCAAAACACACGGCCATAATGCATTGTGGGGTAATTTAAAACGAACAAAGACCGAAATCACATAATATTTGTACGTTAGATTAGGTTATGCTAAGGACCTAAGATATGTTCGGAAAACTAACAGATATATACTGACCAGGGTGAGTTTTGTGCATTATGTTAGATAAAGGTTAGGTTAGGTTAGGTTAGGTTAGGTTAGGTTAGGTTAGGCTTACTAAGCGATTTTGGTCTTAGAGCCTAACATATTTTTCAGAGGATTTTATCACTTACGCATAGCTAAAATTTCAATAATTGTATTTCGTCCATCTGCTTAATATAAGGTTTTCTGGCGTCAGCGTCGGCGCATCATTATTCTTTATTTGTGTGTTATACTGCACGTGATGACTGGAACTTCCGAACATAGGACTTATATGAACAGAACAATCAGTACGCGCAATCAGAATTCGCCAAGTGTGGACCGAGCCGAACAGAACGCGCCAAATGTTTCCCGTGCTTGTCGGTAAATCGCAATTGCTCAAAGCGAATTATTGTTCGCCGAATCATTTGGATGAGGAGAATTCATACCGTTCGCTACCGTTGTATGAGAATCTATTATATACTACGAATGCTTCAAACACATTGGAAAATCAATAATTCAGTGAATCTACTGAACATAACCAGCTTCTGTTCACACTATTCTGCACTACGCGCTCAATTCGTCCTACTCGTTCAGACTAAAATTAGTAATTAATTTCGTTTTGTAGTTTTGAAATACCTCGTTGTACAATTAATTTAAATAACTCGAACGATTACCGTCTTCTCGAAGTAGGGAAAAATGAAGAACATTTCAAAATTTTCATAAAATATTCAATGTATTGGAACGTTTCGGAAGCTGGAAAACTTCCATTATCAGCCAGAGATCATTTTAAAATATTATTAGATAAGCGACAACAACAGGCATGGCCATTAATAAAACGTCGAAAAAGTAAAAAACGTTATAAAGAAATTAATTGGCAGGGCTGATTCCAACCTCAAAACCTTCCAACATTGAAACAATTGGAAACAGGTAAAACGGATGCGAATAGTCCTCCCTCCAAACATGTTCCTGAGGGAATCCCACAGGCATCCAAAAAAACCCACGGAGACAATCGAAAAGGACACATTAGAACACGATGAATTTTGATAAGTAAAAAAAAAAAATATTAATGATAAAACACATGGCTAACCACCATTTTTCTGTCGACAACAAACGCAACCACAGGTTGCGTTTGGAGGACTATTCGCATCCGTTTTACCTGTTTCCAATTGTTTCAATGTTGGGAGGTTTTGGGGCTGGAATCAGCTTCCGAAACGTTCCAATATAATGTATATGATTTTATGAAAATGTTGAAATATTCATTTTTCCCTACCTCGAGAAGACGGTAATCGTTCGAGTTATTTAAACTAATTAATTAAGATAAAAAAAGCTTTAAATAAAAGTTGTGGAGCAAAAAATTCTACGACTGAATCAACAACCAGAAATTAGGGATTAAAATGTCAAAAATCATCCCAAAAATAGCGATAGTTTTGGAATTGGGCCAAATAAATCAACAAACGTTTAACGTTTATCTGTCAAGTCTGGTTAATTTATTTTTATGAAGTATTATTTGTAATTTCTGTTATGAACAATTATCTATTAATTAAAATAAATTGTTTACTTGGACATATACATATTACAAATAATAATAAAAATAACTAACCTAGCTTGAAAGATAAACATTTGTTAATTTTTTGTTTCAATTTCATGGCTATCGTAATTTTTGGTGTGAATTTATCTTATTAATTCAGATGCAACATTCATGCTCTGTAACTTTTATTTGGAGCTTTTTTACTTAAATTATTTAGAAAAGCAGGAAATTATAAATGTATAATACCGCCAGCGGACATTTAACCACTTCCAAAAATAAAAGTTGAATGTAATTTGTTTGGAAGATATCAATAATAAATTATAAATATAACAAATAAATAACACATTAATCTTCTAAAATTAATTTACAGTTACAATCTAACGTAATATATGCAGCGACCACATAAATTATGCTGCATAATTTAAATATATAATTTTTTGCACAGTTCACTAATAATTTCCTACTTTTTCCTAATAACCAGATTGCCTTCATCAAGAGGGCGTTGCAAAGAATACTTCAACTATTTCACCGACCACTAGCGAGTCCCGTTTGAATTAATATCATTTCTCGTAGGAATTTATAACTATTTTAATTAAAATTAATGTAAATATCGCTAATGGAATATCATGGTCATTGTCGTTCTAGCTAATATATTTGATTAAAATTCAAATAAAGATCATTCTATATTGCCGGAGCAGATATTGTCTATATTTTACCACAATTTTATGTGACAGGAATATGTGTATTTATTCCAATTACAGAAATAAACTTTGTGGAAACACATGGAGAAATTAAATGTATGCATACCGAAATAAATTAGAAATAAAGCAAAAATGCTGCTTGTTCATTAAATAACAATAAATTAGAAAGAGATATAATTTTTCTACAATTTATGTCAACGGACTACTTCATGCTCAAGAAAACGTGCATGAGAATTGATATAGAAAAACGGTATATGGTAGAAAATAGTTTTAAAAATAATACTTGCAATGATACATTTTTGTTTATGTATAGCTATAGGAGTCAATAAATATGAAACTCTGCTTTAAAAGTCAATTTTAGAGATCGAAATTAATCATACATTTTTCATATTTAACAGTTATTATATAATCTCCTGACAGTTTGGGATGGAATCCCAAGACTACGCTATGATAACGTAGCGACAAATAGCACTTCGTTTCCCTAACAACCGCGCAAGTTGATAGGGAAAGAAAGGTGGAACGTAAGTGGTATTTTTCACTACGCCATCATAGCGTAGTCACAGAATAAACATTTATACAGGAGCGACAGTCAGAGAGAGAAACGAAAATTAGAGAGAGAAAGAGTATGCCAACAAATTTGAAGGGCTAATCGGATAAAATCAGATTGTTTCGGCATATCTTCGTATCTTACGATTCTTTGTTCTTTTCATTATCTCGACGTGAACATTTTCCGTTAGGGGTCAATAATAAAAGTATATTGAGAAACACAAAATTGATTTCTAATAAGAACAAACATGTTATTTTTTCAACAAACGATAGAAAAAATTGTTATTATAAGGAAAATCATTATATTTCACATATTCTGGAAGAGCTGTAGTCTCAGCTTGTCACGCCCATGTATTTTAGGGTTATGGCTAATTCAAGCAAACCAAACACGTCTTCTCACTTTTGACATATGTCATTTTGTGAACTGTTTGTGAATTTTAGAAGTGGATTTAGTTTCTAATGAAATGGATAAAATGAAGAAAGTAGAATCGGGAGGACTTGTTTGTTCATATAAAGACTGTATAAATAGATTTAAAAAATGGAGAAAGGGAAATGTAAGTTTTTTCGTTTCCGAAAGATCCAGAAATGTAAGCTATGTAAAACAACTACCATATCGTGTAAAATGTATATTCATTTAATAAATACAGGTGCAAAATGTGGCTCAAGGTCTGTGAAAGAGAAGATTTGATGGAGAAGGATATATGGGACATATTTATCGAGTCTGACGTTTGTGTTTCCCACATCAAAGATATAGAAAATTCTGCATTGTAATGTATTTGTAAAATTCAGGTATTTAATAAAAATATAATTATGTGATTATCTTATCTGATTTCTTTTTAATTCGTTAATAAAATCAAAATTTTAATAGTTTTATGTTCTAATTTTTCTTTTACTATTTAAAACTATTTAAATTTCGCGCGTAAATTTGCCAACAAATTTAAAGTTCAAGGTCATAAACGTAAAATCGCAACAACTATAGTGCTGACAAGGAGTGTCGCTTCTGTATAAATGTATTCTGTGGCGTAGTCTTGGGATCTCACCCCTGGTAGTCTAGAGATATTGTAAGATAAGTAAACACTGTTAGTGTTATTCTTACTGAAATGGATAAAATATTAATGCACGTATTTAAGCGTTCATTATTTTATTCATTTTTTTTTCAAAAAAGTATTTTTTGTACAACTGTCAAAAAACATGACATTTATACATCGTTATGGATACGCGAAGTTCGTGTTTTTTTACGTGTGAAAAAATATATAAATATTCTCATATTGACGTCTCGATTTGACTGATAATAAGTTCGAAATTGCAGCATTTGCAGTTTCGTTTACCTCACTGATTTCGTCACACTCCATCGTTTTAAAACAAAAATTGATAATATAGATCGAAAATACAAATTCGTTGACTCTTTGTTTATTTATTCAACATTTGCACGTTCCCTTGGTTACAACACACCAGGCGACTTCATATTGGTAGCAAATTAATATTATTTTGAATATTTACCTATAATTTACTAAAATAAATGTGAAATTATTGAATTCTTTTTTTTTTGGCAGTTGTTTGTATTTCGTGGGCGAAATTTGTGTATTTTGCGCCTCGATCTAACGATCTCGGCTAAAAGTGACATCCTCACGCGCAGCAAAAAAAACTCATTTCGTGCACTTAATACAAAAATAACTATGTTGTGCAGTATTTTTTCATATTTTTTGTTCAGTACCTATTTTTTCATATTTGTTCAGTATTATTGATCAGTAAACTAAACCATAACCTAACCTAATGCTCGAAAGTCGCTCCTACAAAACTTGGTTTTGCAATTAGGCGAAAACTCAAAAGCGACGCCTGGCTTCGCCACATTGTTGGGTGTCGGTATCTTTCGACACTCGTCGAAGTTAATTCTCGATGAGTGGTTTCAAATATTGATAAAAATTGAAAAACTACGCCCGTTGTCGCAACGTCGGTAGGCGCCGATATCTTCTGACACCCATCGAAGTTGATTCCCGATGTCTGATTTTAAGAACTGATAAAAACTTAAAAACAACGCCTGGCGTCGCGACGTCCATGGGCATCGATATCTTCCGATACTCGTTGATTCCCGATGAATTGTTTTGCGAATTGATTTATTATTAATACTGAACAAATATTATTTAATTGAACATTTATTTTTAATACTGAACAAGTATTATATTATTGAACATTTGTTATTAAAATATTGAACATTTATGAAAAATACTGAACATTTATAAAAATACTGAACATAAAACATTGTTCATTTAAATAATATACAGAACAAACAAATTGTTTGCAACTATTATTACCATTGATATTGTTGTATAAAATACTTGAAAAAAGTATTTCAAATACAAAATACAAAATAGTAAATAAAAGTATTTCATTTGTTTGGTAAAATACAATTATTTTTTTAGTATTTCAAATATACTAATATTTCAAATACTTTGAAGTATTTGAAATACTATTATTTTTATTTATTTGAAAATAAATAAGATATATGTATTACGGAATTGTAAAAATGGTTTTCGTGTTCAACTTATTCACGTATTTTCATTATTATTATAATAATATTTCCTAGTAATTTTTTTTGTAAACCTAGATATTCACGTTTTTTTTTAATTCATTACCTTCCTAAAAATACTAAAAAAAATTGGCCAGCACAAGACCTTCCATCAATTTGATGTATTTTATATACATCCAATACCAAAAGTTCCTTGGAAAAGATTCTGTATATTCAATAAAATTGTAACACGAACATTTACTATCTTTTACAAATTCTATACCGAAAGTTCCTTGAAAAAGATCTATAAATCCATAAAATTATAGCACAAACACGCATTATGTAAATTGCACTTAACACTGACATCTGTCAATTAAATTTTTTTTAATATATCAGCTGTTTTCAAGATTATGGCAGAGCTGACTGATTTTTGAAAGTTAATGTCTTTATAATTATTTACCTCAATATCTATTAAATTTAATATATAGAGAATAAGATATTCTTTCATATTAAATATCACATAAAATGTCAAAAAAATTATATTTAAATGCGTTGTTCAAGAAAAACAGTTAAAAACTTCAAATAAGGGAACTTCCGGTTGACCAATTATAATCAAAATCGAACTAGCTCTTCATATAGGTGAAAAGAAGTTGAATACGGAAGAAACATAATTTTTAGAATTGTAGTATTGGTGTTATCTTCGAAGAAATTTTTGTCACACACACACACACACACACACACACACACACACACACATGAACACACACACACATGAACACACACACACACACACACACGCACACACACATGAACACACACATACAGACATCATCGTAAAACTAGTATAATCGTATTCCAGGGACCCTAAAACGTGCTTGTTCGTTAAAAACTCACCACCGAAATTTTTGACCAAAGACAATACCTTTCTTACCTAAAGGCAGTGGCGGATTTACGCATAGGCACAGTAGGCACGTGCCTACGGCGGCAAATTTTCGGGGGCGGCAATTTTTTTAAATCAGAAATGTATAATTTTATAAAAAATTACCGATCAAAAGACGCAACGAAAACATTTATATCGATGATCTCTGAAACAAATTTATATATAGTAAAACTTTTTTGTAGGTATATTATTATTACTTGGGTCAATTTGTAATTATCATCTGTTTTTCTATGGTACTTAATTAATGAAATATGCGCTCTATTTTCAACAAATGTCGAAATAATTGAACTCATGTTTCAGACTTTATTTTGAGACCCTCGTTATTATTATGCTATCGATAATTATAATACATTTATTAAAATTGCCTGGTTTGTAGAATAACCACTTGAAATTCCATTTTGTTATGTCTTCTTTTAGCTAAAATAAATAAAGAAATGCAAAATTAAAGCGCGGAAACATTGATTTATGTTTTTTGCAAATATAAAGTCAGGCTTTACCTATTCTAAAGGCTATATTTGTAAAAATTATGACTTCTTCGCTTGCAAATTTTCAAAAAAATACTTTAATATAACGAAAACCTAACGCACAAAACTCAATTTGACGTATAATGTAATGTAAATAAATATGTTATCTATTGTCGGGTTGAATGATTATTAGTTTTTAGGCTGTGTTTGTGAAAAATGTGACTTTTTCGCTTGAAAATTTTCAATAAATACTTTAATGTAACGATAACCTAAATCACAGGACACAATTTGACGTAACTCGGATGGTTATATTCATTTTATAGGAATTTAACCATACTTTTTTTCAGAAAAAATGCCAAAATCACTGTAAATATTGCTTTCCGCGGCATAATTTTTGTGAAATTTCGTGTTTATAATGCTTTTGCAACTATATATAACCATCAAAATAAAATTCTTGAGGGTTGGGTATTCCAGACTTTAGCCTTAAAATTACCTATTTAAGCCCCTTTTATATTTTAACAAAAGTAAAACATGCGAAAAGTTTAAACATTACAAAAGATATATTTTAACATTTCTGATATTGAAATATCTATATTATCTTTGGTTAATATTTGAAAATTGCGTTATTTTTCTGTTAGAAATATGTTTTGAAATTATGAAAAGGCGGCAAATTTATGAAAAAAGGCGGCAATTTTCTGGGTGCCTACGGGCGGCAAAACTGTTATCCGCCCCTGCCTAAAAGTCACGGAAGATAAAAATTGAGAATTCAAAAAATGTTACTGAGAAATATTATTGCGCTCGACGAGTTCTGTCAACGTCACTTTTTTTGTTTCACCAGTACTTGTCTCGTAATTGGAAATATTTATTCCAAAAAATAATTTGCGATTTCAAAAAATGTTACTAAGAAATATTATTGCTCTTGCCGAGTTCTATCACTGGTTAAATTTAATGTACTTATCCTGTATATAACTTCGTACCAATAACTGTCTATTAATTATTTATTGTAGTATATAACTATTTAGTTTCATCTGAGTAGATTAGATACACTTCGACATCATGCTATAAAATATTTATTTTATTATCCCTTTATTCTATCAAAATTACTATGTCCATCTAATCAAGTTATTAGCATAAAAACAAAACCAGGATATAATAAAAATACCATAAAAATAAAACAACAACATAAAACAAAACACTCATTCGAGATGACTATGGAAGCTATAAAAACAAGATAACATCGCTGCCCACTTTCCCAGTTCGATCCCGTCTGTGATTTATAGATTTGGTGGACATCCAACAGTTTTACAACGTAAATTATGTCCCATCTAGTGAGCCATGAAGCGCGATGCGGTTCCTATGTATCGCTACTCATTTGTTATTTATTCATTTTTAACCCGTCTATCTTGATTTCGGTGTTTGTGAGTGGAGTTATCAATCAGCTTCTTCAACCAGCGAAAACTTATAAATATTTAAAATAGTAGAAAAGCAGCTATTATGTGGAAATTCGTAGGATTTTTATGGAGGTTCTCGTGTTCGCTATTAAACTGAGATTCGAATGACCTCGAGCCAGGTGTTGTATTTAAATTTGGTTCTTCGCACAGGTTTCGATTTCCCACATTATTTAGCTCAGAACAAACGCACATTTTAAAGTACAGAATAAAATAAATACTATTGTACAATGAGCTCTCGTAAACGACCTATTTACTTTCTTCTATCTATTACTTTCTCTATAAAATTATTAGTTTTATTAATGTCATAACGAGATCCCATTTATTTTGCGAAATCGGTAGAATATGAAGGGAAAAGGAAAAAGCAAGAAGCTAAGTGTGACGTAATAAAATTATTTCTTCAAAATAACTTATACAGAGTGTTTCAGAATTGAACAACAAAACGTAAAATTTAAATAAAGGAACAAAGTTTATTCAGTTTATTTTAATTTAAGCCTAACTTTTAATTAAATGAAACACCAGTGATCGATCAGTTTGAACCATCCTGAGAAATCATCAGTTGCAGAAAAACGGATTAATTAAAGAAGCCATTGTGATTTTTAAAACCAAGAAAAATAACCTCATTCATTGTGACAGTTTAGAACTTAGTCGAACATGGCTTCTCCTATATTAAATATGTTATAAAATGTTACCTTAATTACTTGATGCTACTGTTTTGTTATTATTTATTTGTTCCATGTAGAAGGCATCAATATATGTTGCCGAAACATCAACTTTAAATTAAAATAAACGGAACACAAACTAAAATATTGTATGCATTTTAATCTGTCAAACGCACAATTAATCCATCTGTCAAATATTTATCCTCATCAAAATCAGGGGTATTAATTTAACCGTTTCATTTATATCGTTGATAACGGTAACTGAGTTTAGGAACCCATATTTAATTGTTACTTAAAAAAATACTATTTTTTTTTTCGATGGTATAAAAGTTATTGTATTTTAAGTTAGTTGTACCTTTCAAATATTCAAATTTTTCGTGAAACTTCTTACTTTTTGTCAAGACTTTTAATTGTTTTACAAAAATATTTTAATTTAATATTTTATTTTAATTAAGTAACTTATTATAATGCTATATACATAATTTTATTTTAATTCCATATTTTTAAGTTAATATGCGTATCCTCATCGTGTCTGATATAAAAAATATTTTTAAAACAAATGAATTTTGTGGACCAAAATATTTTTAGTCACAATAAAGTAATATATTTAAATAAAAAAAACTAATTTAACATGTACATATTACAGATTTTTGATAAAAAAAAATATTTAAAAAATCTAAGGTTTTGACGGTAAAACAAATTTAAAACACAATAACCTCCATACCAATCGATATAGAAAAAAATCTAACTTCTTTTTTTGAAATATTTTCTCAATAGTTTAAAAGTACATCATTTCAAAATAATAAAAAAATCGACCAAATTCAGTTTTCCGCAATTTATTATCTAGTAACTTACGTGAATTTTTGGCAATTTTAATTTGGCATATCTACTATTGTACTATTATCATATCTAAAATGATCCTCCCATTTAACCGAAGTCGTACCTCTTATAATATCCAAGATCCGAGTGGTGAACCTCGAAATATCGTATTATAATTTCGCATTCGACGTAAAAAGTACTACTTTACACACTTGTTGCATACATAACTATTTTGTACATGTACCACGACATTAAAGTTCATTTTTTATCACTATTGCGGAAAACTACATAAGTTGTAAAATTTTGTGAAAATTGAGAGTGTTTTATAAACCACTATAAATAAGTACAAATATTATTTTCATACCATACTGTTACTATGACATAACAGGACTAAAAACAAAAATGAAAAGATAGAAGTAACGGCCTGGCTGTTATTTTTTATAACAGTGGCCTACAATTAAGGATCAGGTGATCCTAGAAAAATAACAGCATATTGATGGACTGTTGTCTAGGAGAATTTATAAATTAACCAAAAAAGTTGTTCAGTATGACAGATATAGAAAAATTTTATTATTCCTAAATGTTTAAATTTTATGTTATTACGAAAAATCTTGAACGCCACACCGATATGCAAATAACGAACTCAACTGATTACAAACCTCAGTCGCGTCAGTTATTTGCCTCATATCGCCCTAATGACGTTAATAACTATTATAATATAAAGTACCTTCCATTTCAAATAATGAACAAATGAACTTGTAGCAATATTGAGCACAACTTTTCCTTGTAAGACTGTTGTCAAAAAATTGCAATCCAAACATCGGTAATTACAGTTTAAGCAATGTCTATATAACTGTAAACACGAGCAATTTGAACAATGATAATAATAACCCTATTTGAAACAGTTTGTGTTTTATGTCTGGAGAAATTTCGACAGCGGATTTCACTGCTTCCTCTCTGCGTGTTTCCTCGTCGTTCTAACTGACCCGCCTGACCTTCCTGGTTCGTGGTTCGTGTTGTCCGATGGACGATAAAATTATTGTTTGAAGAAAATTACACTTATTGCTCTCAAGTATCCATGTACGAGCGCCTGGCTGAGATTTTTACTCGCCACATCAGATTGCAGAGGCTCAAATTGCATGTAGAACACTCGACAGATTCTAATAAATATTTGTCAGAACTATACCACGTTCATAATTCATTTTCTGCCAGATTGATGCCTAGATAAACTCAACTTCGTGCTGATTTTGTTTCTAGTTTCCGGGAATTCAGTTCACACACAATTACAAAAATCTGTAATCTATTGCTGGGAATTTATTTTCTATAATAAATAGCTCGCACATTTTTATTAGAACAGTAACTAGATTAATCTTAAGTAAATTGTAGTCGATCTAATATTAGTTTACATTTTCACTGGAAATCTCATCAATCTGCTTATTATTTTTAGATACTGACCCCGGTATAGTGGATAACGAAGCCTACTCACGACCCAAGGCTCCCGGGTTCCGAACCAGGTTTGAATACCAAGTTTTGTTTGTGTGTGTTTATTTATCATCTCATCTCTATCAACGCACAGAAAAGATTACAAAAAATAAGCAGAAATGAACTCACCTTCACGTACATTTTAACTTAAAAAATCTGTTAGAGCTCCAAATTAAGTACCTACTACATCCGATTTATTATATGTGGTCAAAATCTAATATGTTGTTTCAAATTATATATGAGTTTTAAATACCAAATTAGAGAAGTTTTGGATCATATTTTAATAGACTTTAAGGAAAAATCGTCACACACACATTCTTATAAAAATCAGCATCAACTTCTAGGTGCTCTAAAGTCTAAAACGCAATCTTTGTAAATTTTTCGCCGTAGATGATCCATTTCGTAAATGTGTAGTTGTAAATTAATATTAATTTATAGTGCTGCAAAAATAGAAAAAAAATTAAATCAGATCATCCTGTACATCTAATATTTATGTATGATGGAAAATATATTATTTTTACAAACCTTAATTTCATTAGAATTTAATATTTACTATTATATTCTCCTTATTTGAGTAATCGTGACCACAGAATCCACACATACTCACATACACACGTACATACCTACAGACATCATTGTAAAAATGTCAAAATCGGGTTCTGGAGACATCAAAATATGCTTATTTACTAAAGTCGATTTTTAGCACGATCCCTATACCTCTCTTACCTAGGGTAGCGAGAGGTAAAAACAATAAAGAAAAAATAATTAAATTAAAATACCTATGTATATAACACCTGCCTTTTATGTAAACATTTGAGAGGTAAGAAAGACTCCTTATGTAAATGGTTTACGAATATGTAAATGGTTTACTTTAGTTTTGGCACCTAAATACAGGGTGTAACAGAAATAAGTACATTAAATTTAGCCAATGATAGAATTCGGCAAGAGCAACAGTATTTCTTAGTAACGCTTTTCGAAATCATAATTTATTTTTTGTAAAAATATTTCCTATTTCGAGACATATACTGGTGAAACAGAAAAAGTAAATGACATTAATAGAACTCGTCAGGAGCAACAATATTTCTTAGTAACATTTTTTTTAATTCTCAATTTTTTTAGTATTTTTAGGAAGGTAATCCATTT
The DNA here is from genome assembly GCA_943142095.1 of Ophonus ardosiacus. Lineage (NCBI taxonomy): Eukaryota > Metazoa > Arthropoda > Insecta > Coleoptera > Carabidae > Ophonus > Ophonus ardosiacus. The sequence continues at coordinate 32,568,229 of OW964830.1, forward strand.
TTTTACAAAACTTTGAAGATTTTTAACACAATATCTAGAAGGTTTACAAAAAAAAAAGTTACTAAGAAACATTATTACTCTCGACGAGGTCTATCACTGGTTAAATTTAATATACTTATTTCTGTTAAATTCTGTATACAGTGTGTCCCATTTAGAAGAGCCACCATTGGGATCTCGAGAACTATAAAAGATACGATGTCGGTTAAATGGAACTTTTTGTGCGCCTTTGGGAGGCAATCTCAGATGTGCTTTTGTTTTTCCAAAAATTCTCATAGGGCACTAGATAATGATGAAAAACTGATTATTGTTGATTTTTTCTTTTTCAGATAATTTCTAAACTACTGGTAATTGAGAAAAACGTTTCAAATATAAAACATAATAACCCTTACATCATTGAAAAGAGAAAAAAATAATTATTTTTTTTGAGACTAAAATCAGATATGGGTTCTATTTAAAAAAATATAAGTTTGTGTTATATTTCGAAAATTTACGAATATAAAAATTTATTTCGTACGCCACTGGTTAGTTAATAAAAATATCTCTTTTAGGTTTGAAACGTATTTCCAGGGGTGTAGTCGAGGGTATACGCGGGTATACGCCGTATACCCTCTGGATTTTTTAGGTGTCCGAGCGTGTACCCTCTGCTTTTAAATATTTGAGACAAAAATTATAAAAATTAAATCAACTAATGAAAATTTTATCCCACAATTAATATCATTTTTTTAGAAATTATATTGAAATTATCTTTATGTTTATAAAATGTACTCTTTGATACGTAAGGCAGTATTTAATTATTTTATTTTTTTCTTTGTGTTTATAGTTTTTGTATTTTGAATTTTAGTTGAAAATTTAAAAGATGACATTAACTTCGTATTAAGTCACAATGTATAATAGTCGCTCGTATGTTGTGTTGTTGTGTTTCGATTTTAGACAGTTTATCCAGATAAATATATTCTCTTTTGTAAAATGTTCTGTGATCTAGCAATTTATTTTTATACATGAAAGGGAAAAACATGCAACTTCACATCCCTTGAAAAATGTAATTTTCAATTATAAGGCATTTGACCTTGAATGAAAAAAAAAATTTCGCCTGCGGCGCTATTTTTTTAAATTTTTGCTCCCTCCCTGCATATTTTTTTCTTCTTAATTATTGCCCCCCCCCCCCCCTGCGTATACCCTATGTTTACAAATATATTTTCAGCGTATACCCTCTGCTAATTTTACGACTACAGCACTGCGTATTTCTCAATTACTAATAGTTTCGAAGTTATTTGAAATAGAAAAATCAACAATATTCAGTTTTTCGTCATTATCTAGTGCCCTATGAGAATTTTTGGAAAAACAAAAGCACATCTGAGATTGCCTCCCAAACGCGCACAAAAAGTTCCATTTAACCGACATCGTATCTTTTATAGTTCTCGAGATCCCAATGGTAGCACTTCTAAATTGGACACACTGTATACGTATCTGATATTTAATTGTGCAATTAATTTTTACACGAAACCTATATTCTATTGCATTTAAAAATAGACCTAGAACTGCGATAAAGCTTACGATTCCAGCTTTTTGTTTGGTCTAAACGTGAACCAAGTTTACAATAGCAAAAAATATGTAACAATACGTTTCAGTCAATTGTTGAACTTAGTAAGAGCTAGTAAACAGTGCAAAAGTCTCAGAAGTGATTCTATACTATTCTTCATGTAAGAATATCGTTTATTTTTACATTTATAGTTTTTATTTACGTTTTCGACTTTTTACCGACACTTTGAATTTTTATCTATACTTTATAAGTTATTTAACTATCAAGTGGGTTAATGAGGGTGATTAATGATTGAGACATGTTAATTGTTGAGATCATTAATCGCTAATTAACACACGTGTTACAATATTTTTCAGTTGAAGGTATTTTATTGAATTGTAAAATCTAATTTTATTACATAACAACAAAATTTAGGTTAGTAACGGTTGACACAGAAGTCTTTGTTTGCATGTTTGTGTGTTTGGGTGTTTGTGTTTATGACTGACAATTATTCAGCAATGGTTACGTACTAACCGTTTATTAATAAAAAAATATACATTAATATAACCTATTAATACACGGTCAACTGAAAAAATAATAAATAATAATACAGTCGACTCTCTCTAAATCAAACTTTCTCTTATTTGAATGTTTCTGTAAATCTAATTATTTTTTGGCATGTACAACTGTATATACTTTTATATGTATGTAAAAATTATTTTTTAAATTGAATTTTTTAATCCGAACTTTCCTTTAATCAAATTAAATTTTGGGCATTTGCCATCAATTTCAATGAAATTCACCTCTCTATAAATAGAATTTAGATACAATTTTCAGACGCGTTCATTCTCCCCTCTACATCCATCCGTCTAATAAAAATAACTGAAATATAATAAATTTGAGTAGTTATTATGTTTTTCCCGTATTTATAAAAAAAAATATTGTTTATTAATATCAAAAGAAAATACAATTCATTGTTATATCAATGTTTTGATTATTGTAATCAATTATTGTCAATTTCTCTAAAGAGGAACTCCAATCAAAAATTCTAGAGGCAGTTATGCTAACCAATGCGCCTCACTGACATTTGAAAATCTTTTCATATTACATAAAAAAAGCGAAACAATTATTTATTTGAATTTTTTGTAATTTATTGCAATTTAAGCAATAATATTAAAGTTTTTAGTATTAAATAATGTATAAAATGCAATGTACTATTATCATGTTCAATATTATATGGCTTCATTTTCTGCCGGGCACTTTTTATTTTAAAAAAACTGTTCACCCATGTTAAACGCCTTTGTCAAGCTTTGCTTGGGGCACGTATAATGTTTCAAAATGTATTTCTACTAGGCATGTAGGTACATCTCATTTTTCTAAACAAAATATAATTTTTTTGTTATATTAACTGAATAAACTTTTTTTTTATTATACGAATGTTCATTTAATTTTCTTTTGTAACAAGGTGAGAATAGTGAAATACCAAGTAATAACTTTAATATAAACTCTTCTAAATTATAGTTTCAATATCAACATTTTAATTCTGTTATCTTTGTAAGTCAAAATTCTGTTTAGAAATAATAATCATTATTCTCTCATATATCTGTTTAGTCTAGATGTCAACCGCGTAGACATTTATTGTGTTGACAATTGACTGTATAAGTTATTGGTTAGACTACGTGAAGTCTTGTTATTTTGCTATGGATGCTACACCCTCGCACCCTTCTTTAGATATACGTCTGAAGAGATAAACCTTTTGTTTTTAAGGCAGTCGAGATTAAGGACTCAGAGAGTTGAGACATGTAGTCCGTGTTTAGTTTTTGGGCGTTTTCCGCCAGTACTCGTACAATAAAATAATGTAATAGTTTGTATAATTAGATTAGAGTAATCATTAATAATAATTAATGTAATTATGTAAATAAAGTTAAAGTTAAAATCAGTATCAAATATTGTGTGTGTGTGTGTGTATGTGTGCGTGTGTGTGTCATCCATTTAAGATGTGTTCATCATCTATCATCAAGTGTTTAGTGATAGTGTGAGCGTAAGAGCGTGTTCCTCCTCAGTATAGTGGTGGGCGAACCAGCAAGCGTCCACCAGTTAAAGTTAGAAGAAATAATGTCATCGTGGGGTAAAAGAAAGTAAGAGAAAACTAAATCTTCCCCCCCCCCCCCCCCCCCTGTTACATTAGCGCAGTCGGTAGGATAATATGGAGTACTGTTTAATTCTATTTATCCGAAAAGTTCCTACATCAATTAGAAATTATTAGTTTGTGACCGTGGAGAGGGAAGTTAGCGAAGATGTATCCGTATTCGACCACGACGCCAACGATGACACAGCCGTATCAGCCGTCACCAAATATGCTTGACGTATTACTGTCAATAAATACGTTTTCGGGTGATGGCAGAGTGGAAGAATACATCCACAACATGGTTTCAGCGAGCAGAAGATACGGCTGGGATGAAGTTTTTCTCGGCAGCGCAATGGCGTTTAGGCTCAGTGGTAAGGCAAGGGAATTATATTTTGCAATTCCATTGTATAAGCAGCCTTCCACTGGAACAGAGATGGTGCGTTGGTTAGAAATAACCTATGCAGGACGCACCATATTACCACCATCGTTTTTCCCGTCTTGTACGCAAAGATTTTATGGGTCAGCGTGGACGCACCAGCAGGTCTACGTACCGTATGCAGCATCAGAGCCTCCAAGATATGCGTCGCTGGCAAGTGGCCACGCTTCGGTTGGACTTGGAGAACCAGCGCTGCCTGTGGCGAAAATCAGTTTAGCTGAAATTGAGTCGCTACTTGCAGCAGAGGATAGGCATGCGGTGGTAGATATTCCGCGTCCACAAGGTCGACAAAGTGCGACAACAGCCGTCACAGCGAGTGACGATGAGGGCGTACAGGAAGGGAAAATAATTGAAGAGGATTGCCTGCCGGAGAAAACTGTTGAGTATGAGACTGAGGACGAACACCAAAACGACGTAGCTGAAGAACACAGCTACGTAGATGATGAACATATGGATGACACAGTATATGACAACAATCTGCACGCTAAGGACCTGCAAACGGACTATGAAGAGGACATCGTGGATGGCGTCATGGACACGGTTTCCGACGAGGAAAATGTGCATAATTTACGCCGCAACCCTTTGAAGCACGCCACTGGTTATGCCTTAAGTTCCCCTGACGTCACACGCATCCCTGTTAAGTTTTTTGCTTTGCCGAGTCAGAGACCCCTGTGGTGCGAGGAACCGCCCCCCGCTACCCTCAGTGATAGTGCAGTGTCCCTTGTTTTTTTATGACGATCGTGTAACTTTGTTTTGTTAGTGTTTAGTTTGTGTCGGTAGATAAGGTTTTAGGAACATTAAGTAGCATGTTAGAATAGTAATGTTAGAATCTCCTTATTGTCTTGTATAATAAACAACAAAAATTAATAAACACATATTTTTTATTCATACCAATCTTCTGCAAGTAACTTTCCGTATGGAATTTTTACAAATTTGACGGGTGGTAATATATTGGCCACACTAAATGTTAAATATACAAATAGTTATCATAAATTCCTTAAATATATCTATATTCGCATTTCTTTTTTAAAATAATTCATTTAAGGGTCAATCTCCGTTAAAAAATTAACATCAGTTAAATTTAAAAAACTAAAACGAAATAAATTGTCAAATAAAAAATTTAGCATTGCTATCAATAATTTGATTTAATACTGTTTATCTTTATTCATCTGGAAGACTGGTGGCTATAATTTTAACTGAGGATGGAAGATTGGCCCCAAGCATCTTTGATTTAAAATAAAAGAACGTATTTAATCTTAAAAAAAAAAATCTGTTGTGGCCAGCACAAGACCTCTCGCCATTTTCATATTAGGCTATATAAGTATTGTATTGCACTTCGCTTTCGAACCGTCGTTTTATAACAAAATCTTACAGAACATTACCCAAATATTGTTTCTTACTATATTTAGCATGTCTTCTGTACACATATAATTCAAATTATATCTATTTTTCATTGTATGAGGAAGTATCTAAATGTCAAATATTGTTCCAATTCATTAACCAGATTGGCGGTATTTCTGATAGATATATGCATTTTACCACAATTTTACCTATAATTTCAAATATTTAATTAATAAAACAATAAGAAAAGTTAAATATACTTCCCAGAAAAAGCTATCAGAATGTCACTAAAACTGTTGATATTTGACAATGACATGTGTCATGTTATAAACATTGGAATTTGTCAACTGGTTTCCTTAGTGCCTTGGCCTCTGCGATTAGTTTACTCTATAAATTATAGAGTCTTTATCTCTAAATCTATACAAGATATAATAAATTTTTTAAGTGTATTAGATGGAGAATTTTATGTTCTTCAATATTTAATAAAAAAAACTCCCAAAAAATTATATTTAGAAGATTTTTTCTAAGAAACTACTACTTCCGGTTGTTCAATTGTTACCAAAACCTTTTCAGCTCTTCCCAGGAATGTCAGATTGAGGAAACTGCAGTTAAATATTTTTTAAGTCTTATAGTTTTTGAGGAATCGTGACTACAACATCCAGACATACATACATACATACATACATACACACACACACACACACACACACACACACACACATACACAATTTTAAAAATGTTATAATCGGATTGTAGGGACCTTAAATCGTGCTTATTCAATAAAATCTGGATATGCGAATTTTAGCATGAATCCAATACCTCTCTTAGCGAGAGGTAAAAAGAAAAATTATTATGTATTATTTTCCCCTCCGAATAGATGTACCATTATGTAAATTTGAATTAGACATATGTACATATACTTACATTATTTTGACTACACTCGTATTCAGTTTCTCAGGTTTGTCCGTTTGTTGAGCTTCATAATCTGTAAATATTTGAATATTTGTCTAGTAATTGGATGCCCGAGGCTATTTACTCTGTTTGTTTCATTTGGTTACGCGGATTAAAAACTGAAAGTTGATTTGATTAAACAGTTTGATTAACGTGAGATTATGAAACTTATTACAGTGAATTCGTAGAATTGTGTCAATAATATATTTGCAATAAAATAAATCTGTAGTTATTATTAAATTAACTTATATTTTATACCATGTAATTATCAATTAGATACAGTCACTAACTTAATTGCTAGAAATTTTTCATTTAGAACAAAAAAAATTAAGCTAAAATTTATGCATCAGATATTTATGTTTTCAATAGACGCATATTTTACTTTATAAGTATTTCAATAACAGATTAGTCTACCCACACGTAGAATAATGATTAAAACAACTAATTAAATTAATTAACGCTATCTTTTTAATGTATCTAAGCACATAATAAGTGCAGATTATTCGGGAATGATTGATAACTTAGCACTGAATATGCATATCTTATAATAATAAATTTGCGCGGGTGGTATAAATATTAGCCATAATTTCGAGGAAAATATATTGTGGAGCGAGTGAAGCTAATATCTATGAGATTGCATTTTACGACACGATCTGTACGCAAGTCGTGCAACCACACAAGTCTAAAAAAAATCTTCACATACAGTCATACAAAAGTCTCCGTACGACAATAGCTTTAATGTATTTTAGGAAAAATAGCAGTCTAAAACCCAATATATTTAATTTTCTCTTAATCGAAAATGAAACGCAGTATATTACGTTCTTATAAATATAAAATAAACAAATAATGTACTTAATTTATTTATATTATGGGGTAAACATTGAAAGTATTCATAATTTCATGACAAAAAAGTCTCCGTACGATAACCAAAACATTTAAATAATAAACCATTTATTTATGTTTCATAAAGATATATAATATTTGGATGGTTTCACTTAGTTTTTCCACCAGTAACTATGCGATGAGTCATTGAATCTACCAAATTTTTGGTCACCGATGGCATTATATTCTGCCATTTTTCTTATAGTTTATTTTAAGTTCTTTTTATTTTATATTCTTATTTGTTTTAAGAATTTTCCGTATTTTCTCAATTTGGTTAAAGTCCGGAGACCGTGGGGATGATTAAGCATATTTTTTATATTACACTGTAGGCATTCTATTATAGATGCGAATTATTTACCGAATTTTTCTGATGCATGAAATTAAAATTAGCTGTTAAATTAAAAGTTTTAATAGACCCATAAACCAACAAAAAATAATAAAATGTACACTTTATCCTTAAAGTACTACTCAATAAATAACGATTAAGATAAAAAACATTTTTTTAATAATTATTTTGCGAGATATTTGAATTTATTTCCAGACCACAGATGACGTCACACTATTGGTATCTTTCTCACGCAGCCTACTACAAAAACTAGTGTGAGAAAGATAGCTATAGGTTTCTTTAAAAATCAAATGCAGCTATACAAAAACAATTATGACTTTTTGGTACCACGAATTGTTTCAAAATTAAACGAACTTTCATTTAAAAATATAAAAAAATTGGTTTATGGGCCTATTCTTTATTAAGTTTGCTGGTAACGCAAGTAAATATAATACATACAGATTAGATAGAAGAAAGAAAAAAATTGTAGAAAACCTAAAATTTAAGGCTATATAAGTATTGTATTTAACATTTCTGGTACACACAAAAAATTCAAATTACATCTGTTCTATATTTTTCAACTCATCCTATGAACAAGTTTCCTCCTACTCTTCTAAATGTTCGAGATTCTTCCGATTCATTGACGAGATTGGCGGTATTTCTGAAGGGTATATGATGAAATATATGTATAGCAAGCGCCTGTTTAGTTGACACTGATACTGTATATACCTTTCTTTTTATACCAATTTAGACGTTGACGGAGTCTTTTCCTCGTAATAACAATAGAATATTATAATTAATATTACATTTCGACTTGTCCAAGTTCGAATTTTACGTTTCCATCATTTAAGGACAGTGTCAACCTAACGTGCGCCAGCTATATCTATAATTTTAAATATTTAATTAATGATGAAGTAGGAAGTATTAGATGTACTTCCCAGAAAAAAGCCTTCAGTAATGTCTCTGGATTTTTGACACTGACATTACAAACAATTACAAACATTTTAATTTTTCAACTGGTTTCCATGGGCTGTTTGATGTATTTGTACAATCGATTGTTTTATATATTTACTAGTATATTTATAACTCTCTATCTCGAAATCTTTATAATTTTATATTCTTAATATTTGCAATAAAATAAATTTCCAAAAAATAATATTTAGAAGATTTCTTGTAAGAAACTACTACTTCCGGTTGTCCAATTGTTACCAAAACCAAATTGGTCTTCAGTCATATAGAATATGAGAAACTGTCTCTACAACATCCATATACACACATACACAGACAAACACACACACACACACACACACACACACACACAGACACACACACACAGACACACACACACATACACACACATACATACATACATACATACATCATTATAAAATGTTAAAATCGGATTCTAGTGACCCTTAAACGTGCTTATTCACTAAAATCTGAATACGCAATTTTTAGCATGAGGTAAAATCACACGCATCCATTTAATTACTTAATTTAAATAATAAAAATCTGATGTGGCCAGCACACGACCTCCCGCCAATTCCATGTTTAAAATAGCAATGCGCTTTAAGTAAAGTTTCACTTCCGATTGATCGTTTGTAAACAAAAATATAATAAATAGAAAAGTTTGTAATACGAAATTTTGGAAAAATCTGTGAGAGCTTCAAATTAAGTACTACATCCGGTTTATAATATATAGTCAAAATCTAATATGTTGTTTCAAATTATATAAGAGTATTAAATACCTACCAACTTTGCGAAGTTTTGGATCATTAATATATTTTAAGGAAAAATCGTCACACACACATTATTGTCAAACCATCACCAACTTCCTTATATATGCTCTAAAACGCAATCTGTGTAAATTCTTCGCTGTACATTATCCATTTCGTCAATGTGTAGTTGCAAACTATTATTTAACACTTTGAAATCACGTTCTTATTGAGAGCTGTTTGATATATAATGCTGCAAACAACAAACTTAAATCGAATTATCCTGTATATCTAATATTTATGTATGATGGAAAATATATTATTTTTACAAACCTTAATTTCATTAGAATCATATTTAAACTACTAAATTATTCTTAACACGGTTTCATTATTAATTTTAATGAAAATTGCTTCGTGACAGTGACATTTGTTTAAATATGTCAAATTTGTATTGTTTTTGTTTGACGCAGAGGCAAAGTGATGTACAAAAATAAATTATTTTATAATATAATATAAAGTTATTTCAAGTTATTTACTAAATGTTATTATCGTAGAATTGAAGATTGTGCCATTATTTTCAATTTGTATTGGTAAAAGCTGCTAAAAAATTATATTCAATGAATTTTTTACAAGAAAAACAGTTAAAAGCTTGTATAAATGATACTTCCGGTTATCCGATATGCACTAAAACCTAATGAGCTCTTCCCACATTACTATAGAATGGGTATACAAAATTTCAAAATTTTCTGATTGATAGTATTTGTGTAATCGTATCCACAAGATCCACACTCACACACACACACAGACACACACACAGACACACATACATACCTACAGACATCATTGTAAAAATGTTAAAATCGGATTCTGGGGACATCAAAACGTGCTTATTCACTGAAATCTCTATATCCGATTTTTAGCACGATCCCTATACCTCCCTTACCTAGGGTAGCGGGAGGTAAAAACATTTCATTTCAGTATATGATTGGCGATCATCTTAACAGTTCATGTCTGAATAAAAAAGCACGGGTATCACTTTTGAGTTCAGCCACCTGTACTGTACAAAAGTAAAGATAAACACCAACGTTTAGTGACTCTAATAGAGATATTTGTAGAGTTATTATAAACATTAAGAACAATACGCAATTCGAACTAAATTGCAAAATATATCACTATCTATTGTGTTTGTATGTAGTAAATGAAAATATATTTATCCGAGTCCTGAAAGTGAAACTGTGGCATTTGCTGCTACAAACATGTGTATTATGTTTTTCGTTTCATGTACCTACAATTTTTTAGGATGATTTATAGCTAAATTTATGAAAGTTCACCTGTACGATACACAATGTTTCATTATGAGTTATGATCTCAGATTTGCATAATATATAGCTATAATACAATAGCACTATTCAGTCGATTGCGAATTCATCATCCGAAACACTATTATTATAACGTGTGGATTTTGATGTTGAAAATAACTACTTTATTCAAGATGAGACACGCATCAGGCAATAAATTGTCTAAAAGTGAAGCAATGAAGATTTTATTTATACTTTGAATGAAATTTAAAATTAATAGTTTAAAATCTTGTATGTAGGTAAACACAGTTTGGAAATTAACTTTACATAACAGTAGTTACTAACATTAGGAGAATACATTAATATAAAGATGGTATGTACATAAATTTTCTTTATTACTACACAGCTACTGTTCTCAGCAAATAAAACAGAAAAACAATATCAATTTATGTGTTTAGTTGTAAAATGATGGTTTTTTCGCGCTAGATGTGTAGTTGCCATGTACGAAAACTTTAAATTGAGATTAAACAATTCAAATTTAGACTAAACAGTCTCAAATTGACAATAAATGATAAAATAGAACTATAGACTCAATAAATATTGTTATTGTAAAAAATAGTTCCCAAAGTTTTTTCCTTTACTTAAGAATAAATGATCAAATATCTAAATCAGATCTATTATATATTATAATAATTAAGATTTGTTAATAAATATTTATTTGAATAACAAATTATTTTACAATTATTTATACTTTAAAAAGTAAGATCAATTTCATTCAATACATCACGAATAAATCTTTGAATATGATCTACATATCGCTCACAACTATTAACTTTAATATTCGTATAATATTTTTCAGCCTTTGCAGGCGATATTCTGATGACTTTATGCGAAAGTTCATTACAAGCGGGTTCACTATAAACAGTAAAAATATACATTACATATATAGAAAAAAATTTCGTTACTTGAAATACAGTACACAATAAACGGAAGTTCATTACTAACGGGTTCACTATAATCGGACTTTACTGTATTTATTCTCAATTTGAAATTGTTTTGCCTCAATTTGAAGTTGTTTAGTCTCAATTTGAAGTTGAAAAGGTATGGTTTTTTTATTCCGTTTGAATTCAGCAAGAATCGAATAATGAATTATCATAAATTAGAATTATAGGCTAGTTGTCGCTTTTTGCATTAGTGCGTAATAGTGACAGGGTACCGCTGATTGGCTGATTTAGTCACTTTTTCGTATTAGTGTGAAAATTTAATTTATAATAAATAAATAACCCAAAAAATATATAAAACCATTAAGTTCGTAATAAATATTTAATAAAGCCCAAAAAGCCCAATAAAACCCAAAAAACCCTAATGCCCATATTCATAAACACTCGTAAAGTTTCAAAACAGCTCGTTATAATTTTTGACAAATGGAAACAAACTTGACAAATTACATTTCGATTTTTCTGACAGTGTCGACTGTTTTTACTGGATAAAAATTATAACGAACTGTTTAAAATTTTACGAGTGTTTATAAATATTGACATAAGTGGTTTTTTAGAAAAAATCCTTTGTTTTGCCAGCCCTGTAAGTGCAGAGACGTAACTAGCAATTAAGGCGCCTATGGCCAGCTAAAAAAAATGCGCCTTTGTAAGTACACGCGTGTAAAATAAGATTTAAATATAACAGTATTCAAATTTATTTATTAAAGCATGGTAAAAAAACTAAAAATTAAACATATTCGCATAATACAATATGTACATATCTGGTATATTAAAGAATTAATTAATACATCAACAGCCCGATTCACAAAAAAGTTTAAGCTAATCCTCTTTTTTGGATTAGTGAATTTTATTCTATTCCCGTATTTAAAATATATATTTCAGGATATTATCAATAAAGGTAGATACTAAGAATAGATTAGACTATATTTTAAGATATAAACTGTCAAAATTAGATCAGAATTCGCTAATCCAAAAATGAGGATTAGCTTAAACTTTTTTGTAAATCGGGCTATTAATGATTAAATATTAAGAAATAAACAAAGCACAAAACAGAATATTTTGTTTATATAATTTTAATTTTTTGCGCTTTTGAATTTGCATAATCATCATTGACAAAATCAAAATCAACTTCAGCAAATACATTATATTCTATAGAAAGTAAACTTACACTACTAAGTTTAATTTGGTTCATAGCTGACCTTAAATATTTTTTTATGAGTTTAAGTTTATTGAAACTTCTTTCACAAGTAGCAACAGTTATGGGTAGACAAAGAAGTATCCGCAAAGAAGTTGTGATGTTAGGATAAGATTCGCACAAATCCCATCCCATTTAACCATTCCTTCGGGATTTTAAGATGATGATCTTTTAAATTTTTGAAAATAGTTTGTGCCTTAGTTTTAAAACATTCTAGTTCGTTCTGAAATTATATGCAATCTAATTCTGTCTGGTATTCCCTGCATAAGTCGGCAGCTCCTATTTTAAGTCTGTCTGAAAGTGGCATTTCGTCTAAAGCTTTTCCGAATAGAAATTCAAATAATCCAATTTATTTATAATAACGTCATTCACTTCGTAAAAAAGATGTTTTAATTGATCTTTAGCTGAAAAATCCGCTCCTTCATCTGTTGCATTTTTCACCTGGTATTTTCTTTCGGCGTTTTCTTTTATTCTCTGGAAAAGGGTTTATATCAAGAATTGCACATTTTTGTTCGCATTCAACCATTATACTATCAAATCCTTCGTTTCTAAATTGTTTGAAGACGTTCAATAAACTTTTTAATAATTTGGAAGAACACGTTATATCCTGTGCTTCGTCTTCTAGACGCTAGATGTTTACAGTAAAGTAAATATAAATAGGGTACCTATTGAAAATTTATTTATTTGCGGGGACCTACAGTCGATAGAGAAAGTATGGCATTTAATTTAAAATTCAATCACAATATCAATCGCAATTTAATCATTTTTGCGCCTTTTTAATAAAGCGCCTATGGCCGCGGCCATATCGGCCATAGGCTATTTACGCTTCTGTGTAAGTGAGCATTTCAAAGTTCCATTTACCGGAATTTGTTCTAAATCCCAAATACAAAATGCCAAAATGTAGTATGGGACACGGCCTTGATGCAGACATGAATGAACTCATTAGTAAATCAAAATAGAAAATGTTAGGCCCAATTTGAACAAAATTATTCTATCTATAACTGCAAAAAATTAGTAAGTATGTCAATAATACGAATTAATAAATTTGTTAGTAATATTTCTGAAAAGTTGCACAAAGCTTATAAGTTCATTGAAACTAATAACGTGGTTAAAAACTTTCTTCGTCCTATAAAATTGCATGTAAGAATTGCAAACATTTTAATAACATATTTACATTACACATTACAAACGTGCAATTATTGTTACGTAACCAAATATTTACTCTTTCTCATCCAAATATGGTCGTGAATCAAGAAAAATTCTCATCAAAATTTGATCCTAATCAGAAAACGCTATAAACAAAACCATCAGTCGAATTTCACACAAGTCGTGACGTTAGGAAACCTTCTTGAGAAGATTGGTGATGCTTGATTTTTCTTCTTCAGTGATGAAGACATAAATCGCGTGACTAGCCTATGGTCACTTGGATTAAAAACTCTTAGCACATGGGCGTGAGTGTGGACCATTACGTAACCAGTGAGAAAAAGATAGAAAGATGTAAGGATTAAAAGAGAGAAGAAGATGGTAAGTGTGTTAGTGAACCAAGCTGTATTGTTCAGTTCGCGTTCCCAGCATCCGTTGAATTCCCTCACGACTAGCGTCTTTCAACTGTTTCGATACGAGATTATCGTATGTTAGCTCTTGATGAACTGGAATTGAGTTTCTTATACGTACAACAAGTTTTTTTTTTATATAATGGTTTATCTAAAGAGGAAATACTGTGTTCAGTAATAACAAAGAACATGATGTTCAAGAGAACATTTATGAGTAATTAATAAAATAAAACAAATTTAATGATAACATTCCTGAGATGACTTCGTTAATGTGGGTCTTGTATATTAGAATATTGAGGATCATTTGGAATCAAATATCTATAACTATTAAGCTAAAATTACACCTACCAACGTTTATGTCCGAACAACTCAAAATATTGTCATGAAATTTAATAAAAATATTTTACAAAGACTAAAGCCTCATTTCCACCGAATGTTTTAATGCTTAATGCATAATGATTAGTGCATAAGGTATAATGCATTATGACATTTTACTAGAATACCATTTCCAGCTACTTTTTTACCTCCCGCTACCCTTGGTAAGGGAGGTATAGGGATCGTGCTAAAAATTACATATCGAGATTTTAGTAAATGACCACGTTTTAAGGTCCCTAGAATCCAATTTTAACATTTTCACGATGATGTATGTGTGTATGTGTGTATGTGTGTATGTGTGTATGTGTGTGTGTATGTATGTGTAGGGATTTTGTCTTCACTCTAACTCAGATACTATCATTCAGAAAATTCTGAAACCTTGTATTTCCATCCCATTCTAATATGAAAAGTAGCCATTAGATTTTGGTGTAAATCGGATAACCGGAAATGGCACTTTACCTGAAGCTCATAATGGTTTTTCTTCAAAAAATACCATTAAATGCCATTATTTCGCATTTTATGTCTTATGAAAATTAAAGATTATTGAATTTTCTACTGGAATACATTAATACTTTTTCTATATATTTTACAGATAAATTTAAAAATAATTTTTTTTATTAGTCGCGAAGCCTAAGATAAACACAATAATTCCTTTGTTCATATTTCAAATGAATGTAACTGACAGTAAATGTCACTGTCAAAAAACTAATCACTTCAAATTAATAATAGTGACATTTTAAAAATAAAATAGTAAATAAAGCAATAGTTTTCTGCAATGGAATAGTTTGCAGCGTTAGTAAATACGTAAGTATGTATTTAAATTAATAAAAATTTAATAGCGGGAGGTTTTGTGTTGGCCACATCAGATTTTTTGTTTAGTGACTAATTCAACAGAAGTGCCACAATTTTTTTCCCTTACTACTTGTTGTCTAGCAGACTGCCATTGCACCAGCAATTCTTCTTTTTTAATGTGTTATGTACATAACTTTCTATATCTACATCCATACCGTAAAATTAAAAATTTAATAATTATAAAATAGACTGACAGTTGACAGTTCAGGTTAGAATTATGCAAACTTTTGTTCTTACGTATTGCTCTTAGTTTTTAAGCATTAATCCGTATGCAAAGCTGGAAACGTTGCCATATGATAAACATTTTTACGTATTGCGCTTGGTTATTAATTATAGCACTTACGCAGTAGGACAATCAGTAGAAATGAGGCTTTAGGGCAGTGTACAAATTAATTCAAAATATTGACTTAAAATCGATATATGATGCACGAAGTCTGTTCAAAAAGTATCTAGGCTTTGACCAAGAAAAATACAATTATTAATTAGAAGGTATGAAACTCCAATTCTCTTTAAAGTTGTTTGCTTCGGATTGTAAATAAAAGAGATAATTATATCCAGGAACTCCTAGGTATAAGCTATTTTGCCTAAATTTATAGCTAATCTTCGTATTAAAGCTTTTCCAAAGTTGCCATCTACTTTTTACTAATAATTCAAATCTATCTGTGTTTGAAAGTTTAAGAATCTTTTTAAAATATTTGATCCGAAACTTTCATTTACTAAACATGTTGAATCAAAAGTATATAGTGCCTTCAAAAATGTAAGTTTCATTATTAGGAATGCGGGAATGTATAATGGTTGCGATTTGCTAGTTCTCGTGTCTTTAGTGTATTCTCATTTAAAGTATCGTTCACTAATTTAGAATCCAATTTATTCCAACTCTGCTATTTTCCTTACGGAAGGCACATACCCCGCTAGAACCTTCGCCTTCCCCCCTCCAATCCCCAACTACTTTTTATGATTTTTCTTCCATGAAGAAATAAATCAAAAATTATACCAGTGAACATATTCTGTTTTAGTATTATTGAAAAATCTTCATTTGATGCACATCACAAATTTCGGTTCCATATTTGATTTCGACAAGCATACTCTTATTTCTTTTGCAACACTAAATCTTTAATAACTTTAAACATTGTTTCAAAAAAAAAAAGTTATTTCTGATTCACTGATTTTTTGAAATGCTAAAAAATGTCCTTATATTTTTGTAAGGTACAAATAGTAATTTAGTAATTTCTAATATGACGACCGATATAGCATTAATATTTTTTATGTTGATTTTTGTCCCTTTTTTTTGAGAAACAAAAGTTTAGCGACACCCCAATTTTTGAGCACCGACACCCTAGTGTGTCGTGACATCCCGGTCGGAAATCACTGTGTTAGAACATTACAAGAAATCATGTTTGAACAAATTAGTCTTAATTTTTACAAAATAGGCAAGGTGTTCATATTGTAGGTTTGCTATATAATATAGCAGATTGCGCTTATTAATAAACTTAATTTTCATGTACCTAGATTTTCCTCCCGTTACACGAAAACATTTTATTTAAAGAGCGTTGAATCAAATTGCTCAACTAAAGGACTTATTCATCAAATGATTGATTCGTATATGTTGAACATTGTTGGCTGCAATACTTATTAAAGATATAAATCAATTAGTTTTTACGTTTTAGGTTAGTTTTAGGTACAAGATTTTCCCTATTCAGTAATTGATATATTTCCTGTGGAGTTATAATAAATATAAATAAATATATCATCACGGCATATTACCCATTTCTGAGTGTGCCAATCTGCTTTATCGCAGATATCGGTAATGATGATGACATATTTGTACCGTGTGGGCGCTTACCAGGCGTCACCTCACGGGCACTCATAGCTGGTGTGGAGAGTGCACCACAGGGATCACTTTTGTGCCATTTAAAATTGGAAATATTTGAGTGTCTGGTCGCGAACCTGGGGGAACCGGGTTCGATCCCGACAGACGCCTGTGGAGTTAGGTTAATAATAATAATAATAATAATAATAATAATAATAATAATAATAATAATAATAATAATAATAATAATAATAATAATAATAATAATAATGATAATAATAATAATAATAATAATAAAACCTGCAGTTAGGTTAATAATAATAATAATAAAACCTGCAGTTCCAATATCTTTATGACTTTTATTACTCGGTATATGGTTGTCTCTCTAATTTCTAAATTACGAGAAGTATTTAATATAAATTATAAGTAGACCTTATATAAAGCATTGGCGGACACCTTATATTGTAGTCTTGGATTCTGAGTGCCCACGTGCAATTTTTATGCTCATTTTGTTATCTCTGTTTTTACTGTCAAAGTAAACAGTGAGATTACTTTACCGTTATTTTTCTCACCTACTTACGAGGGTCACGCTAAAATTATTGAGAGTAACGCACATGGTTCATCCTTTTTAGAATTTTATTTTAAATAAGTTCAAGATAGTAAATTTCAAAGAAATATATAGAATTCTTCTGATTGATTAGAAGTGCTATCTTTGGCAGATTCACAGATTTTGTGTTTGCGTTAACGGTCACGTTGTGTCGTTGCGTTGCGTTTATCATTACTTTATTATAAATAGACCTTTACAACGCACAAAAATGTTTCAAACATGATACAAATATTTTTCAAATAATAACTTTGACAGTATGAACATACAAATTATCAATGTTGCCAACTATAGCAACAATTAAACGAATAATATGACGTTGATGTACATTATTTATATATTATTCATGTCATATACGATAATTAATGAACTCTGCTATTCATCTTAATAATAATTATATAAGGCTATACACTTTTTGACGGTTAAAAATGATTGAAATTTTATTTCATTTTTTACTATTAGTACTATTTTAATGCATTAAGGTTTTTACACTAAGTGATGACGTGCATTGGCTCCTTGAATGATTTGGGTATAAATATTTGTATAAAATGATAGTGTGAATTTTGTTTTTCACGATCTACTTAATTTTCATATTCTCATCATTTCTAACGATACCCCCATATTTACCGGTATCAAGCCATATTTCACTTTAGGTATTATAATTCTAAAAATAAATTAAATAAAAAAAAAACTGTTTCGTGGTTGTAAAAGAAAACTGATAAATTGAAAACGCGCGTAACAAATAAAATCACGATTTAGTAAAAGGAAATGATATTTTTACTATGCAAATGAATAGATAAACCAAACATATTTACATGTGTTCATTTGTCGAAAATTAATTAATTTTTTTTAACGATCCAAAATTTTAATAATTTATACAGCTACTGCTAGAACTAGGAACAGTAGAAACTTAAAAAACTGTTGGAAAAGTAATGAATGTATAGATTTGTGATATGAATGATAATTGATTTGGCTGTCGTGCGATCGTCTTATAAGTTTAATTGAGTAGCAAGCAGCATTTCTCTAATTAAAATGGTTACTGTCCAATGATTTAGATCCCTTTTTATCATCCCGTGTAGCTGTCACTGTTAATTAACTCTTACACAATTTTAAAATCAACCAACAGGACAAACCTATGTTAAATGGAAATCGATTCGAATTTATTGAATCTGTTCTACATATCAATGCAAAAATATTTATTTATAATACTTGTAGGCAAATTAATTGCTACTGTTTTATTGATTTCTCATTATTTGACTTGGGCTGTACAAGTGTTCTTGTAGAAATTAGTTTAATTGTGCTTGCTGTGCTGAAATGTCAAATATGTGGTATATCTGTTCATGCAACAGGATGTTGGAATGGAAAAATATTTTACTACTATCGCAGACATAAATATTGTTGTTTACGATACATTATAAATATTCCTAACACTACATATTTTTTATTTATTATCATTATTTAATGGAAATATATAAAATATTCTTCATATTCCGAGCATATGTATATACATAATTCATTTATTTCTGACATTATTTTAATTTATAGGTATAAAATCAGGTAAAAAAGTTTATACGTGTATAAATTTAAATTCCTGTAATATTTTCTCTAAAACGTTGAAAAGATAAGAAAAGTGTTTATAAGATTTGCTAAAAAAGCATATAGCATTCTTCACATAAGAATGGCATTGCGCAAAAAAGTGTATGATTCTTAACGTTATACGTAATTGAAGTAGCTTCTTTTTGCCACACATGTTATAGAATTTGTGCATAAGGCGAAGTATATCGTAACTCTGTTCAGGAAATAATTTGGTATTGTCAACATAATTCGTATACAGGTGTCCCGCGACTCGACCGACAAACTTATACCATATATTCCAGGGGTCATTACGATCAAAAAATGTTATATGACCTATGGATGAATTCCTCTTTGTTTCGGAGATATCGAAGAAATTAAGAAAAAAAAATGATAAATGAAAATTTATTCATCAATGGATAGCTAATTAACATAAAATTAGAGAAACTGTTCAAAATGAGAACCGCCATTTTCTAAACATACAGCTATCCTTCGAGTCATAGAATGTCGCCAGTTAATTACTGCCAATTCATTTTTTAGAGAATTAGTAGCTTCAACTATACGGTCAGTCAACTCTTCGCGTGTATTTGGTTTACCATTATTATACACACGAGATTTGAGGCAACCCCACAGAAAAAAATCTAAAGGCGATAAGTCAGGTGACCGAGCTGGCCAATGTGCAGGACCACCTCGTCCTATCCATTATCCCGGAAAATTTTCATTAAGAAATGCCGTCTCTTGTCTTCCAAAATGTGGTGGTGTCCCATCTTGCTGGAACCACATGCCACGACGAGTTTCCAGAGGAATATCTTCCATGTATTTCGGCAATTCTTCTTCCAAGAAGTGGAGGTAAGTTTCTGCCCTAAGAGGTCCTTCAATAAAATGAGGCCTAATAAGGTGATTATTTAACAAGCCGCACCACATTTTGGAAGACAAGAGAGGGCATTTCTTAATGAAAATTTTCCGGGAAGATAGATAGGACGAGGTGGTCCTACACATTGGCCTGCTCGGTCACCTGACTTATCACCTTTAGATTTTTTTCTGTGGGGTTGCCTCAAATCTCGTTTGTATAATAATGGTAAACCAAATACACGCGAAGAGTTTACTGACCGTATAGTTGAAGCTACTAATTCTCTAAAAAATGTATGTTTAGAAAATGGCGGTTCTCATTTTGAACAGTTTCTGTAATATTATGTTATTAGCTATCCATTGATGAATAAATTTTCTTTTATCATTTTTTTCTTTTTAATTTCTTCGATATCTCCGAAACAAAGAGGAATTCATCCATAGGTCATATAACATTTTTTTATCGTAATGACCCCTGGAATATATGGTATAAGTTTATCGGTCGACTCGCGGAACATCCTGTATATTGACATGTTTTTCAGCATTTTTTGTGTTGATTTACGTGATTCATAAAGAAAGTCAAAGAAAAACTACCGAAAAAGACCGAAGAATTGTCTTGTCTGCATGTGCGTTTTTACCTCTCGCTAAGAGAGGTATTGGAATCATGCTAAAATTCGCATATCTAGATTTTAGTGAATAAGCACGTTTTAAGGTCCCTATAATCCGATTATAACATTTTTACGATGAAGTCCTTGTGTGTGTGAGTGTGTGTGTGTGGATGTGTGGATGTTGGAACCACGGTTTCTCAAATACTATAAGACTTAAAAAATATTTAACTGCAGTTTCCTCAATCTGACATTCCTGGGAAGAGTTGATTAGATTTTGGTAACAATTGAACAACCGGAAGTAATAGTTTTTTTAAAAAAAATCTTCAAAATATAATTTTTCGGAAATTTTTGTTATTACAAATATTAAAGAACATAAAATTCTCCATCTAATAAATTTAAAAATTTTATTATATCTTGTATAGATTTAGAGATAAAAGCACTGTAATATATAGAATAATTTAACGTAGTACACCGCAGAGGCTAAGGCACTATAGAAACCAGTTGACAATTTCAAATGTTTATAACATAGTAATGTTTATAACATAATTTGTAAATGACAGATGTCAGTGTCAAAAATCAACAGTTTTAGTGACATTCTGGAAGTTTTTTCTGGGAAGTACTTTTAATCTTTCTTATTGTTTTATTAATTAAATATTTTAAATTGTAGGTAAAATGTAAAATGCATATATCCATCAGAAATACCGCCAATCTAGTTAATGAATTGGAATAATCTCTGATATTTCGGATCTTCCTCTCTTCCTCATACAAAGAAAAATAGATATACCTAATTAGAATTGTATGTGTGCAGAAGACATGTTAAATACAATAAAAACAATATTTGGGTAAAGTTCTTTAATTTTTTTGTTTTAAAACGACGGTTCGATAGCGAAGTGTAGTTCAATACTTACATAACATAAAATGGAAATGGCGAGAGGTAGTGTGCTGACCACAACAGATTTTTACCTCCAGCTACCCTTTGTAAGGAAGGTATAGGGATCGTGCTAAAAATCACATATCGAGATTTTAGTAAATGGCCACGTTTTAAGGTCCCTAGAATCCGATTATAACATTTTACGATGATGTCCGTATGTGTGTGTATGTGTGTGTGTTGGATCCTTAAAAATGTTTCTGGGAAGTACATTTCATATTTGTTATTTTATTATTAATTAAATATTTATAATTATAGATATTTACATGTATTATATATACCTTTAGAAATACCGCCAAACTCATCAATGAATTGGAAGATTCTCGAACATTTGAAAGAATAAGAGGAAACTTGTTCATAAAATGAATTAAAAAATATTAAACTATGTAAAGAAGATATGTGTTTTTGTGTGTACCGTACCAGAAATGTTAAATATGTGCAATACTTATATAGCCTAATATAGAAATGGCGAGAGATCTTGTGCTGGCCACAACAGATATTTTATACGATTTTTGGGGAACAAACATACCGTGTAAAACAGGTGTGAATGTAAGTACTTTTTACAAAAATTACGCTACACTTTAAATGGCTTATTCAAAATAATACAATGAGGCGGTTTCACATTTTTTTAAGAAGTATTTTAAATTAAACTTTATGAAATATGCAATAAAATAATATAAAAATTTTCGTAAATAATTAAATAAAAGGAATGTCGCCAGAAATAATAATCATGAAAACATAGAGCACGTCATTAATAACCAAAAGAAAAACGGTTTTTCTATCACCTACGTTATTTATTTACAAATAAAAGTAGGTATGTATGGTAGTAAGGTATGACCTTTGACGTTACATTCTGTTTCAAATCAAGTGTCTTTCAAATTATTACATAATCTCAATAATTAATATCTAATAGATATTTCGTGAAATATTCAAATTTGAGCTATTTACAGAACAATATCTATTTTTTTTTTTTTTAATTTAGTACTTAGAATACATAAGGTATAAATACGGCCCTGCATACATGCATTAAAATCAATAGCCTGTATTTTAACCTCTTGAAGTAGCGCTACTTCTTAAAAATCGCTACTTCAACTGTCAAATATCAACTTTACTTTAATATTAAAAATTAGAAAAGTAAAAATAAATTCATTTTTAAAAAGCACTTATTTCAAATATTATTGGTTTCAATTACAAAAATATGAAACATGTTCTTGTCTATTCATAAAAAAAAAAAAAAATTAGAAATCGAAATAGCGCTACTGCGGAAGTGGCGCTACTTCCAAGAGGTGGGAATACCGGCCACTATTTCAGAAAATGTTTGAGAATGTTTAACATAATTTTCATAAAGACTTGAAAATCACTGTGGACCATGTTTTCGTTGCCTATTTTAAAAACAAGATGTAAATTAATGCAAGAGAATGTAAAAATAATATATCATTTTTATTGCTTTTAAAATACATAAATTTCAGTGTACCAAGTTCAGAACAAACGAACCTACATGTCTATTTCTTGCTCTTGAACTTAACTTACAACTGTATTAGGTGATAACAATAATTAAAACCAATGACATGTATAACACGTTTTCAGCAAGGTGTTAACCACTCATACAATACCAAACAAATTCATTCTATATTTCACACTCGGCTAAATGCCGTTACCTTTTATCTCGGCATGTGACAAACTCAAATTGCTTCCTAACTCAGTAGTACTACTGCAATAGACCTCCATCGGTAAAAACGGAAACGACGTGTTGAATAGTCCATGTTTGGTGAGCGAATGTACGAACTGCAACTTTGTGGAATTTATGTCCATTTTAAGAATAGTAGTAATCTTAAGTGTACCTCGATGATATATAAAGTGTTGTTATGAGATATATGTTTAAAATATAAAAATAAATCTTCTTATATGGTGGTACCTAAGTCTGAGATAAAGCTGCCATTGCTAACTTAAAGAATCACAAAGCATCGGGTCCAGACAATATCCCTGCCGAACTTCTCAAGCAGGGTAACAATATCATAGTTGACTTTCTCACACCTTTAATTATAGAAGTTTGGAGCACAGAAAATATCCCAAACTCTTGGAAAGAGGGCTTGATTATAAAACTGCCTAAAAAGGGTGACCTAAGTTGCTGCAGCAATTGGAGAGGCATCACTCTGCTTAACACTATAAACAAAATAATAGCACAGATCATACTATCTAGAATTTCCGATACTATAGAACCCACATTTCGTCCCAATCAAGCAGGATTCAGGCCAACCAGATCATGCACGGACCAAATCAACACCCTTAGAATTATTGTGGAACAATCAATTGAGTGGAGATCCCCGCTCTTTATGGGTTTTTATAGATTTCAAACGGGCGTTTGATAGCCTCAAGCAGGAGGCAATTTGGGAGATTTTAAGAAAGAAAGGGGTACCGGGAAAACTAGTCAGACTCATAATGAAACTGTATGACGATGCCTCCTGTAGAATATTACATCAGGGGAAGCAGAGCAATCAAATCCCTGTTCGTGCTGGCGTGAAACAGGGCTGCCTGCTATCTCCCCTACTGTTTAATACAGTCTTGGACTCCGTGCTTTTAGACTCAACGTCAGAACAACACGGCATTACTTGGGGTCTAACTCAACAACTAGAAGACCTTGACTATGCTGATGACATATGCTTGCTGTCTCACACCCACAATGATATGCAACATAAGATAACTAAGCTTGTTTTAAACGCCAAAAAAGTCGGACTAGAAATAAATGTCACAAAAACCAAGTCAATGCGTGTCAATACCCGCAACTTCCTTCCCTTTAAAATAAACAATAATGACATTGAGGACATAACTGAATTTACCTACCTAGGAAGCATAATCTCTGAAGACGGAGGAGCAGACAGAGATGTGGAAGAAAGAATTAAGAAAGGTAGACAAGCCTTTGGCCAACTATACAAAGTTTGGAAAGCCTCCCATATATCTACTAAAACCAAAATAAGACTATTTAACTCCAATGTCAAATCAGTCCTTCTCTACGGCTGCGAGACCTGGAAAATGACTAAAAACATCTCAAGCAAACTGCAGGTCTTTGTGAACAACTGCTTGCGAAGAATACTACAAATTTTCTGGCCAAATACCATAACTAATACAGACTTATGGACCCGCTGCAGGCAGCAGCCAATAGAGCAACAGATCAAATGTCGCAAATGGAACTGGATAGGACACACGCTACGCCGCCCTGAATCCTGCATCGCTAAACACGCTCTTGACTGGAACCCACAAGGTTCCAGAAGAAGAGGACGACCAGTTACCACATGGAGGCGCACAGTCTGGAAGGAAGCGCTGGAAGAAGGAAAAACATGGAGAGAAATCAAGGCCTTAGCCCTGAACCGAACCCGATGGAAAAGTTTCGTTGAGGCCCTATGCTTCTCATAGAGGAGCGAAAGGAGCATATATATATAAGTCTGATCTGGTTTTTAGGTTATGTTGAAAGTAGGAAATATATGTTTTGTAAAATAATTTTTGTTAATAATATGTATTAGTTTATAGAGAATAGGGCAGGAATTTCACACTATTTTTTTTAAATTTTGCTTGAACATTTTGTTTTCTACCACCTACTTGGTTATCTTATTCTCAATAATTCTAGGGTGTCCCTCGTGTAAGTACATTTATTTGAAATCGTCACTAAATTACACAAAAATAGTCATTAAAAGTTCAGAAATCGGCACTAAAGTAATCCACTATACGACGATTTCATGCAATTGCAATGTTGCCGACCTTATGACAATTGTTGTATAGGTGTCTCATTTTCGATGTTTTTTACCTCCCGCTACCCTAGGTAGGGGAGGTATAGGGATCGTGCTAAAAATAGCATATAGAGATTTTAGTGAATAAGCACGTTTTGATGTTCCCAGAATCCGATTTTAACATTTTTACAATGATGTCTGTGGGTATGTATGTGTGTGTGTGTGTGTGTGTGTGTGTGTGTGTATGTGTGTGTGGATCCTGTGGACACGATTACTCAAATACTATCAATCAGAAAATTTTGAAATTTTGTATTCCCATTCTATACTAATGTGGGAAGAGTTGATTAGTTTTTAGTGTATATCAGATAACCGGAAGTATCACTTATACAAGCTTTTACCAGTTTTTCTTGAAAAAATTGCATTGAATATAATTGTTCAGCAACTTTTACTATTAAAAATATAATATAATGGTACAATCTTCAATTCTACAATAATATAACTTTAAAACACTTTAAATAACTTTAAATATAAATTTATAAAATAATTTATTTTTGTACATCATCTGACCCATGCGTCAAACAAAAACATATTACTTTAATAAAATTTTGACGTATTTAAACAAATGTCACTGTCACATTTACATTAATAATGAAACCGTGTTAAGAAGAATTAAGTAGAAATATATTTGATTTGTAAATATAAATCTGTCAGTATAAGTACGTGTTTTCAAAATGTCAAATATTGGTTTACAACTACACATTTACGACATGGATCATGAATTTACTCAGATTGCGTTTTTAGAGCACTTGGAAGTTGATGATTTTTCGTGGATTATCTTTTTCTTTGGTGAGGCACATTTTCTCCTCTCTGGGTATGATGATAAGCAAAATTGCCAGATATGGGCAGACGAAAATCTTCATGTGATTTACGAGGTACCATTACATGTCAAAATGAGACTGTTTGGTGCGCACTATGGTCAGGTGGCGTCATTGGAACTTACTTTTTCGAAAATGATGAAGGTCGAACTGTTATAGTTGATGGTGAGCGCTATAGGCCCATGATACTCGATTATTTTTGGCACGAAATTAATTTCGTATTACAGACTTCTATTTATTAAAACAACAAATTAGATTTTGTTTATAACCGATCAACCGGAACGGAAAACGATACTTTACTTAAAGCTCATAACTATTTTAAAAATGGAATTTTTGGGAGGTCATGTGCTGGCCACATCAGATTTTTTTTTAGGTATCTAGGGAAATATTACTGATAGAGCAAAATCGTTTACACATTCCAAGGTCAACTTTTTGAGAAAAGTTTAATAGTCACCACAGGAATTTTCGATATTCTTTTGTTTCTGAGCTACAGGCAAAAACTCGTTTTTCGCTCATTTCGAAAATATCTCATAACTTATTTATTATGGTAGTTAGAGAAAAATTGTTTTAACAAATTTTGTACCGTTTTTAGGTATAATAAAACGACGTAATAAGATTTTTTGAAAACTTCATAATTCTCGAGATATAACACAAACTCATATTTTTTTATGACAACTTATGTTAAAAATAGACTCACCTTTTTGCTTATTTTATAAGCTTTTCAACGATATGTAACAAGTCTACATTCTTTTGTTTTACACAAGAATAAAAAATGATTTATTAATTTTTTGGAATGAAAAAATTGAAAATTATTATGAAACAAATGAAAAAAACTAAAATAGTTCATCATTTGTTTATTTTGTTTCCATATCTATTAATTATGTCCTCAAAATAATTCTAAACCAATTATTTTCGGGTTAGTTAAATTATTATTTATTGACATTACAGTTGGCTTTGACACAATTCGAAAAAAAATTGGGTTAACATTTGAAGTAAATAAATTAAAAATATGTGTAAAACTGAAGCAAATAATATTAGAAATAAACAAATGACGAACTATAATAGTTTTTTCATTTGTTTCTTTATAATTTTTAATTTTTTTCACCCCAAAAAATTAATAAATCATGTTTTCTTCATGTGTAAAACAAAAGAATGTAGACTTGTTATATATTGTTAAAAAGATTGTATTATATCTCGAGAATTATGAAGTTTTCAAAAAATCTAACTATGCCATTTTATTTTATCTAAAAAACGGTACAAAATTTGTAAAACAAATTTTCTCTAACTACCATAATAAATAAGTTATGAGATATATTCGAAATGAGCGAAAAACAAGTTTTTGCCTCCTGTAGCTCAGCAACAAAAGAAGATAAAAATTCCTGTGGTGACTATTAAACGTTTCTCAAAAAGTTGACCCTGGAATATGCAAAAGATTTTGCTCTATCAGTAATATTTCCCGAGATACCCTAAAAACACATCGAAAATGAGACACCTCTATATGTAAGATAATTTGGGCAGATGTACCATGCAGGATAGTAAATTTGCACGTAAAATGACAAAAATATGTGCAAGAAAAACGAACCAAATAATTACGATGAATAAATTTGAGATAAAACACAATTTTGAGTGTTATTTACGATAAATTCAATGTCCGAGATTAACAACATTTAGTATCACAGTGACAGTTATTTAAACATAACCTATAAAAATAAGAATACCTTTGATTTTCACAATTTTCAAATAAAATTTAATATACACCTCGCCACTAAGAAGTTCCTTTATATCACTCAAAGGGTTTATTTTCCTCGGCCCTAAGGGACTCGCAAATAAATTCCCCATTCGTGATAAAACAAAAGAAATAGAACTTCAGTGCCTTGATACATAAATAACTATTATTATAAAAGTGCTCATAAGTTGAATGGCTAGAAGGAATGATGATATTTATTATTATTTATTTATTATATATTTATTTATACAAAATTGCAAAATTACATATCTGTCTTTGTTGTTATTTACTTCATTTATCATAATTCCACAGACATATAATTAATATTCTCATGTTGAGTATTTTTTCTGGCAACAATTTATTATCTCGATTCAGTCCAGTGCAGAAATCATAATTCCTATAAATATAAATAAACATTACAAATAACTTAACTTTCCTCGGTAATAAGATACAGAAATAAACAAACCAGCTGAGTTATGAGTCCATGCTCAGTAAAGCAGTTCGCTTAGTATCCAATCCACAGTTAGTATAATGCTATTAATGGAATCGCAGGAAATCGAATGTAAATTGTGGAGTTTTTATTTGCCTCGTCCACTCCGCAGGTGATATCTTCTTCCTTGCTCTGCACGTGCGTTGTGGTCGTATGTCAGCCTTGCATGAGTAGAGCAATTCAGGTGTGAAATCGCTTTATTTGCACGGGATTACATTCCTTACAAATGGAATTATTGTTCAGGTTTTTCTTATGAGGATAATAAAATGGATGAGATAATAAAGTTGTGAAACCTATATAATAGTTACTTCAGCGCCGTTGCAAACCAAGAAATTCCTAAATTCCACATTAGTTTTACGTATTATACTCGTACTTCGGTGCAAAAATTTCAGGCTATATAACCCATACTATCTACAACTTATAGTGCTAAACCATTTGAATATGACGAATTTAAATTAAGAATAGATATATTGAATTAAAATTATCCGGTGATAAAACTATAAAATGCCATACGGACTTATGTGTTTTCATATTTTCACTATGTTATGCTATGCTATGTTATGTTATGTTATGTAAACTATAAATCCGGCTTTAAGCTTTACCAATATGTTACGTAGTGTTATAGGTGTGAACATATTTAAATATTTAATACACTAGGGTGGGATCAAAAATTCGCGACCTAACACGGAGAGGGTGGCACTTGCGTTGCACCAGCAAACCCAGCAAATTTAAATACGAACTTAACTTATGTAACAAATTACATTGGCAATAGTGTAATGCTGCTCTATGATTGGTCAATTTGAAATTTAGCGATTCAAAATAAAATACTATCTGTCAAACGTCAAAGCTGTCATTGTGTTTATTAGGGTTTATGTTTGTATTCATTAAACAATATTCGATATGGATTTACAGGATTTCCTTAATTTTGACGACGTTAACGTCGTGTACATTGTGAAGGAAGTCGATAATGTCGAAAATAGTAGGACTTCGCGACAAATAAGTAGCAGCATCGATCTTTAAACTAATAGATGCAGCGTACGAGCAAAACGCTTGTCCCGCCATAACGGCGCAGACAACTAACTTGTTATACTTGGTGCATAATCGCTCAGAGTATAGATTTAAATTTTTGTGCATAATTAGATTCATTTTATATTTTTAATAAAATATATTACATACATATTATATTATAGGGGACAAGTAATAATTAATAAGAACTTACATATGAAATGACACTGCTGACTGCACGAAATACACCGTTTCCCCATTATTTTGTTGCATACACACCTCACAACACATATACGTGTATATTAACAGAAATAATTGTAAATGTTCCCCAAAAAAGCAAATAATACACAAACAGTTACGAAACGTCAAATGTAGATTTTGACAACTATTTAGTGATAGAGAGCGATGTATAGAGGTTTACATATGGCTAAAAAAGATGTACAATGAGTACGAACGTATGCGCAGTATACTTTAACTGAGAACTTCCGTACTGTTGAAGGACAGAATATATGTTTCTATCCTTTTATGTTGGAGCATTATTCTAACAATAAAAGAGTGGAGACACTTGGTCCATTAGTTTAAAGGTCGATGAGTAACAGAATTAATTTGTTCCAAATATATTATATTATTTATTTTAATATTTTTATGTGGACTATCGCCAGTTCTATAAACTGAAGCCTTTTTCTTCAATTGCGTCATTCATATTTGCCCACATTTTATTGCCAATATTGGACTTGGACACCACGATGATTTTTTTTTATTTTCAATATTCTCTTTAAATCTTAGTCTCTACAATCTCACAGAGCAATTTTCTTCTTCTTTGCTGTAATTTAATCGTTTCTTCTTTATATCATTTAATTTTCCCAAAACGAAACAAATTTACCGCAACTTACCGATATGTCAACCGACATATGACACATAACCACATAAGTCGAAGTTTTTTCGACTTACATTTAAGGGCTACTTACGTCTCACATTTTGACATTTTTGCGTGATGCAACGGTTTAAGGTGGAACTTACACGGAAAGAAAAAAGTTAATCGTATTAGATAAAAACATACCCTAAAATCGTGACAGTGAAAAACATATGTACATCGGTAAATACGTACTTCTGGATTTGTTTTTGTTTAAACGGTAAATACAATTTCTACGAAAACATAGAAATAACATTTGTAGGATGAGTGAAAATGTGACTAGCGTAGTACAATACATTTACTGTACAAGCGAATATAATTTACTTACTTGCATTAGATTATTTTTCAAGTAGTAAATTCAATATAGTGAAATATATTATAATATTAACTAATACTAATATTCTTATTACTAAGAGAATAATTTTATTTTCTCCAAAAATTGATAAATGTTTTAAATAATAACTACTAAGGATATTATTTTACCTGACTGTGAAATGTTTTCTTCTGTGAGGGGTATCTTTATAAAGCAATCTTGAATTATAATTTACTGTACTAGTTAGTACAAAATTGAAACGTAGAAATAAAAACACATATATACTCAGATAATTTATGGAAAAGTATAATTAATATTGGTTTAGTACAGAAACAAAAATTAATTCTGTAATTACAAAGCAATGGAGCAATTATATAGGCCTTCAAGTTCCAAATAGTACATTTATTTCGTAGGAACTTTCGAGCAGAATCGCTCATCTTCAACTTTAAATTGTGTACAAAAATAGTCATATTATTAAAAGTGATTGTCATATGAAATTTGTTGATTTATCACAAGCACAGATACTAAGTACTTTTTCCTATACCTTAGCGTTATTTCGCTACTACGTACCTACAACGTACCTACATACAACTCGATCTCATCACAACGTGTATGGCATAGCACAGCACAGGGAAATGTGGGGAGAGATAAGAAATGTTAAAAATTGCACAATATTAGCTGGTTTGGCTATTCTATTTCTTGAAACAGAAAATATTTTGTCCTGTTAGTAAAATTTTAACTAAATGAGTAAACTGGATAAGCTAAAATAGTAACTTTGTTCAATCAGGTTATCAGGTAAGATATTTTTAAAACAATTGGTAAATTTACTGAAACAGCAAAACTTATTTTCTGATTTAATCAATTCCATTAACACAAATAAAGAATATCATGTTTATTTAGGTAAAATGTCAAGAAATGAAGTAAAAACAGATTTCTACACAAGTACAGAATAATTTATTGTAAATGTTAATAAATTTTATCTAATTTCTGTTAGTAATTTATCTACTTTACTAAAGCAATGAACTACAATAATCTTCAGTAAAAATATAGTTCTGCAACAGATGAAACCAACTCAGAAATACAAATTCACGTATTTAAAATTACATATTTCTATAAAAGAAAAATAAGGAATTGTTTCAGATTTTTTTATTTACAAATTTAGTTAATGCAACCGCAGATGAGACATTATAAAACATTTCAACTAATAAAGTCAAATTATTTTTTTCCGTGTAGGAATAAGCAACGACTTAAGTTTTAAGTTGCACTGGAGACACCGGGCATTAGTCTTATAGCGTTTTCCATTTATATATTTAGTGCGAATTTTTTGCACCCAAAGCATAACTCGTTTTCCATTTATATAATCAGTACGCACTAGCTGTGTTTTACGTGTTTCATTTATACTTCTCGAGTGAACTGAACCTTACGCAGTGCACACTTTCTTGCACTTACTGCTATCGTCAGTTTTTCCCAGCACAGTCTTTCAAATTTATATATTTTGAGTTGTAAAAAATACTATATAAGTATTGGATGTAAAAAAAAATTAAGTCTTCACACCCTGAATCTAATGTAGTGATATTCATTGCTTTGTAACCTCTCTATTTGTCAGTGACAGCTAACAAACTTGCACTGGAGTTTTGTAACATGTTTAATTTAAAATGTTTTGTAACACCAACTATTGCCGGGCATGACTAAATATATAAATGGAAAACGTTATTCGATGCATAATTATTTTTTTGTAAAGTTACTCATATTTGCAGAGCTGGACTGGCCGTCTGGCAAAGTTACTCGTTAGAGAAGGTTATTCAAGCATTCATTCGTTCGCACACTCGCTGCTACGCGCTCATGTCCGAATTTCAAACTCGTAGGGTGCCTTCTGTAACTTATATTATAATTAACTATTACGTTGCATAAAAAATATAATTATCGTCGTCTCTACTATAAAAAAAATTATTACAATTTAGGCACTCAAAGTGACAAGTACGTAGTGCTAAAAGAGAAATTTAGATATAAAATATCCATTGCATTTGGGCCGTGTGACATTAGTGATGACATATCACAAAGAAATCTCAAAGTGGTCACTTAATTGTTAATTCAACTTACAGATAATAATCTCACATGATGAGAATACTGCTTATATATCGTAGTTCGTAGATCATTGTCAGATATGTTTTTTAACTCGGCTTTAATCTAATTTATAGTAGGAACAGTGAGCAGGAAAGTGAAGAATGTTGAAATGAATTATGTTCGAAATAAAATTTATGTCTGTTTAACATGAAATAAATTTGTTAACAAATTTCTTTATAATTTATGATATTACATGAAATACGAAGAAAGTAAATTTGAGTTTATAATCATTTATATAACGTAAGTTTTCATTTATTTTTCTTCCTCATATTTTCATAATATCCTAGACCAGGAGTGGGCAAACTGCGGCCCGAAACGAGATTTTGTGCGGCCCGCGTTACAATATTTTGTCTATTTGTTTAATTTTTAATACTAATAAAAAATATATACACATCCTTTTCCCTGAACTTCCGTATCCTTTACATGTCATTCTGTGTGTTATAATATTTAGCATACGCTCCGCAAGTCATGTTACAAACATCAATGTGGCTGTGGCCCTCTGGCAAGCAAATTTACCGGCCCCTGTCCTAGACTATACTCCGTTTTTAAAATAAGAATAAATTTAGAAATTTCAACCTGCAAAACGCCATATAAATATTTACAACAAATTTAAATTGTGGAACTTTTAATCTCAGCATCTTAATTCGTAAAAGAAAGTTACATGGAAATAACTAAACGTCAAAATGAAGAATTATTTGTGTTCGGGTGTAAGCGTGGCTGAGTTTTAGTGTAGTAAAATACTAATTTAGGATTTACTCTTCTTATGGCCGGTTTTATAAACGACAGATAAATTTACTTCAAAAGGAAATAAAACTTATTCCTTCAAATCACAGTCGACCTGTTGACAGTAAGTTTTAAATATCATAAAATGATTAAAATTTATTCGAATTTGTCAGTTTGAACAAATATATTTAGGAAGCAAATTTATTCTGCCCTTTAAAAAAACCGGGGGTTAGTTTAAAAACGAACAATAGTCACTACGTACCTACATTTAAAAAGGAACGTAGACGCTCAAATATATATATATATATATATATATATATATATATATAAATATACAGGGTGTAAATTTTAAAACGGGTCATAGGGCTATAACATAGAAAAACAGTTTTTTAGATGCCAAAAGTTTCGACCTTAATTTATTGAAAAAAGAATTAGTGCATATTATAAAGAAAAAAAATACGAATTGTCTGATATCAAACACATTACATTTCTGTTTCATATAAAATAGCCGTGAAACTGACAGAAACAAAACAAAACAATTGTTGACTTAAGACGCTCATTAATAAACGTTTCTTACATATTATTTGTTAAATTATTATTATTTTCGTTTTATTAAAAAGAAATCGTATTGTATCATGAAGAAAATTACAAATTATTAAATGGTTTTAATTGTAGATCATCTTTAATTTGTAAATACCTACTACAATAAATAATAATTGTTTTTAAATAAATATCATAGTGTTTACTTTATTTTGTGTTATGTTGTATTAGTTCATAAATTAATAACTTTAATCTTTAATTGTCCCCTATCATGTAAAAAATGACAATGTTTTGTTACTGTCAGTTTCATGGCTAATGATATTTTTTCTTAATTGTACAAATTTTTAAATTTATTTTCTGGCTTTATATGAAACAGAAATGTAAAGTGTTTGGTATTAATAAAATTTTAATTTTTTTCTTTATAATAGGCACCAATTATTTTTTCAATATATTAATATAGAAACTTTTGCCGTATAAAAAACTGGTTTTCTATGTTATAGCCCTATGACCCGTTTTAAAATTTACACCCTGTATATATACATCCCTTGTAAATAATACATTTATTCACACTCACACGCCTAACACCTGTAAGGAGTGTGCTGGTGGAATGTATACATGTGAATATATTTTACTATTTGAGCATCTAAACTACGAATCATGAAAACAATTAGTATGA
The DNA here is from genome assembly GCA_943142095.1 of Ophonus ardosiacus. Taxonomy (NCBI): domain Eukaryota; kingdom Metazoa; phylum Arthropoda; class Insecta; order Coleoptera; family Carabidae; genus Ophonus; species Ophonus ardosiacus. Next base: position 32,603,272 of record OW964830.1, read on the forward strand.
TTATATAATTCATAATTAATTGGCATTTAAGAATTTTAGTTGGTTAGCATATACTGATAAGCGAAAGTATCCTTCACGAGGTGGTGTTATCACTTTTGTGTTTTCGCTGGGTCCCAAATGTAATGTCGTTATAGTAACCACCAATAAACACGTTATTTTATTTATTAACAAAGGTCAAATTTTATATTAATGTTCAACCGGTATATTATTATCAAAATAACCCTGCTTCCAGCGTAATTATATAACAAATAAAGTCCAAGAGCATTATGAGTTGTTGCTAAGATAATGTCAAAAAAAATGATATTGACGCTAGAATGAAACCTAAAAAATAAACATTCATAGCCTACCTACTTCGCAAAATTTTATTAAAACTAGTACCTTAATTACTATTTTGTCATCATATTTATTCATTATATAATCATAATTATATATCATTCGTGTGTTCATTATTATCAGAATATATTGTGTTGATACACCCAACATATTATTTTTGAATACGTTTCGTAGCAACACAATATATTCTATAATACCTAAACATACGCGTGATATTATGTATGAAAATTTCTTAATTATTTATGTATTATACTGGCTGGAACATGCTATCAGTAGTTTTGCTCATACAAAAAGAGTTGAAATTAAGTTACATTCAGATAACCTTGTTGAGAGTACATTGTTGCAAAAGGATTTCTCATAATGTAAACGAAACTTTAAAATTAATAAAATGCAGAGCTCGACGCATGCGCAGTTACACAATCATAAAACTATCACAAACTATCTGCACGAATAAACCTAATACTGAACGAATGTAAGATGGAGCAGAGTATTCATATCAATTTGCTACTTCCAATTTAAGTAGAAACATAAAAGTTTATTTCACAATTTTAATTCTTAATTTTTTACTGTTCCATATAGAGATTCTTTGTTTGTATTCCTAGAATAAATAATAATTGACGTACAAATCAAAAGTAATAAATATAATAAACGAAGCAAATGAAATATGATACTGGCGAATGAATAGAAAGAAAGATCCATGTTGAAGTATAATTGCCTAGTATTACAACAAAATAAATCCAGCATTCTTCCATCCATGGGAAACAATTTTCTCTCGTTACTCTTCGAACATCGCTGATTTCTAGTTGAAAATATAAAGTCGATAAGAGAGTTTTCTATCCACCGGGTGAGCGATATCTCATATATCGGCTAACATGCAACGCCAATTAAGGAACTAGCAAGAATTCAATCAGTGTGTATTTCATCAATATTGAGATTACAGCCAATTATTAAAGATTGATATGGGGAGCGCGCTGGAATTAACAGAATTATTTTCTTTCGTTAATTGGCACGAATACTTGACGTACGTTGTTAGGCAAACCTACTCTTAGGCTCCATACTTTGCATTCAATCAACTAACGATATTATTTCGAATATGCAATACCGTTGTTTTGTCAGGAATAGGAACGAGGAATATTTTTTACCTGAGCGGTACATGTTACGTATGATGGTTCTGTAACAAATATTGCCCCTCCAATAAAATATTGTATGATGACAATAATGAATCATTATATTAGTTATTTTAATGATTAGGTTAGCATCGAAGACAGGGCCGCCATCAAAGGGGCCTGCAGCCTGCAGTCCACAGACGCATCGATTTATCGTACTGCATTGGTAATGCAAATTATATAGACTTATCATCTTCAACTTACCGGATATAAGATATGGTAAGTCAACTTATCGTACAGCGTTTTGCCCACAAACGTACATGTAAATAATTAAATACTGCAAACGAACTGAATCAGTTTGGTGTGGGCACATGACTTCCTTGTACGCCTGTTAAACTATACATATTTTGTTAATTATTAAAATATGTATTGCAACAGACCCAATCATAAAATTGCACGTATTTGACATAAATTGACAATCACAGATCATATAAAAACCTACTCACAATGACATTAATTTTTTTATTTTTTTGTTAGCTAATCCATAGCAAACTTAATTACAAAAACCAAAAAGTACATAATTTTTAAATTTACGTATCTCGCTTAAACAAAAAGCTGATTTAATCATACTTAATGTTTTAGACGCAGAATTCAATTTATTTATTTCTAAAATCGAAATAAGAATTTTTTTCAAGAAAAACTGATAACAGCTTCAAGTAAAGTATCACTTCCGGTTAGACTATTTTAACCAAAATCTATGATGTTATTCCCATAGATATAAAAATATTATATACCAAATTTGAAAAGTTTTGAATTATATTTTAATATAGTGTTTCATTAAAATCTATCATAGGCTTCAAATAAAGTACCACTTTCGGTTAGACCATTTTAACTAAAATCTATTATTTTATTCCCATTGATATAAAAGTCTTATATACTAAATTTGAAAAGTTTTGGATTATATTTTAATATAGTTTTTCATTGAAATCTATAATAGGCTTCAAGTAAAGTACCACTTCCGAAAGTTATGTAATGACCAAAAAGAGAGGGGCACAACTAGATGTTATAACA